>JANAVB010026400.1:1934320-2486820 GCA_029216955.1 Iris pallida
TGAGTTGATGAAAGATGTTGCTTGATGACTTAAGATATAGACGGATGAACATATGTGATTGTGGGTTTGAACGAATCGAACATGTAGCTAGTTCGAGGGATAATGATCAAATTTGATCTTGAGTTGAGAAGATCATCCAGTTCGAACAATAGTAATAGTCGCACAACTCGGAATTCATTGCAAATGAAGATCGTCAGGTTACGCATATTATCGATGGTATTGAGGCGTATCAAAGATCGATATGTGATAACTCGGGGGTATTCTGAGTCGGGGAATGATGATCGTGTAAAGTATTATTATTTTGATGGATGCTATGCTTGGGGATTTTGATTGAAAGGAATGTTTGGATGAAAAGAAAGTATATTGATTGCTTCGACGATAGCCATAATATCGACGTTCTTGTCTTGCGCGAGCATAATACCAGCCTCGCACCTGCGTCACGTCAGATTTGGAGCGATCGTTCCGCGTGAGCTCTAACATGGTGATTCATGTCGCGTGAATGATCGAACTCAAAAAATTAGGACATGGCGATTTGTATGCTTCGACTTGTGGTTTGTAAAGGTGAATTTGAAGATTGTTCGGACTTGTGATTGAGGATTTAGTAAACTTGAGGATTGAGTAGATCAAATCTGTGTATCGAGAATAAATTAGTCTAGACTTAAAGCAAGAGTTACGCCCCGATAAGAATGATTATCCTGCAGAAGCATTGTATGGTGATTTCATGTCCACCGTGGATAATCAGACTTGCGTGAGATTGGGGCATGATAATTGTTAAGCTAGACGACCTCATGATCGAATACGTAAACTGTAGTTAACGACTTAGGGAATATGGAATGAGAATTATGGTTTAGCGACAAATTATGTAATAGTGTGCTTGACTTGGAAAGAATGGATAGGTAGATTATATGAAACGGGTTTGAAGAGATAGACGATGCACACTGCTAGTTTGGATGTGCGATAGTGATATGCAAAAGACTTGGTTGAGCAGAACTTATAGTAGGATGGCTTTACTGAATGAGGCGGACCCCTGGACTGAACGTTGCGAATGCGAATAGGAGGAATCTATGCTCGAAGTTTAGAAATCGAAGTGATGCAAGCTTGGGTAGAAAATCTCGTACTATCAACTTTGGTTTGTCCTTAGGATTGAGTTTAGTGTTGATATTATTGTTTGGGAACTGTTATTCCAATACTGATGATTGACTTTAGCCCCGAGAGATGGCCTAGCGGTTATCCTGTTTCGAGAGATAGCATCGGCACACTTGGTTTTCTGGACTGATAGGATGAATCAGATAGGTGGGATTGGATTCACTATCACAAGTCTTGGCTGAAATACATATATTTCGGGGATGCCTTAAATATGTGCACGATCCAACTAAGTGATACATTAAATTCAAATGAGAATAAAGGACCAAGAAGTTATCGAAGATTTTGGAATTGTGTGTTACGAAGAAAAATATTGATGGTAGTGTGATCATTGGATTTGAGATGAACTTAAATATTAGTTGGTCGGGTGGGTTGCCTAGAACTGAGTTGTCCATCTGCACGGCGAGTGTATGTTACCCATGTTGAGATATAGTTGTTCGTGTCGAAAGATAACCAAAGCACGAGCGTGGCTCAGATTAAAGAAACGCATAGGACGCATGTGTGCGAGAATCGTTGGATGTTAAATCAAGTTCGAAGTCGATAAGTGTACTCAGTTAGTTTCGAGGACGAAACTTTTTTCTGAGTGGTGTATAATGTAGTGTCCTATCCCGCTCAGTCAATCGGAGGAATCAAAACGCCAATGGCGTTTGGACTTAGCCATGCAACGACTGCTCGAAGACCCACTCGGTCGAGGCAACTCCTCACTCAGACGGGTAGCTTCGGTGAACTTACCTCAGCTTGGCCTTTACATTAATAAAATAAAAGTTTTCTACGGCACAAGTAGACTTGATAATAAAAGAGACGAATCCACGTAGCTAAGGAAATAATCCTAAGTCAGGTCGATTGAGTTAGAATATGTAAAGGTCCCACGGTCGGCTTTGAAATGTTGCACGATGGCTTTCAAAACGACACTCGGTCCTTTGTCCCGTGGCTTGGGAGAAAGGAAGTTGGTCTTTGCCATAGAACAATGAATTAGCCTAAGTCATAGGCGTCGACCACATAAATGCTTGATAAAGCATGCACTGTTCCAGCTCTAAGGCTTGGTATAGCCTTTGCTCGCCCTACGGGTTAAGTTGCATCGCACGGCTTGTGGCATAAGTTCAGGCATCAAAGAACTTGGTTGTTCAAAGTCGAACGCATGCACGACACATTCCCATGATGCAAGGCTTGACGCAGCCTTTTCTCGTCAAGTTGTTGCACGATTAAGTTAGGCAAAGTTATGTTAAGCTATCAAAGTCATTCTAAGAACTGTCCCATGTTTTCTGCGGCTGTCATAACCATATAGTCCTACGATCTCAAGGCCTGTCATATAAAGTATGTCTTGGGCGGTAGTGTCACTCAGAATGCAAGCTAGTTTAAGGCACGAGGTCACGGACTTAGTATTTTAGGGCACGAGCCACGGTTGATTCAAGTTGAGTTTGGAAAAGAGCTATCGAATAGTCGTTCATCAGTTTAGTAAAATAAGAGGGCAACATGGAAGAATACTCGCGACCATGGGTCATCGAGGCGGTCTCAAATACTAGCAGTCTTGAACATGGTCCTGAAAAGATGGTAATACTAGAAGAAGAATGACTGTGTGAGATGATAGTTCGAGTCGAATCTTACATGATCATGGACAACTTGTCGACAAGGAAAAGTTTTCTCGAACGACAACCTGGGGCCACGGGACTGTTTCGGCCTAGGGGAAACACAAGTTTTAGCCGAGCTGGGAGTACCGCTCAGGTTATTCGGAGACTTTCAGCAGGGCTCGCTGCTTGCTTTGAAAGGGCCCTGAATAGCAAAGCTAATGTGTCCAAAATAGCTTGTTGTGCTAGTAACTATTTTATATAGATGAGTCGACATATCAGCGGCGATCCGCGTACATTCCTTTGGATTGAGTCAAGTATTGTGTACACGATATCAATGAGTCGAGTTGAATGTGTGCACGATTTGGAACACAATATTTGGGCCTATGATTTGGCTGCAACGAAGATACCGTGCTTCGGTACAAGATGTGGCATTGAGTATTAAGTTGTTGGCATAGAGTTGTATAAGTTGGATTCGAGTCGTTTCAAGTTTAAGTTAGGAAGCGTTGTAGGGCAAAGTTGGTAAAGTGATACTTAGTTCACAAATCTTGATTGAGTCAGTTGATGATCAAAGAAGCAAACGTCGTGAGGCGGCAATATTATTAAGTCACACTAAGTTGCGAGGTACGGCCTCAATATGGAAACACGAATAGAGCTTATGATACGACCACAATGTTAGCACAATGGACTTGTAGCACGGTCAAATAAAAATTGGGTACTATTGTGTAGTTGCGTCTCTGAATATTGGCCAAAAGGCAAGCACGACTTGTTAAGTTGATGTTGTTGACACAAGAATGGTCTAGGCAAAGATAAGGAAGTTATCGGTGCGATAGTACGGTGATGGTCTAGAGACACCAAATGGGTCGAGAGTCTATGTCCTAAAAATTGAACCTAAGGTAAGAATAGAAAGACAATCATAAGGGTTATGTTGCACAAATTAAATAAACGTGTTGGTTTTTGTATGGGTGGGAGAGAAGCTCACATCACCAGTACAGTTGAGTACTGACACCGACATAATTTCATGTGCAAGAACAGGTAGAAGCTCGTTGGCACGAAGTTCGCTTGGATGTGTCGAGGCATGGAGTTCCTTGGTGTTTCGAGGCGTGTGGTGGCATGGAGTCTAGAATTATATGGGACATAATGAATGGACATCGCCTTTCTAAAGCATCCGTTGGCTTATCAAATTGTACTGAGAGATGAGAGAGAGCAGAGTGACTTGTATTGTGAGAAGAGTGAGCTTGAGTGATTGTAATCTTGACCTCGTGCCCACCTATGTAATCTTTGTTTCAATATCAATAAAGAGCTATTTGCATGACTTGTGTTTGTTTCAACTTTCCGCTGGTGTTACTCAATGTTTCTGTTTGGGACTTCTGTGCGACGAACCCGTCGCTTTGCCTGTAATCGGCCGTTATGGAACCCGTTTTGCGTGAGCGCAATCTAGGCTCACGTGGCATCACTCCTTAGCGAGTACGAACAGTCCTACGATACCGGGATGTGACACCTATGAGCCGATTCTTCTCTTTTTGTTGGAAGCAACAAAAGAGGACTCATGTAACGATTCTATTTTCTTATGTCGGACCTCCTCATTCAACAAACTATTTTTGACTGCCTCCATCTTGACAACTACATCAGGCACGAAGTTGCTCACTGACATCACCAATATCTGTCAGCTTTCTGATAGATAACTCAAAAGCAGCAGTGTCTGAAGCTCATCGCCAATCACCGTCTTCATCGCAGATAGCGGATTGATGATAAACTGAACGTTGTTCCGATGTTGTGCCACCGAGAGGCACCCTTCGTGTACTTCGAGTTGACGAGGACAAATAAGAAACGTCTTATTGCCAACCGTCTTTCGTTTGAACAGTGAATCCAGCTTCTCCCGTAATGCTTTTGTCAAACTCTCCATGGACACGTGATGAAACACCGAATCATCCAGCCATAGACGAATGAATCCAACGGCCTTTAATCTGATCCTTTCTAGTCATCAGCAGATTTGTCCTATGGTTTAGCGTTGTCGCCCTCTAACGGACCATGCAAATACTTACACCAGAGTAGATCCTCTATCCCTAGCTTCCAAATTGTCGGTTCTTTCTTTTGAGGATGATCATACATGTGATCATCTACTCCCTTCCTACTCGAGAATCCGATAGCTTTGATAACAGATGTTGGGAACAACAAACCGATGGAGCGCTCTGATTCCACGTGCTTGAAATTGACCGCAGCGGAAGCTATTGAAGATAACCAACCAATGTCTAACACAAGCACCAAGAAAGATCCAACACAATATTTTCGGTGACTAAGTTACCTAGAAAAATCCCAATCTTTATAACTTCCAAAAAGAAAAAAGATTGATAAAATTATGTTGAACCCCTTTCCCCAAGCTTCATCCTCACCAAACGTGCAGAAGATTACAACTTAAATTATCCATCCTAATCGTAGTGATATTTATGAACGAAGACGACGACACCCTGTATAGATCTTCTCTTTCAACTATCTTAGATGGCGAGCCATAAGATCAAAGTACGAACTTTCTCTTAGATTTTCTGTGGACTTGCTCTCGCGAATCTCTCATTCTGAGCTTCCCATGGCAACATCCCCCCAACACATATATATAGGTTGAGAAATCTAATCTCCAAAATGGCCCAGCAACAAGCCTGGTCATCCGTACGAAACCAACGGTGATGATTAAAACATGAACCACGTTTAGTACTACCGAACCGAACTCTGACCAATTTCGGTCAGTCGCATGCCCATAATTTCTGTTTAACACAAACTAAGTTCGGACCAAACATGGTCTTGTCCTTATATATAACTCATCCATACTGGACCCAACAGATGGATGTGGTCCAATGGCTAAAGCTCTGCCAGCTTCTTGTAGAATAACTTTTCGAGATGAACTTTAACCCCCTATGAGGCATTGGAAAAACACCACAAGTTTGAGAAGCTTGGTCAGAAGACTTTAGAGATGACATGACTGGAGATTCGCCGGCGATCGGAATGTTAGGATTTAAAGTTTGAGGTTTAAGGATTTGGAAAAGAAGATGTAGAAGCCAATAGAAATTGGTTATTTAGTAACTTGTGTTACCTTTGAAATAAGAAAAAAGAAGTAGAGTTTGAAATGCAACTATAGCCAAAGTATTTGTATGGCCTCGAGCAAACTTGCTCATATTCTAACTCTCTTTTATTCAATTCCATAAGGGATTAACTGTGGTTTCTTTTTTGGGCAGAGATTTACAAGTTCTTTTAGGTACTGTTTGGAAGGGGAAGGGGGGGGGGGGGGGGGGGGGGGGGGGGGGGGGGGGACGGGGGATGGAAGGAAGGAAAAAGTTGAGGAAAAAAGTGAAGAAAAATTAAAAGTGATGGTGTTTGGAAAGGAGGAGAGAAAATAGGGGAGAAAAATTTGAGGAGAAAAGTAGGTGGGTCCCACTAATTTTTTTTTTCCCCAAAAGTGGAAGAAAATGGAGAGAGATGAGAGAAATTTTAGTGAATTTACTCCATCACCTCTCATAAAGATAATAATAAATTATATTTGAGAATACTAAGAACTAAATAGTAATTGTATCTCTATCCCTAAACAAATAAAAAATTATTTTTAAACTTTTTCTTCTCCTACTTTTTATCCATCCAAACAAAAGAAGAAAAAAATTAATTTTATCTTCATTTTATCCTCTTCCATTTTCCTTTCCCTCAATTTTTTTTTCCTCTCCACAAAAGTTGCCAAACACAGCGTTAATTTCTATAAGAACCTCCTCTTGTTCCCATTATTTAGCCAGTCAACATTCATAAAGTGATGCAACGTTGTCTACTGGAAATTAGCAAATAGAAATTAAAAGCACAAATAGTGTTACATGCATTCAAGTCTAAGCTTACAACAGCATACACACCATCATTCACATTCACACACATACGCGCAAAAAGAAGAAGACAATCTTAATCAATCAACTAGCTAGAGCCACCGTTACCTTTGCCATTGCCATTGCCATTGCCATTCTCGTCTATGAACCTCTTGAGCACTCCCATCAGCTCATTGGCTGGCTCCCCCCACGGATTTATAGTAAAGAAGCCGTGCTGCTGGCCCGCGAACTCCGCCACCTCCACCGGCTTGCCCCACCCCTTGAGCCTCTCCGCGTACTCCACCGCGCGGTCCCTCAGCAGGTCGTGGCCCCCCACGACGACCAGCATCGGCTCGAACTCCACGCCCTCGAGGCCCGGGCTCTCCGGCCCGAACGGATTAACGAGCGGATGGTCCGTATCGGCGCCCAGCGGCACCGACAGACGCCAGAACCTATCGTTCAGCTCCAAGTTCAAGAACGCGTCCGTCGGGCATTCGGCTTCGGACCTGGAGCGCTGGGTACCGCCGAAGAAGGGCCCCAGCAGCACGTATCCTCTGACGCGCACGGGGCCGAGCTCGGCGCGGCCAGCGGCCGAGCCGAACTTCACGGCCAGGTGGTGCGCGATGGTGCCTCCGGCCGAGTCGCCCGAGATGAACACGCTGCCGAGGTCGGCCGCGTCGGCTACCCATTCGTCCGACGCGGCGCGGTCCCGCAACCACTCGACGGCCAGCGCGGCGTCGTCGATGGCGGCGGGGAGGCGGTGCTCGGGGGCGAGGCGGTAGTCGGGGGAGACGACGAGCGCGCCGATGTCGGAGGCGAGGCGGAGGCAGTAGTTCTGGCAGTTGGGCCAGGTGCGGGAGCCGATGCAGAAGCCGCCCCCGTGGAAGTAGAAGAATATGGGGAGCCTGGGGCGGGCAGGGCCGGTGCGGCGGGGCTTATAGAGGCGGAGGTGGAGGCCGTTGGCCGGGTCGAACTGCACGTCCTTCCACTCGACGGTGCCGTCGTCGACGACGGGGACGGGGAAGCTGGGGCCTGGGGTGCGGACGATGGAGCCGTCGCTGAAGACGCGGAGGACGCCGCGGCACTCGTCGACTTCGTAGGGAGGAGGGCTGGTCGTGGTGGTGGTGGAAGACATTGTGGTGGTGAGTTTGGGAATTAGTTGTTGAGGGAAGCCCAGCAGCAGGTGTTGATTGATATAGTCGAGGTAGTGGTGGGAGTAGTCTGTTCCATGTGTGTCACCTTTACGTCTTCTTCCGCATAAAATTTGGGTATTTGTCACGGGCCGGCAAGGAACTCAAACAAACCCCACTTTTGCCGTATCCTCCGTTCCAAGTGACAATTAGGGGTGCAACCCCGACGGGTTGAATCAGACTTGAGGCCAACCGAGTCTAACCCGATGAATCATAAGTCTAGTTCGAGTCCAAGTCCAACCCAACATCGGATTCAACATGTGAAGTCGAAGACCAAGTCCGGAGGATCGGATTGGATTCAGATTGGGTCGGGTTCATCAGATTTATCGGACTCTAATGTAATATTTAAAATAATTTAAAACAAAAGTAACATTAAACACATACTCAAATAGCAATCAAGCTTTGACCATTACAAAACACAAACTGAAATAAGATTTAGGATAAGCAGTTGAATAGTTTGGGTACTGGAGAAATTTAGGATTAAACTTTTTATTTAAGAAGTATATATATATATATATATATATATATATATATATATATATATATATATATATATATTTTATATATATATATATATATATATATATATATATATATATATATATATATATATATATATATATATATATATATATAAGTCTAAGTGTCTAAACGACAAACATCTCAACATCCACAAATAATACAACTCAGATGTTAAATACAAATAATATAATGAAATAAGATAAACTGCCTAGCTATCTAGCCTAAGCAATAGGGGTGATGTTCTCAGCTAGAGCTGGATCCTCCTGTGGGTCCAACTCACAAGTGTCATCCAGACCTGCTCCGTAATAAGTAGGACAGAACTCCTCAGTGTCATCTGAAGTCTTGGGGTAGCAACCTTCATCCATCAATGTATCATACCTTCATCTAATACCTGGAGAGATCACCAGATCCTCAGGGAACAGAGAAAATGGTTTGAAATTTGATCGAAGATCGAAGGAGGAATCATGCCACAAAGTTGGCATCGTATTTGTTGCTGATGCTGATGTTGTTGTCAGTATGTTTTCTCGCACATTTTTCGGTGGCTGGTGGCTCTCACGGCGACATACGATCATCTGCAGGCCACTCAGGTTGTCGAAGAGTCGCGGGGGTTGTCGAAGCATGGAAAAGAACAGGAAAGTCCATGCGGCTCAAAACAGAGGGGGTCTCATGCGGTTCAAGGAATCTCTTAAAGCTTCATGCGGCTCAAGAGTCCTTTGGAGCTTCATGCGGCTCAAAAGTCCTTCAGAGCCTCATGCGGCTCAGAAATCCCTAATACTTCATGCGGCTCGGATAAAAGCCACGTGGCCCTTTGCGGTTCGCCTCTACAGCTGGCTATCGAGCAACTGCCTCATTTAATGCTCTGACGCAACACGACAGCTCTGGCATAAAGGTGAATTGACAGCTCTGACATAAAGCTGCAATGATAACTCTGACATAATGGTGCGCTCCTAGGAAAACGAAGGAAATCTTTATAGCTCGCACGATCCACCAATTCCGAAGCTTACTATGCGGTTACCTACTTTAATGCGGCCACCACCTTCATGCGGCTGCCATCTCTATGCGGCTGCCACCCTCATGCGGCTGCCACCTTCATGCGGCTGCCATCTCCATGCGGCTGCCACCCTCATGCGGCTGCCATCTCCATGCGGCTGCCACCTTCATGCGGCTGCCATCTTTATGCGGCTGTTACCCTAATGCGGCTCCGATTTTGGAAAGCCACGTCCATGCGGCTCTGACACGTGGCCACCCTTATGCGGTTCGGTTGGGGGCTACCCCCATGCGGCTGCTACTCCCATGCGGCTCGGATCATGGGGGCTACCCTCATGCGGCTCGGATTAAAGGACTTCCATGCGGTTCAGATAAGGCCACCATTATGCGGCTCTAACACGAGGCCACACTCATACAGCCCAACTATGACAGTCCTCCATGCAGTTCGCAGCAGTTGGGACACGTGGCAGGAGTCGATCAAATCCCAACAATCCAGATTTATGGCAATCGACATAACAGGCAGTTGGGATACATGGCAGAAGATTGACCAAGATTTATTCACTCGGATTTGCTGATATCAACAAATCATCACGATACAGATTTGTTGCAATCAATATTAATTGCCCATGCAGATTTGGTGCAATCAACATTAACTGCCCAGATTTGTTACAATCAATATTGACGGCCCAGATTGATTTCCAACAAACAAGATCAAGGCAATCGTAACCAATCCCTAACCGCCCACTGTTCAAGGGGCAATCATTGCAAACCCTACTGATCACATTCCACTCCTATAAATAGCAAGGTGCCATTTCCTTGCAAGGAAACACAGAGAAGAGAGACAGAGGCACGCACAAAGAGAGCGGCGGCGCCCAGAAGAATTCCCCAACATCCCGAGAGCATTTCTTCATCAGAGCCAAGTCTACGTCCGATCGTCCAAGGAGTAAGGCAGAGTTGATAGCACTTTTCCGAGCCTCTACCGTCACCCTCCTAGAAAAACTAAACAATTGTACTTAGATTGTTGTACCTAGGTTTTCGTCCCTAGGCTTTTTTTGTACGAGCGAGTTTGTGTCGTGAAGTAAAAGTCCAGTCCTCCCATAAAACTGTTATGTTCTTTTATAATCAATGGCAAACACGATGGCGACTCTGCTGGGGACGAACTTCTCCACGGCTGAGGAGTTGGTGATGCAATCGGACGCAGCCAAGCTTGGCTTCACTCAATAGATGCTGGTCGTCTGCTTCGACCAACAGGCGTTTGAAGAAATGCTCTCCGACGGGAGTGCTGGCCCGGTCCAGAAGCAAGCTCGCACGAAGAAGGCTCGCAGGGAGTGGAGACCCAAATCAGTTGCTCCTCTCCAAGCTCTGGAAAAAATGCTCCCTGCTTCCCAAAATGGCGGGGAAGACTCTCATGCGGCCCCACTTCGGATCATAAAGGACTCTGTTGTCCCTAAGTCCGGCAGAGAAAAATACTACGATGCTGGACTTGCAGGCGCAAAGAAAAACTCTGTGCGGTCCAAGAAGAAGCCGCATAAGGGCGCCAGCCACATGAAGACTCATGCGGCCACAGAAGCCAGTCGCAGGCAGAAGGCTCATACGGCCAACACTTCCAGCCGCATGAAGGAGGCTCATGCAGCCAAAACTTCCAGCCGTATGAAGGAGGCTCATGCGGCCACGACTGCCAGCCGTATGAAGACTCCTTATGCGGCCACCGCTTCTAGTCGCATACGGAAGGTTCATGCGGCCATACATGCCAGCCGCATGCAGAAAGCCTGCACGGCCACTAATCCCAGCCACATACCATCTGCTCCATGCGGCTCACGGTCAGTCTTTGAACGCCTCTCATGCGGTTCTGACCTTAGAGGCTCTTAGGAGGTTGTGCCAAACTCTGTGACGCACTACTTGGACTCTTCCTACTATGCACTCTCGGGTGATAGAGGGAAGAAGTCTAGGACAACGCGGGCTCATCGAGCTCAGTCAGCTATCCCAACTTATAACTATCAGGGCGTCCCGCTGACTATTATGCGGGCCCCTGATGGAAAGTTGTATAAAACTATCCGTGTCCAGCCCCCGGCGGCCAACGAACGGGATAGTTATCAAGAATCTCCCAACAATGATCAAGGGCAAGTACTCGTACTACCCCCACATCACGGAGCAGACAGGATGCCAACACACTCATATACTCAGGACCCCCGGGCCCACAAAGCGAGTGACTTGTGCAACGTGATTCTTCACAAACGCAAGGAAAGAGATGAAAACTTGGTGTACAGAGAGTCCTTTCATGGACATCACTGTACTCAAGTCATTGTCAACTGCTGCTGCAGTAAGGCGACCACACAAGAGGAGCGGCGATCCGTCTTCTAATGACTACAACACCCAAGCTCAGAAGATTGGGCACTTCTCGTCGCCTCCTGCAATTCTGCTCTGAAGATCCCTGGCGGCGGGAGAGGGAAGAAGACAAACATCTCCAGTCCAAAAATCTCAACCAGCATAACCAAGAAACTCTCTTCTAAGCGGTTGTCCACGACCGTTACAGGAGGAGTTTTCCAAGGTACTCGTTCAAAGACAAAATTTGCCACACTTGGAGATTCGTCGTCCACATTTTTGGGAGACGCTGGAGCCGGAGATAGCACTCCTTCGAACATCCACAACAATCCGGTGTTCCAAGAAGATAATCCAGGAGAAACAGTTCCCCCAACAGATGCAGCAGGTTCAGACGTCCCCGAGGACGTCCACAATTCTCAAGACGAGGCAAGCTCTAAAGCTGGGGGTACCACTCCTTCTGAGTCTGAACCAGAGGAAAACATTCCCACATATCCTGACGACTTCTCTGTACAAGGGTACGACTCAGAGGGCACGTCCTCAACCGTTCCTTCCATCTATCCTCATGTGAGGATGGTGTTCATGACGGACAGCAACCATGACAGTCCTAGTGATCGTCAACATATCGACACTCTGGAGGCCATACTGCATGCCTTGGTCAAGTCCGTAGACGAGATCAAAGCGGCCCTTCCAACTCTGCAAGGTAGGACGCCTGGCCAAACAAGCTTGGGTCCCGCGGTCAATGTGGACTCGAACTCAGCTGCACCAAACCCGGGTGATAATACTCCTGAAATATCGGCTCCCACCGCTGCAGACGAGGCCAGGGAGGCAAGACGAGAGGTCCAGGAGCTCCGGGCTATGTTCCACGCCCGAGAAACCTGCCAGGACCTCAGGATACGACAACCGTATCCTACTGCATGGAGAGATGTTCCCTTCCCACCAAGATATAAACCATTCAACATCAATCCGTATGATGGGAAGACATCTGCAAGCAGGTACATCACCTACTTCGAAGTCACAACCGACCATCTGCCTCATGACGACGCCATCCTTATGCGGTTGTTCATTGGAGCGTTGGAAGGGGTCGTCTTCGACTAGTACCGTAACTTGCCGGACAACTGCATCCATTCCTTCGCCGGCTTCAAACGTATCTTCCTGGAGAGGTTCTACGAAGTAGGACAAGATGTGACGATGTCCACCCTCATGGACGTTATTCAAGGAGAAAATGAGCTAACAAGGAACTATATCGAGCGGTTCGCCAAACTGCGATGAAGTTGCCTTCCGGTAACCCTGATTCCTCCTTAATTGAAATCTGCCAAAAGAGGCTGCTTCCCACAATCAGCCTCTGGATGGGCAAAAATCAGTTTAAGGACTGGAAGACGTTCATCATCAGTGCCACTGGCGCAGAAGACAAGTTGAAAAAAGCTCGCCAACTAGGATTGCACATCTCGGAGGGAGAGGACAAGGGTAAACGCCCTAATGCCAACAACAACAACGGCGGTAATTCCTCCAACAACCGAGACAACAAGGGCAAGCAGGCTATGGTGGCCGACATAGCTCCGAAGCCCAAATCGAAGTCGGCAGAAAAGCAGTGGCCTCAGATGACCTACTCCTTCGAGGACGGCCATGTCAAGCCCATCTTGGACATGCTCATACAAGGTGGTCGAATTCAGCTCCCTCCTCCAAGGCGTGAACCTCGTCCTGCAGAGATGGAGAGCCCCAAGTACTGCTACTACCATCGCTATGTCCACCATGCTACACAAGACTGCTACCAACTAAAGCGATACATCCAGCATCTCATCGATTCTAAGGCCCTGGCCATTGATTTCGAAGAGGTGACCGTGGCAGCCAACATGGTGTCAGTACAATTCGGCAGCTTCCCTCTGACAAAGACTCAAGATGGAGTAGTACCCGTCCACAGAGCAAAGATGGAGGTCGCTAACCTTCCACCTCCCCGAGACCAGGCTGCTAGTCTAGTACCCCTTACCACATCACGAGGGGAGATCATGTGGGTCCATCCGGACTTGGTACCTGAAATGACTCTGTCCGCACCACCCTCCACTAGCAAGAAGAAGAGCAGGAAAGTTAAATCATGTCGCACAATCTCGGCAGAGGTCGAAGAAGCTACGGCTGTTGTTACCCGATCCGGTGCACAAACTCAACCTCCACCGGGTAACTCGGCTGAAGATCATTAGCCGACGGCTGCTGATGCTGCAGGACCTTCTCAGCCTTCGACGACCGACAAGCCTAGGTCGAAGGAGACTCGCTTTGACAAACCGCTCCGAAGAGAGGCACCTCATGGGCCGAAGAGGCCCTACAACTTTGACATCTTGGCACAATTGGCCAACACACCGGCCAAGTTGTCATTATACGAGCTCCTGAGACTCTCCAAAGATGTTCACGTTACACTAAACGAGGCACTCCAGAATACCGACACATATCTGGCTCAGTCCAATCTCACTGGGGAGAGCTCGCCTGCAGATCTCCAGGACAGCGCTTGTGCAGGCACAATACCCAATATTGTCTTTACTCCACAGGATATGCTTATCAAGACCAACCTGCACGATCGCCCTCTGTATTATACTGGGTACATTAGCGATATCAAGGTGGATCGGATGCATATTGACCCCGGTTCTTCCATAAGCATCATCCCAAGAGCCTGCTACACCATCTGTGCATCCTAATGTAACGTTTGACGCCGACAAGCTCTGCCATTAGCGGTTTTAAATTAGGCAGAAGCTATCCGATCGGAAAGATTCGTCTGAAATACCAAATCGGCAATCTTCAATCAGAAGTGACCTGTTATGTCATAGATGCGGATACGTCTTACAATATTCTCCTGGGGCGTCCTTGGATACACGATTACATGATCGTGCCTTCCATACTGCACCAGTTCTTCAAGTACGTCGACAAGCACGGCTTTATGAGGACAGAATTTACTGACATTGATCCCTTTAAAGGGGTCGAATCCTACTACTCGGACTCATGCTTGTACGAGAAGTCGAAAAGGCACCTTATCGAAGGTGATACTCAAGCTTAAACTGAGGCGGCAACTGGATCGGAAGAACCTCTGATGATCCACCTCCAAGCCCGCAAACCTGGCAGAACTGTACCCCTTACAGCCACTCTGCGTTAGGATGCAATCAGCCTCTCTGCACAGGAGGGGCAGATGATAATTCGACTGCCAAGGTCTGGCCAAGCGCCAAGACCCACGACAGAGCCACTGACAGTCAAGTTGCCTAGAGCTAGCCAGCATCAAATAGAGGGGCTCAATCCCTCTGTCAAGCCGATGACGATTCGTCTTCCCAGAATAAATCGGCATCCGAGCGCTAAGCCGGGGACTGCTAGCCAGCCAACAACTCCCCGTCCAGCACCATGCACCAAACTGGGGGTCCCTAGTACGCCAACAACTCCACGTTCTGCTCCACCAGTAGAGCCCCTGATGATTAAGCTGCCCAAGTCATCCTTCCAGTCTTCATTAACACAGGGGGTGGCCGAAGAAGAGTCAGAGCTGGCCAAGTATGTGGCTGCTCACACTGATGTTCCATCCGCAGATGATGTAATCCCGCTGGAAAAGATACCTTACTTCATCAATAAAGGGCTATCTTTGAACTACTTCGAGCTTAATAAGCTTTATACAATGTATGCTATGGAACACGGTATAGGCACCCACCTACACACACAGGTGACAAATGTACACCGCAAACCAACTTACTCCAGTGGAAGATGCTTACCGCATAGTTGAGGAAGAGGATCATCCAATCATCTTCGGCCGGAAGAATGATCCATAACCCTTCAGGATAGAAGAAGTTGATCTCGAACCCGACACCGGGAGATTGTCCCTTTATCTGTATAGTTCCCGATCCAAGTACCTCATGCAAAAACAGGGGTATGATCTGGAAACTACGCCAGGCTTGAACTACGGCACTGGACGGTGATTACCCTTACAATTGTCGGTCCCCGCTGGAAAACCACGAGATTACTACAACAAAACCAGATGTGGACTAGGTTATGTTACACCTACAATGACCCCTGAAAGCTCAGGCAAGGAATGCGACTGGCATTCACACTCAATCGGATCACCAACTTCTGATTCGGATGTCAGCATTGGGGACGTATTCAGGCAAGTCTTGTCTGTCAATATGGCATTCTCCGATGCCTATGAAGAAGATGAATACATTCCTGAACTTCTTGAGTTAGAGCCGTGGGCACAACAGCTAGATGCATAATGGTAAAAGCGGTTCGAACAAAGAGAGCCTCCCACCGAAGATGAGGTAGTGCAAGTTGATCTCGGTGATATGTCCTCTCCAAAGCCCATCTTCGTCAGCAAGAATCTGACAGACGAAGAGTGGGAATCGCTACTGCAACTCGTCAGAGAATACATCGACGTGTTCGCCTGGAGCTATAAAGATATGCCAGGACTGAACCCCGAGGTTGCACTTCACAAACTCAACATTCTTTCGAACGTAAAACCGGTCAAGCAACAACAACAACGGTTCCGCCCCGACATCATGAATGCCATTAAAGCTGAGGTCAACAAACTAATAGCTAGCGGCTTCATCCGCGAGGAACAACATCCAGACTGGGTAGCCAATATAGTACCAGTCCTCAAAAAGAACGGGAAAATCTGAATCTACATCGACTTCCAGAACCTGAATAAGGTGTGTCCTAAGGATGAGTTTTCCCTCCCTATTACAGACATCATGATTGATAACACCTGCGACTTCGAGCGTATGTCATTCATGGATGGTTTCTTGGGGTACAACCAAATCAAGATGTTCCCTGATGAAAAGCATACATCATTTCGAACACCAATTGGCACATACTGCTACACAGTCATGCCTTTCGGTTTAAAGAATGCTGGCGCCACCTATCAAAGAGCTATGAGCGTCATCTTTAGAGACCACTTGCGCAAGTCAGTTGAATGCTACATTGACGACATCGCCGTCAAGAGCCGCTCTAAGGAAGATCATCTGCATGATCTGAGGACAGTGTTCGACCTGATGCGAGCGCACAACTTGAAGATGAATCCCACAAAATTCTTCTTGGGCATATCCAACGGAAAGTTCTTGGTTTTCATTATTACTTTCCAGGGTATCCACATAGACCCGGAGAAGACGAAGGCAGTCATGGAGATGGGTCCCCCGAAAAATCTCCATGAA
This sequence comes from Iris pallida, assembly GCA_029216955.1. Taxonomy (NCBI): domain Eukaryota; kingdom Viridiplantae; phylum Streptophyta; class Magnoliopsida; order Asparagales; family Iridaceae; genus Iris; species Iris pallida. The sequence continues at coordinate 1,951,042 of JANAVB010026400.1, forward strand.
CTCCGAGGCCTTCAGGGGAGGCTGGCCTACATCAGGAGGTTTATCTCTAACCTCTCCGGACGATGTCAGCCATTCACCCACCTCATGAAGAAGGGCATTTCATTCATATGGGATGAGGAATGCCAGCGCGCCATCGACAGCATCAAAGAATATCTGTCGAACCCTCAAGTCCTGGTAGCCCCGGTTGCTGCAAGGCCATTTTTGCTCTATGTGCGAGCGATTGAACATTCTTTCGGTGCTCTGCTAGCACAAAATAACGATGCAGGCCATGAGCAAGCTATATACTACCTCAGTCAAAAGATGATAGAGCCAAAGTACATGTACACTGTCGTAGAGAAGGAGTGCCTTGCTCTAGTGTTCTCCATTCAGAAGATACGATACTACATCACGGGGCAAACCATACACATGATATCACGAGTCAACCCTCTCAGGGTCCTCATGAACAAACCAGGGGCACTCAGCTCTCGTCTTGCTACCTGGACGATATTATTGTCTCCATATCACATGATCTTCGTCCCACAGAAGGCTGTTAAAGGTCAAGCTCTGGCAGACTTTTTAGCAGTCCATCCAGGCTCGAAAACAACTAGAATATACGAAAAGATACCAGATGAGGTCGCCAGTTCAAATACAGTCTCCCATGACGCCATCTGGCGAATGTTCTTCGACGGTGCTTCGAAAACTGGGCCCAAGGGCAACATCGTCGCTGGAGTCGGAGTGGTACTGATTTCTACCTCCGGGCTGGTGATCAATCGGGCTTACTCTCTCACGGAGCCCTGTTCAAACAATGTGGCCGAGTACAACGCTTTGGTCATTGGCCTCCGACTTGCAAAGGAGCTAGGGGTAGAGTATCTGGAAGCGTACGACGATTCGCAGTTAATCGTCAATCAGATCCGGGATTCGTACGAAGTTCGCCATGAAGATATGATCCCCTATCACCAAATAGCGATCGACATCATCTCGTCCTTGGAAGGATTCTTCATAGAACATGTTCCCAGACTCCAGAATATTGAGGCCGATGCCCTAGCAGGCCTGGCCGCTTCCCTAGCAGTGCCGAATTATGCTCATCATCTGGTTGACATAATAGGCCGTGAATTGGTCTGTTTCAAGAATAATGTTCAATGTGTTGAGAGTTACTCCGCTCTGGCAGTCGATGAAGCACCAGACTGGAGACAACCATTCATCGACTTCGTAGTCTACGACATTCTGCCAGAGAATCCGAAGGAAGCTACTTCTATCAGAAGACGTTCCCTCAGGTTCTTCTACGATACAGAGACGAAAATGCTGTATCAGCGATCATACGATGGGTTACTACTTCGGTGTCTATCAAATACAGAAGCCAAGTAAGATGTTCGTGAAGCTCACGACGGCATCTGCGGGACCCATCAGCCTGGCCCAAAATTGTAAGAACGCCTTCGTCGAATGGGCTATTACTGGCCCACAATGGTTGCAGATGAAATAGACTATGTAAGAAAGTGCAAAGCCTTCCATGTGCATGCAGATTTCATTCATCAACCATCCGAGTTCTTACATCCGACGGTGGCATCCTGGCCCTTTGAAGCATGGAGAATGGACATCATTGGTCCGATCACTCCGCATTCGTCCAGAGGATACTGCTTCATACTCATAATCACAGATTACTTCTCCAAATGGGCGGAAGCTGTTTCGCTTACAGAAGTGAAGACATCAAACGTGATCAGCTTCCTCAAGCATCACATAATCTACCGCTATGGACTGTCCCGAAGGATCATCCACGATAATGGTCCGCAGTTCGCAAGCCACGCCTTCTATCGATTCTGCGATAAACATCGAATCTAGAATGTTACTTCAACGCCGTACAATCCAGCAGTGAATGGGTTGGCAGAAGCATTCAATAAAACTATAATCAAGCTGCTCAAGAATTTCGTGTCTTCCAACAAACGCGACTGGAATGAGAAGCTTGGCGAATGCTTATGGGTGTACCGTACTACAGTACGGACGGCTACTGGGAACACACCATTCTCTCTGGTGTATGGGAGTGAGGCAGTTCTTCCACTAGTGACTCAGATTCCCTCGCTCCGTATCGCCCTTACCTATCGACTGACGACGGATGATAATCACCATCGCCGGTTACAAGAGTTGGAGGCTCTAGATGAGAAGCGCTTGTTAGCTCAACAATGAATCAAGCTGTACCAAGCACGTATCTCGGAAGCTTTTAACAAGAAGGTTAAAATCAGGACATTCTAAGTGGGCGATCTCGTCCTGGCAGTTCGGAGGCCGATGGTTATGACTCACAAAACTGCCGCAAATTCCAGCCAAAGTGGGAAGGCCCATTTGTCATCGAGGCTTTATTTTCTAATGGTGCTTACCGCCTCGTAAAATAAAACGGAGACTTGCTCATATTGTCCATCAACGACAAGTTCCTGAAGAAGTATTATGTCTGAAAAGACATCCTCCAAATCTTCCAGGTTGTTGAGTTATGTACCCTCTGATACCGCTGAACTTACATTCTGACTCCAAATCTCCCAGATTGTTGAGTTATGTACCCTCTGGTACCGCTGAACTTAAATTCTAACTCTAAATCTTCCAGATTGTTGAGTTATGTACCCGCAGGTACCGCTGAACTTACACTCTGGTCACTCCAGATGAATCTATATCGCATCTTTTAGGTAGTAAGTCATGTATGATCATACCTCTGAACGTTCTTCCTAAAAGAGCTCCCTCCTCATGATTCAATACCCGCACTTTCAGTGCATAAAAAGGGTAACAGATCCACAAATTTCCCGAAACAACCAAGTCGATGTTACCTCTGAGTTGTTTTCACTTCCATAAAAAATAAACCACCCCTCACATATAACTTCCACGTCCTCATTACCTCTGAGTTGTTCTATGTACCCTTCATGGAGCCCACTCCTGCCACGTCCTCATTACCTCTGAGTAGGAAGGCTCCATTGAAGAAACCTTTATACTTACCACGTCCTCATTACCTCTGAGTAAGTATGTTGGTTTTTCTCTCGACTTATTATCCGTACCCAAGACCGGAGTACGCCAAGGATAATAGGCCCACAAATGTCCTCTTTGACCACAAATGTTGTACTAAGTTTTCAAGTACATGCGCCTCATTCCTCATCATGCCCCGGGAGCCCAGCTGCTCCATGGCTTTCTTTCTTCCGATACCAGGAACGTCCATGGCCACCTTACTATAGAATTGTTCTAAGTATCCCCATCAAACTTGTTATCCGTACCTAAAACCAAGGTATACCAAGGGTAACAAGTCCACAAACAGTCCCCCAGTGGGGCAAATACTACAACACCACAAACGCAATAAGCAATACAAATGAAGGATAAAATAAAACATACTCTTTTATTTATAAGTCAAAAGTACTACATGTTCTGGGACACGTCCCTCTCAAGAAAGGAAAAAAACATAAACAAAAGAAAGAAAAGGCCGATTATGGTTCGGCGATACATAATTCCATGAGATGTCCCTCAGCAAGACAGTCGACCGCTCAAACCGCTGCTTGGCCCGGCGCTCGGCCTCCTGAGTCAGCCGCTCCATATCTTCCAGATGCGCATGAGCCCGCCAGCCATCCTCAAGCTTCTTCAGAGCACGCTCCAGGCTAGCAGAAGCTCGGGTGACCTTTTCAGCTTCCTGAACGATTAACTCTTTATCCGCACGGGAAGCTTCGAGCTCATATTCCAAGAAAGCCAGCTTTCTCTGGAGCTCGAGGATCTGCTCCCTTGTGTCAATTACTCCGCGAGAGGCGGCCGCTTCCCGAGCCATGCAATCCTCGCTCCTACGGCTCAGCTGGTCATACTGGAGAGATAGGTCGCCGAGGTCCTTCATTATAACCGGCTTAGACGCATCTCGTGCAGCCCTTACCTTCTCTAGGACAGTGGTAAGGAAGTTCCGCTCTTGATCTATTGCTGCAGACAGATCAGCTTGCCGCAGTACTTGAAACTGGGCCACGAGCTAATCAGCCTCTAACAATTTGGGCTCCAGAAGCGCAGCTATCTCTGTCCCACCAGGGAGGGTTTTAAGAATTTTAATTTGGCCACGGGCGCATTGTCGGGACAAGGCAGCGGGAGTTCCCCGCTCTACAGCAGCTTCGACCCCTCTCTTCAGGTGGCGGTAGAAACTGTCAACCACATCCTGTGACACTTCATCCAGAACTTTCGTAGAGGACGGCGTCAAAGGAAGTGTAGCTGGCAGTGCCGAAGGAGATGCGCCAGAACTTGCCACCTCTGCCACCAGGGAAACAAATTTCAAGCGAAAAGACGCGTAGATAGCAGCTAACTCCTCCTCCGCGGCCCGAAGAACCTGGATACTCGACAAGACGGAAAGGTCGACCCCCGAAGCCACATGAACAGAGGAGGACGCAGGGACCATTGCTCCCTGTCCCGGCTGTGCCACCATCTGATCTCCCGAACTCGATCCAGCGGGAGGCTCCTCAATATAAGTCAGAAGGGGAGGGGGCATGCTCCTTTCCACCAGATCTCCGCTGGCTGAGCCTACCGTGACAATGTCCGTTATTGGCCGTGAAGAGGCAGGGCCTGTATGTCCAGAGCAACCATCAATCAACCTAACCCGAAGGATGTGATGATAGAGCAAACGAGCCTCCTCACTAGTCAAGATTTGGCTTATCTTACCGGGGAGGGTTGTGGAGGCTGAGGTTTGCTCACAGCCGTCGTAGTCCCCTCACCAGCGACCTCCAAGTCGAATTCAGCTGGTTCCTCTGCCCCAGCCGTCCCGGGAGGAGAGACGACTGGATCAGCGTTACCCTGCTGAAATTCAGCAGTCTCGGGGACGGGTTCAGCGGAGCCCCCGTCGCCCTGGGTTGAGACCTCAGCAACATGAGATCCCTCAACCGCCGCCGAGAGAACCCCGACAGAAATAATCTCGGCACACATGTCACTAATCAAATTGGTCAGGGTCGGATTGACTTCAGAAATCGCGGCCGGTTCTCGAGAGTCCGACTCTTCTAACGCCTACAGAGAAGAGAAAAATGATTAGATCATAGTTCAGGAAGAGAAAGAGCTAAAGAAGGAGATGGTCGTAATTCAATTCACCTCCGAAACGGCGTCATCACCTTCGCCTCTCTTCTTAATGAGCAGCCCGTGGCGTCTTACCGTAACCCGCTTCACGGAGAAGGTTATGCCGCCAATAGACTCACGCCTGCCTCGCTTGCGTGAAAGGCCGGGCACAACAGGCGGCTGATCTGCCACCACCTCATCTGGCACAACAGGCGACTGATCTGCCACCACCTTATCTGGCACAACAGGCGGCTGATCCGCCACCACCTCTTCCGCAGGAGGGAAAGAGTTATCGACATCGTGCTCGTCATCCTCTTCGTCCGCATTGGTGGACTCCGAGTCAGGCACAGGAACCGTGTTCGCCCTCTTCTTCCTCGTTTTAGACCCCTTGGGCTTCTTCGCCAAGCCAGTACCCACAATGAAGCTGGTACTCAGGTCAAAATTAACGGAAGGCTTGCTCGCCGTAACATGGTATAGGGCCGCCATATACAAAATCTTCCATGGCGCCTCAGCCTCAGGAACCGAAAAACTGGTTCGGGTATGAACCGCGTCATAATAATGCCATGCCCTGATACCGTCAAAGACGCTACCTTCAAAGCCCAAGCAAGAGCTGGGACTATCAAAGAATAGCTGGCTATACCCGAACTAGCGGGAGAACCTGCTAGGCAAGTAGGGCTCCAGGTAGACATTGTTGCGGTTACGGTATACTAGGTGCGCTGGACGGATATTATGCAACCAAAGGAGCATTATCTCGGGCAAGAGGTAAGGAGGTCTGGTACCATCAATATGTACGCCCCTCACTTCTTCAGCAGTAAAACAAGGAACAGACACAAAAAAGTCATATCCGTCCACTCTCGCCAGCGCCCTCCAACAGGCTGGCATAGCGCTACACTTCCAGGGCTGATGGTGATATTGGAAAATGAAAGCATCATCAGCCGTAACGCCGTCTTCGGCTCCAGGCCTCATCAAAGACCGGCAATACATTAACAGCCACCCCATCAGATAATGGTAGGGCAGCTCTATGCGCTCAAAATCCATCGCCGTGTCACGGGCGATAACCTTGGACGAGAAGGCGCGAAGGCTATGGTGTATGCTGCACACCATGGTCGGAAGAAGGGCCAGTCTGACCCCAAAGACCAGCTTTACAGCAGGGAGGATAAAGTGGCGGCTGATCCTCTCCATGGAACCCGCCCCTCCTGAGACCACGCAGTTCCGTAGCCACACCATCAGGAATCCTGCCAAGAGTGCCTTCTCTGACAGCCGTCGAGTACCATGATAAAAATAACTAAAGGAGTCAGTTTGACTCCCAAATGTGTCACCTGTGGCCCTCGATCTCTTGGCAGTCGACGCCAATTTTTGTACCTCCTCCTGGGTTTAAGGATCCCGGGAAGAAACCCGGCCTGAGGCACCTAATATAAAAAGGTATGAGACCCAGGACGTGGTGTGAGGAATGCTCCCTTCTAGGCTACCATCCTTCTTGATGGACGCCTGGTGACCGGTACTGTGGTGACATGTACTGTGGTGATATAACAATTCCCGGTATACGACAACAAAGCCCGGGAACTGCCGATCCAAATCCTCAAACTCTTCGTTCGTAGGGGTGTACACTTCAAAGACTTCTTCCTCCCAGGGCAGCTTGGAGATGACGTACATCTTGTGGAGGGCGAGTCCCAACTCCCCTCCAGGCGTGAAGAAGGTTCCCGTCCGCCGGTTGTACATCTCTAGGAGAGCCATGAACAACGGCTTATTTATGGGTAGACCATGACAGGTGCCCCGAATGGCGTGGTAGAGGCCGATCTCACGCAGGGGAATCTCATACTTTCGCAGAATCCACGTGGTCAAGTTGGCCCACGCAGGGATGGGGTTTATCCAGTTCAGCAGCACCAATCGGCCGACGGGATAGGACCCCTTCCGAACAAGCTGGTTCAAGAAGGTGTCAGCTTGAGAGAACGTGAAATTGGGACCTGATACGTTTATGAAGGTACCCGGAGCCAGTCCCATCACGTACCGACTGACCGGTTCCCTTCCCGCATACGCTGACCCCAAATTCCTGTTATAATAGATGTTACCCACAATCATTCCCGACTTGCTTGGGGTCAAGGAGTCCACCATCTTTCTGTCCATCGGTAACATGTTGAACCATGACAGAGGAAAATGATGCTCCATCGGAGGGATATGGATCGCCATCCCGTCAAGAGTAAAGTCTCAACTCTCAGATATATCCAGCACTCGGGGGTTCTTCACAGTCAAGGCATCCCCAAAAAGGAACACCGGCTTAAGGTATTTTCCCTACAATTGCCCCGAGTTCATCATGGCGCAGATGAAGTAGAAGGGCTGGTTCCTGATAGCATTTAGCCTCTCCATAGGCTCGTTTGTGGGAAGCTTGTTCGCCACATATTGGACTAGGTGGTCGAATCACACACCCACAGCAGATTAGGCCGAACCCACCAGGTGTTCTCCCGCTGGATTGACTGGCAGATTTACTGAAAAGGGCAAAAGAAACAAAGTTAGAAGATGGCCAGGTGAAACTAACTTAGTGTTTCGGGGCTTATGCGACTCTATATTGGCAGGGCCTTATGCGGTCCAGTTTAAAATGATATTATGCGGCTCAGTTCAGCACGGCCTCATGCGGCCCAGTTCAGACGAGCTCATGCGGCTCGGCTAGGCACAGCCTCATGCGGCTCAGTTTAGATGAGCTTATGCGGTTCTGCTTCGCGGGGCATTATGCGGTCCAATCCAGATGAGCTTATACGGTTCTGTTTAGCGGGGCTTATGCGATTCTGCTTAGCGGGCCCTTATGCGACACAGTTCAAAGGGGGGCTTATACGGTCCTGTTCGATGGGGCTTCATGCGGCTCAGCTCAGAGGGACTTATGCAGTTCTGTTCGACGCGGTTCAGTTTGCGAAGTGCTTATGCGGCCACTAGACGACTCTCATGCGGCTCGGACATGGGGTATACCCCCATGTGGCTCCAATATGGGACGTACATGCGGCACATACAATCTGAACAGTTCAATGAAGACGAAGAAGGCCCGCGCATAAAATATGTAACATAGCCAAGATGGTTAGGTTCTGAGTTCATGCAATTCCTTCCAAAATCCGTACCAGCGTGGCGGGGTGAACATCGAGATGAACTTCAGGCGCCGTAGTCGACGTAGAAGCCACTCCCTTACCCTTTGCCGCAGCCTTGGAAGTCTTGGAGGTCATCGATGATCGAAGAAGAAGAAGGAGAAGACAGCAGTTAGGGCAAGAAAAGCTTGAATTGGAGAAGAAAGTAAAGAGTTTCTCTCTAAAAAATTACCTTTATTTATAGGCGAACAAGGGGGGCACGTAGACCGATGAACGCTTCAGATTATGTGCAGCAGACAAAACCGACTCTTGGGATTTCATCCCCTCTCATTCAGGAGATTCATCAAGGCAAAAATCCAAATATTTAATAAACCGACTCTTGGGATTCCCCCCAAAAGATGGCTCTAAATCAAAATGAATCAAGAGCAATTAATGGGATGCCTACGTGGCAGAAAGGACAGTATACGGCCAGAGCAGCCCATGCGGCCAGAGCGGTCTATACGGCTAAAGAACTCCATATGGCCAGAGCAGTCTATGCGGTTAGGAAGTTCATGCGGCCATAGCAGTCTATGCGGTTAGAAAGTTCATGCGGCCAGAGCAATCTATGCGGCTAGGAAGTCTATGCGGCCAAAACATCTTATGCGGCCAGAAGGGCTTATGTGGACATGGTCGTGCTTCTTATTCAAAGTATTTCAATTTTATAAATTGAAAACTTTGAAGGGGATCTTGTAGAAGCATGGAAAAGAACAGAAAAGTCCATACGGCTCAAAACAGAGGGGGTCTCACGCGGTTCAAAGAATCTCTTAAAGCTTCATGCGGCTTAAGAGTCCTTTGGAGCTTCATGCGACTCAAAAGTCCTTCAGAGCCTCATGCGGCTCAGAAATCCCCAATAGCTTCATGCGGCTCGGCTAAAAGCCACGTGGCCCTATGCGGTTCGCCTCTTCAGCTGGCCATCGAGCAGCGGCCTCATTTAATGCTCTGACGTAACACGACAGCTCTGACATAAAGGTGAATTGACAGCTCTGACATAAAGCTGCAATGATAACTCTGACATAATGGCGCGCTCCTAGGAAAATAAAGGAAATCTTTATAGCTGGCACGATCCACCAATTCTGAAGCTCACTATGTGGTTACCTACTTTAATGCGGCCGCCACCTTCATGCGGCTGCCATCTCCATGCGGCTGCCACCCTCATGCGGCTGCTAACTTCATGCGGCTGCCATCTCCATGTGGTTGCCACCCTCATGCGGCTGCCACCTTCATGCGGCTGCCATCTCCATACGGCTGCCACCTTCATGCGGCTGCCATCTCCATGCGGCTGTTACCCTAATGCGGCTCCGATTTTGGGAAGCCACGCCCATGCGGCTCTGACACGTGGCCACCCTTATACGGTTCGGTTGGGGGCTACCCCCATGCGGCTGCTACTCCCATATGGCTCGGATCATGGGGGCCACCCTCATGCGGCTCGAATTAAAGGACTTCCATGCGGTTCGGATAAGGCCACCCTTATGCGGCTCTGACACGAGGCTACACTCATGCGGCCCAACTATGACAGTCCTCCATATGGTTCATAGCAGTTGGGACACGTGGCAGGAGTCGATCAAATCCCAACAATCCAGATTTATGGCAGTCGACATAACAGGCAGTTGGGACACGTGGCAGGAGATTGACCAAGATTTATTCACTCGGATTTGCTGATATCAACAAATCATCACGATGCAGATTTATTACAATCAATATTAATTGCTAATACAGATTTGGTGCAATCAATATTAACTGCCCAGATTTGTTACAATCAATATTGACGGCCCAGATTGATTTCCAACAAACAAGATCAAGGCAAATCGTAACCAATCCCTAACCGCCCACTTTTCAAGGAGCAATCATTGCAAACCCTACTTATCACATTCCACTCCTATAAATAGCAAGGTGTAATTCCCTTGCTAGGGGACACAGAGGAGAGAGACAGAGGCACGTACAAAGAGAGCAACGGCGCCCAGAAGAATTCCCCCATATCTCGAGAGCATTTCTTCATCAGAGCCAAGGCTACGTCCGATCGTCCAAGGAGTAAGGCAGAGTTGATAGCACTTTCCCTAGCCTCTACCATCATCCCCCAGAAAAACTAAACAATTGTACTTAGATTGCTGTACCTAGATTTTCGTCCCTAGGCTTTCTTTGTACGAGCGAGTTTGTGTTGTGAAGTAAAAGTCTAGTCCTCCCATAAAACTATTCTGTTCTTTTATACTCAATGGCAAATAGGGGTGCCGGATCAGAGTTACGATTTCGATCCTCCCTTCTCGCGGTTTATAAAACAACGCATGGGGATCAGGTTTGCATACTATGCGGGTCTTTGCAATTTCTATAACTCGCGAGATATTGGGTTACTAATATCTCATGAGTTATAGTGTTTTTGTTTTATTTTTTCCTTTAATCCATATATACATATATATCTACATATTTATGTATATATATATATATATATTTTAGGAACCGTAACTTTATTGAAGTAATAGGCACAAAATGCCGAAGCCTATACAAGTAAGTGCGCTCAACGCGACAAGAGCAAAAGAAAACAAACTGCGCGGTACTCGCACGAAAAGGAACCGGATCTCGGCGGCGACTGGCAGGAGAAGCGTGAGATGCCCGAAAAATGGTCTAAGCAAGGGCCTCCCAAAAGGTGTTAGGGGCGTGAGAGCAGCGCCTTCTAGCTTTGAGAATTTGTCTGATAACCTCTCTGTACAATTATGGAGGGAGTAGTTGACGGCCTTCATATCTGAATTTGTTCCTGTTCTTCCATAAGACCCGAATACCAGCGGCTACGATGATCTGATGTCCGTGGGAGCCGTTCTAGCTGGCCAGAAGATCATGGAAGCCCCAGTCTGGGGGATAAGACTAAGTCTATTGTGAAGATTGAACCAAATCTGAGTCGCCAACTCACCAGAAAAAAGGACGTGCTCTACCGTTTCTGCAGTGTGCTCCACGCAGCAGTGGCATCTGGACGCGAGGCTAAATTCGAAAGATCTGATAGAGTCGTCCGTCGGTAGCTTTCGGCGTAATGCACGCAAGATTAGGATAGACCATTTGTTGGATATGCAAGATTGCCAAAACTTAGCATACGTGGTATTCGGCACCCCACTCCTCTTACGACAGTTCTGGTAGAAGCCAGTGAAAAGTCCTACATGGGTTAGGCGACCATCTCTACGAGTCGGGTATATAAGTGATCCGCAGGTTAGCTACAAGGAGGCCATCGCCGGCTAACCAAGCCAATATCTGACCCTCTTCCAATTCCATCCGTTACTTTCCTCCCATAGATCCCTAATTTTGTATCCCTGTCGAGTTCGAATGTTGGGCTGGATGGTGTCTTCTCCAAGCCACCGTTCCAGACAGGCCGATGTGCGCCCGTCACCTAACTGAAGACGGATTAGAGGTTCAGTGAGGTTACGCCCCCGAGTTATACGATGCCACGATGCCGAAGATCTGTTGTTAGTGAGCGCCTCCGACAGATGGGAGAATCTGGAGTATCTAGCTCTCATGAACCTCGTCCACAATGAGCTCTCAGATCGTAACTTCTACCACAGCTTCATGGAGCATGCGTCCACGATGTGGACAAGTCTACAGAATCCCAGACCTCCTTCTTCAGTGGGTTTGACCATGGTATCCTAACTGGCCCAGTGGTGTTTGTCCTTGCTGTCGCTATGTCCCCAGAAGAACTTGGCGAATAGGGATTCGAGGGAGTGGAGGACCTTCTTGTGGGGGGGGGGGGAGCAGACGGCTAGGGTGTACAATGGTATGGAAGAAAGAATGTGTTTGATAAGGATCATCTTGCCTCCAGGTGATAGTGTTGCGTTCTGCCATCCCGCAATCAGTTTGCGGATCCTGTCCACAAGGTGGTTGTATATTCCCGAGTTAGTCTTACTGTACACCAGCGGGCAACTCAAGTAAAGGAAATGCGGGTAGGCCGTGACGAACGAGGTCATGTTGGAGAGGACAGCTGAGCGGGTTCTGTCAGCTTTGTGATGAGTATATATGACGCTCTTGTTGTTATTGACGCACTGTCCGAAGCATCTGGTGTGTCACGCCCCAGAACCAGAATACTGGAGAGCGGGGGCGAACATAGCCAGCTACGTATATTGAAATGGAAACCACCTCGCTATACGGTCACGGCTGTCTAGATATGAGAGTTTACTACAAGCCAACAGTCTCTTAAGGTCAAGCCTATTGTCTCAATCTCAAACAAATAATATAATTGCAAGATGTTAGACCACCAAATATACAATAAAAGGCGTCCCAAATATTACATATTCAGCTAATCATGAAGCTAGTCGTACAAAATGCAAGGACTAGCAAGAGTTAAGTCATACATGATCAACCCTAGGATTTGTTAATCATGTTTACAGCCCGTAGGCAGACAGTAAGTAAATGTGCATCGAGCTAACAAGTGCTCGTCGGCTAAATGCCTCAAAAGAATAATTTTACAATAGAGTGAGTGAAACAAAATAGGGAACCCACTCGTAGCCCAGATTCCTTCTAGTCGCCACCATCGGGCTGGAGGTTCGGTAGATCCTCGGGAGCTGCTCCGAAATCTGGCCACACAAAATCAGCTGGGTCAAACCCCAGAAAGAGCAAGTGCCACAAGGGAGGCCACAAAATAAGAACAAAACCAGCATATCAAAACATAAGAAAATGAAAGGAAAGTACAGGTAATAAAAGTACAACAGGACAATAAGCGACTAGGGACATGGAACCATTCCGGGAGCCAGATTACAACCCGTAAACCAAACAAGGACCGGGGTTGTAACCCTTCGCCTGAATAGCACTTGTCCCTATCCATTTATTGCTTCAGATAAGTAAAACAATCATGTACAGGAGTTACAGGTATCGGGACTTAGACGAGACTTAGACCAGGCTGGACACCATACATTCACAAGCGGCCAAGCAATTGCTACGGCTTACCACTTTAACTAACTAGGGTTATCACAAGCCTAATTACTAACTATGCAAGTGAGAATTTCCCAGTCCCAAGCCCTGCAGACTATCCAGTTATCCTTCCGCGGGTTGAGAGTATGGTTGGGTACATCGCCCAGGAGACGATATACCCTTAGGTGACTTAGAGGGTGCAACACATGACAGTGTGCTAGAAATGTGCTCTACTCGTCGGCAAGCTACAAGTCCAATTAAAGTGCCCAGATAATGAGACTGCCTGTGACTGGAAATTCTCCATGAACTATAGTTTGATCTAGTCATTAGCCTAATCCATATTCAGTACGAGTCCCTGACCGTGGGAACCAGGGAGTCACGTCCTAGACATGATGCAAGACAAGACAAGTAGATTGCACAAGCAAGCAAGCAGGAACACCCACGGTGTCAGAGTTGGTCACAAGAGTCAAGTTCTACCAGTTATCAAGTCGAGTCAAGGCAGGTCAAGTTACAAGTTACAAGTTACAAGTTAGGCGTGCGCCGCCACGAGCCACTATCAAGTTATCAGGTTACAAGTCAAGAGTGCACCCCATCGGGTCACTACCAAGAAGATCAGAAGTATTAGGACCATAAATCACAGAAATCACGAAAACCATAATAGTCATAGCAAACACTGAAAATCGTGTTAGGTCGTGTTGGGTCAGGGTAGTCGTGTTGTGTGGAACAAGATCTCAAAACCCAATCCACAAAAGAGAAACCAAGCTTAAAGAAAATAAAACCAAATCTCCATGGCCAAATAGACTGCGCAAGAGATCAGGTTGCGCAAGGGAATGGACTGCGCTAGGGTCAGGTAGCGCTATAGCCAAGTGAGCTGGGAGCAAACTGCGCAGGGGTGAGCTGCGCAAAGGTCGGCTTGTGCTGGGTTGGGTTGCGCATGGATCGGCTGCGCTGAGGATGGATTGCGCGGGGAGCGAACTGCGCAAGAGTCAAGTGCGCGAAGATGGGCGGCGCAGGAGTCAGCTTGCGCTGGGATGGGGTGCGCTAGGCCAAAGGAGGCTGAGCTGGGTGGCGCTGGAGTCAAGTGCGCTAGGGTTCAGGGCGCCAATGAAGGATGCGCGGTTCGACCCAGGGGGCTGAGCGTGGGTCAGCCCAGCGCTAAGGAGCGCTAGCCGAGAAGGTGGTTGCACGGTTCAGCCCAGGGGGCTGAGCGCAAGTCAGCCCTGCACTAAAGAGCGCAGGCCGATGGGGTCTTCTTCTCCAACCGAGAGGAAACTCTCAAGAACACCAAAATTCAATTCTTCATAACTTGGCCAAATCAAAACGAAATCTGGATTTCCAAGGTTCTATCTTGTGTAAAATTGAATTCTCTTCCACATAGAAGCATCAAAACAAGCAAAAATCAAAGTTTGATAGATCAAAACCAAGAATTTCCGAAAATGGTTAAAACCTAGATCTAGAAAAATGGAAGCTCCAATTCACAAAATGCCAAGTTCTAATGTTGTTCTCCATGGACTAATCTAGCTAATGGATAAATAAAATGTGGTGCTTATTTGGTAGCAAGGTGCACTTGCCTATGGTGTTGGTGTTGTGTGGAGGAAGAAAGAAGAAGAAGATAGAGGAAAAATAAATGAAAGTAAAGAGGAGAGAGAAAAGTTAGGTGGGATTAAATGAGGGTGGGTTGTGGTGGAATGAGGGTGGAGTATCGGTTAAGGTGTTCCATGAGGTTTAAAACCAAATCAAACCAAACCAATTAAAATCGAGCCGAGCCGAAATCCAAAATACGAGAAAACCTAAAATTTCACAAGTCCAGAAAAATAAAAATATATGCCAAAATCCAACTACAAGTATTAATACGAAATACGGGAAATGGGGATGACAACTCTACCCACCTTAAAAGAATTACGTCCTCAGAATTTAATCAAGGAGCTAGAGATTGCCACAGCAAGCTACACTAAGCAATAACAACTATACTAAGCAGTTCAATCATACAATCATACATGCAATCAAGGAATGAAGAGCATAAGGCATAAGAAAGACATTATACCTTACGAGTCAAATAGGTAGGTATATCGCGATCGGATATCATCCTCACGCTCCCACATTGACTCACCTAGAGAGTGATGACCCCAAGCAACACGGACTAAGCTAACAGTCTTGTTCTTGAGTATCTTCTCCCTCCGGTCCAAAATAGACACGGGCTTCTCCTCATACGAAAGGTTGGTACCAACAACCAATTCCGAATTGTCCAGGATATGGCTCGGGTCCGGGACGTACCGTCGTAATTGGGACACATGGAATACATCATGTACCTTACTTAGCGACGGCGGAAGAGCAAGACGATAGGATACATCTCCTACTCGCTCCAAGATATCGAATGGCCCTATATACCTAGGACTAAGCTTTCCCCACTTGCCAAAGCGAATGACGCCGCGGTTAGACGAGATCCTAAGGAATACATGGTCGCCGATAGCAAACTCTAAGGGACGCCGATGGGCATCGGCCCAATGTCGCTGGCGGTCTTGGACAACTCGAAGATGATCCCTGACTCTTCTGACTACTTCAACTGTCTGGGCAATCATTTCTGGACCGAGCATCTGCCTCTCTCCGATATCGTCCCATGCTAGCGGGGACCTGCACTTCCTACCATACAGAGCTTCGAACGGAGCCATCTGAATACTGGCCTGGAAACTATTGTTGTACGAGAACTCCACCAGGTGCAGGTGATCTTCCCATGACCCACCGAAGTCAAGTGTACATGACCGCAACATATCCTCAAGAGTCTGGATGGTGCGCCCTGACTGGCCATCTGTCTGCGGATGATATGCTGAGCTAAACTGAAGGTGAGTTCCCAAACTCTCTTGCAGGCTGTGCCAAAAGTGTGACATGAATCATGAATCCCTGTCTGAGGTAATGCTGACTGGCACACCGTGAAGCCTGACAATCTGCCTGAGATACATCTCTGCTAACTGAGCCGTAGACTGCCCAACTCTGAATGGGAGAAAATGAGCCACCTTCGTGAGCCGGTCAACTATAACCCAAATAGCATCTCGACCAGCTGGGGATCTAGGCAATCCAGTCATAAAATCCATGGTCACATGCTCCCACTTCCATTCTGGAATCGGCAAGGGCTGAAGAAGTCCAGCGGGCCTCTGATGTTCAGCTTTAACCTACTGGCAAACCAAACACCGAGAGACAAACCGGGCTATCTCCCTCTTCATGCCATTCTACCAGAAATACTGACGAATATCTCGGTACATCTTCGTACCCCCAGGATGTATAGAATACTGCGAACTGTGAGCTTTTGCCAAGACCTCCTGTCTGATATCTCCACTAGGTACACAAAGACGAGTACCGTGTCGAAGTATACCATCTTCATGAATGCACAACTCTGGTCTTCTTCCTGCCTCACACTCTCCTCTGAGCCGCTGAATCTTGGAATCTGTAGACTGCGCCATCCGGATTCTCTCAACTATGCTGGATTGAACCTGTAGACTGGCCATCAATGCCACACTGGTAGGAAGAACCACCTTGATTCCCATCTTCTGAAAATCTGCCAATAACTCTGGTTGCGACGTTAGGAGGTAAACTCCGGCTCTCCGGCTCAACGCATCTGCTACAACGTTGGCCTTCCCTGGGTGATATTGCAAGTCCACATCGTAGTCTACCAATAGCTCGAGCCATCTTCTCTGCCGCATATTAAGGTCCTTCCGGGTGAAAACAAACTTCAGGCTCTTGTGATCCATAAATATCTCCACTCTATCTCCATACAAGTAGTGCCTCCACAACTTAAGTGCAAACACTACTGCTGCCAGCTCCAAGTCGTGGGTCGGGTAATTCTTCTCATGATCACGAAGTTGACGTGATGCATAAGATATTACCTTCCCATGCTGCATCAAGACACACCCCAATCCTCTGCCTGAAGCGTCGTAATAAACTGTGAATCCTCCGGTCCCATCTGGAAGTGTGAGAATGGGAGCCGTTATCAAACCTCGCTTCAACTTCTCAAATGATTCCTGACACTCCGCTGTCCAAGCGAACTGCACATCCTTGTGGGTCAACTGGGTCATTGGTGCTGAAATCCTTACAAAATTTGAAACGAATCGCCGGTAGTAGCCGGCCAATCAAAGGAAGCTGCGAACCTCTGCCACTGAGCTAGGTACTGGCCATGACTCGATAGCCACAATCTTCTGGGGATCCACTTCTACTCCTCCTCGAGTAATGATGTGACCCAAGTACGAAATACGATCGAGCCAGAACTCGTATTTGTTGAACTTGGCGTACAACTGATGCTCTCTAAGCGTCTGAAGGACGATTCTGAGATGTTGCTCATACTCTGCTTCGCTCTTGCTGTAGACCAGGATATCATCTAGGAACACGATCACGAACTGATCCAAGTAAGGCATGAAAATGCGATTCATGAGGTCCATGAATACGGCTGGCGCATTGGTCGCTCCAAAGGGCATAATAAGAAACTCCCAATGCCCATACCTAGATCGAAAGGCTGTCTTCGGGATGTCCTGCTCTCTGACTCTGATCTGGTGGTATCCTGATCGCAAGTCTATCTTCGAAAACACTGACGCCCCTTTGAGTTGATCAAACAAGCCATCTATCCTCGGGAGAGGGTATCTGTTCTTGATTGTCACTGAGTTCAAGGTACGATAATCTATACATAGCCTAGACGTACCATCCTTCTTTTTCACAAGAAGCATCGGGGCTCCCTAAGGTGATCCACTTGCACAAATGAATCCCTTGGTCCTGAGTTCTTCAATCATCTTGTACAAAATCTTCAACTCTGAAGGTGCCATCCTATAGACTCGCTCTAATACTGGTGCTGTTCTGGGGATCAAGTCTATAGTGAACTCGATCTCCCGCTCTGGCGGCATCCCTTGAAGTTCTTCTGGGAAGACATCTGAAAACTCTTCAACTATCCTGGGCAACTGCTCTGCTGCTACTGCCATCCGTAACACTGGGGAAGATGGCTCCACTGTGCCTCTAGAAAATGAGAACTCTGGCTCACCTGGAATGCTGAAAACAACCCTGCCACCATGGCAGTCTATCCTAGCATACTGGTTCATCAACCAATCCATGCCTAAGACTACATCATAGTCTGTCATAGGGAATTCTATAAATCTAGTGGGGAACTCTCTACCGCTAACTACGATCCGATACGAGGAAAACACTCGATCTACTCCCACAAGACCATTACCAGTAAGTATATTAAGCCTCACTGCTAATGAATCGGGCTCCAATCCTATCCATGTCGTAAATCGTGCAGACATGAATGAATGCGATGCACCAGAATTAAATAATACTAATGCTGGAGAGGAGTTGACAAGAATAGTACCTGCCACTACCTCACCTGGTGCAACTTCTTCTTCCATAGTCATCATCATGGCCTGACCTTGTCCTCTAGCTGCGGGTCCCCTCTGCTGGAAACCTCTCTGCCTGCTCTGTACTTGGGCTTGGGTATACTGCCGCTGGTTCTGCTGATGAAATGCCTGGGCCTGAGGCAACAATGGCCTCGGGTACTGCTGCTGCTGCATAGGTGCTGGTCCCCTAACCGATGGACTGGTTAGGTTGGAGGAGGATGAACTACCCCTATTCGGGCAGGCTCCTATCTTGTGATCTGCCGCTCCATAAGCCAGGCAAAATCTTTGTACCCTACGACAATCCGCCACTACATGGTCTGGCTTCCCAAAAATGAGAACATCCCATCGCGGAAGTCTGTTTCTGCTTCTGCTGCTGCGGGTATGTCGGGGTCGAATGTTGAACCGACGTTACTGAGGCCGCCCGCCTTGGAGTTCCAATAGTCAAACTCTTAGTTGCTGGGGCTGGAGCTGATGATTGGTGCATCTGACTGTGGGACCTCTTCCTACCTCCGGTCCTATCCATAATCCTCTGGAAGGTGTACTCATGCCTCCTAGCCGCTCTCAATACTGCATCGAACATCTGGTGCTCGAACTGCTCGACTGCCAACAAGATCTCCAAATGTAGTCCCTGCTAGAATCGCTGGGCCCTATCAAACTCGGTTGCCACCAAGGTGGGGGCAAACCTACTAAGTCTAGAAAACTCAGATGCATAACTGCCGACCGTTCTGCCTCCTTTCTTCAAGTTGGTAAATCTCGTCTGCAGGTCGTACCGAGCTACAGCATCGAAATACTTCGTCTGGAATCTTTCTCTAAATACTGCCCAAGCAATGGGTGCCACTAATCCCATGGCTTGCGCTGTCCACCAACTGCGAGCTAAATCCAGCAACTGCAGGCGTACCACCGCCACCTTCTCATTCTCAAGTGTTCTAGCTGCCTCCAGAATCACCTCGGTATCCTGAAGCCAAGCGTCCGCGGCAATCGTATCTTCACTGCCGTCGAAGAAGGGAGGGTTCAAGCACTTAAAGCTGTTGGCCGCACTGTTCCCTGGGTGACCGCCTCTGGTCAAAGCATCTGCCACTACCTGGTGTAAGGCGTCTCCTCTGCGATCTTGGGAAGCTATTACGGTCCTGATGAGACCTACCAAAGTGCCATCATCCGGCTCGGCAGGCTGAACGGGCTGAACTGGGGGCTCTCCTCCAGTAGGCACAACTCTGAAGGCTACTCCGGAGTGCTGGGCTTGATCTCCGAGCTGCTGGTCCGCAGGAGTTGCTCCGCCTTGCTGATCGGCTGGTTCATGAACAATGCCGCTGAAGAAAACGACATAGGAAACAATAATGAATGACCAGGACAGATCAACGATACAAGCATGTGATCAGGTCAAGAATCTCAGGGATTTGAAAATACGAGCAGAGATCAAGGGCGAATACTGATTGAGACATCTATTCGGTAAACTCTCACATTTCTTGAATGCCAAGACCTGCATGGGCCACCACTTAAACCATGTCACGCCCCAGAACCAGAATACTGGAGAGCGGGGGCGAACATAGCCAGCTACGTAAATTAAAATGGAAACCACCTCGCTATACCGTCACGGCTGTCTAGATATGAGGGTTTACTACAAGCCAACAGTCTCTTAAGGTCAAGCCTATTGTCTCAATCTCAAACAAATAATATAATTACAAGATGTTAGACCACCAAATATACAATAAAAGGCGTCCCAAATATTACATATTCAGCTGATCATGAAGCTAGTCGTACAAAATACGAGGACTAGCAAGAGTTAAGTCATACATGATCAACCCTAGGATTTGTTAATCATGTTTACAGCCCGTAGGCAGACAGTAAGTAAATGTGCATCGAGCTAACAAGTGCTCGTCGGCTAAACGCCTAAAAAGAATAATTTTACAATAGAGTGAGTGAAACAAAATAAGGAACCCACTCGTAGCCCGGATTCCTTCTAGTCGCCACCATCGGGCTGGAGGTTCGGTAGATCCTCGGGAGTTGCTCCGAAATCTGGCCAAACAAAACCAGCTGGGTCAAACCCCAGAAAGAGCAAGTGCCACAAGGGAGGCCACAAAATAAGAACAAAACCAGCATATCAGAACATAAAAAAATGAAAGGAAAGTACAGGTAATAAAAGTACAGCAGGACAATAAGCGACTAGGGACATAGAACCATTTCGGGAGCCAGATTACAACCCGTAAGCCAAACAAGGACCGGGGTTGTAACCCTTCGCCTGAATAGCACTTGTCCCTATCCATTTATTGCTTAAGATAAGTAAAACAATCATGTATAGGAGTTCCAGGTATCGGGACTTAGACGAGACTTAGACCAGGCTGGACACCAAACATTCACAAGCGGCCAAGCAATTACTACGGCTTACCACTTTAACTAACTAGGGTTATCACAAGCCTAATTACTAACAAGATGCAAGTGAGAATTTCCCAGTCCTAAGCCCTACAGACTATCCAGTTATCCTTCCACGGGTTGAGAGTATGGTTGGGTACATCGCCCAGGAGACGATATACCCTTAGGTGACTTAGAGGGTGCAACACATGACAGTGTGCTGGAAATGTGCTCTACTCGTCGGCAAGCTACAAGTCAAATTAAAGCGCCCAGATAACGAGACTGCCTGTGACTGGAAATTCTCCATGAACTATAGTTTGATCTAGTCATTAGCCTAATCCATATTCAGTGCGAGTCCCTGACCGTGGAAACCAGGAAGTCACGTCCTAGACATGATACAAGACAAGACAAGTAGATTGCACATGCAAGTAAGCAGGAACACCCACGGTGTCAGAGTTGGTCACAAGAGTCAAGTTTTACCAGTTATCAAGTCGAGTCAAGGCAGGTCAAGTTACAAGTTACAAATCAGGAGTGCGCCGCCACGAGCCACTATCAAGTTATCAGGTTACAAGTCAAGAGTGCACCCCATCGGGTCACTACCAAGAAGATCAGAAGTACTAGGACTATAAATCACAGAAATCACAAAAACCAACTAGTCATAGCAAACACTAAAAATTGTGTCAGGTCGTGTTGGGTCAGGGTAGTCGTGTTGTATGGAACAAGATCTCAAAACCCAATCCACAAAAGAGAAACCAAGCTTAAAGAAAATAAAACCAAATCTCCATGGCCAAATAGACTGCGCAAGAGATCAGGTTGCGCAAGGGAATGGACTGCGCTAGGGTCAGGTAGCGCTGTAGCCAAGTGAGCTGGGAGCAAACTGCGCAGGGGTGAGCTGCGCAAAGGTCGGCTTGCGCTGGGTCGGGTTGCGCATGGATCGGCTGCGCTGAGGATGGATTGCGCAGAGAGCGAACTGCACAAGAGTCAAGTGCGCGATGCTGGGCGGTACGGGAGTCGGCTTGCGCTGGGACGGGGTGCACTAGGCCAAAGGGGGCTGAGCTGGGTGGCGCTGGAGTCAAGTGCGCTAGGGTTCACGGCGCCAAGGAAGGATGCACGGTTCGGCCCAGGGGGCTGAGCGTGGGTCAGTCCAGCGCTAATGAGCGCTGGCCGAGAAGGTGGTTGCGTGGTTCATCCCAGGGGGCTGAGCGCAAGTCAGCCCTGCGCTAAAGAGCGCAGGCCAAGGGGGTCTTCTTCTCCAACCGAGAGGAAACTCTCAAGAACACCAAAATTTAATTCTTCATAACTTGGCCAAATCAAAATGAAATCTAGATTTCCAAGGTTCTATCTTGTGTAAAATTGAATTCTCTTCATCATAGAAGCATCAAAACAAGCAAAAATCGAAGTTTGATAGATCAAAACCAAGAATTTTCGAAAATGGTTAAAACCTAGATCTAGAAAAATGGAAGCTCCAATTCATAAAATACCAAGTTCTAGTATTGTTCTCCATGGCCTAATCTAGCTAATGGACAAATAAAATATGGTACTTATTTGGTGGCAAGGTGCACTTGCCTATGGTGTTGGTGTTGTGTGGAGGAAGGAAGAAGAAGAAGATGGAGGAAAAATAAATGAAAGTAAAGAGGCGAGAGAAAAGTTAGGTGGGATTAAATGAGGGTGGGTTGTGGTGGAATAAGGGTGGAGTATAGGTTAAGGTGTTCCATGAGGTTTAAAACCAAATCAAACCAAACCAATTAAAACCGAGCCGGGCCGAAACCCAAAATACGAGAAAACCCAAAATTTCACAAGTCCAGAAAAATAAAAATACATGCCAAAATCCAACTACGAGTATTAATACAAAATACGGGAAATAGGAGTGACATGGTGTAACGAGCGAGCGTACTAAGAACCCCCTCGATCGATCCAAAGTCTCCTGAGGAGAAGATAAGGATGTCGTCCGCGTACGCCAGGTGAGTGATAAGCGGACAACTAGTGGTGGTGTAGAAGTGGTGGAAACCTGGCATTCTGGACATGCTATTGAGGCTTTTGTTGAGAGCTTCAGCCGTAATGATGAAAATGGTAGAAGAGAGGGGGTCCCCTGTCTAACCCCGCGGGTGGATCGGAAAAATCTTGCAGCCTGGCCATTGATGACGGTGAAAAACCATGTATTGTTGATGGATCTGAAAATGATGTCAATCCATGATTCAGAGAAACCGAAAGCTCTGAAGACCCAGATCATGAATTTCCTGTCGAGGCAGTCGTAAGCCTTCTCCATGTCCAGTTTGATAGCAATATTTCCCCCTCTGGACAGGAACTTCATACATGTGATCATCTCTTCTGCGAGAAGTATGTTGTCAGTGATGTTCCGGCCTTTAACAAACCCGCTTTGCTCTTCGGAGATGATCTTGGGAAGGAGATAGGACATCCGGTTGGCAACGATCTTCGATATGATCTTGTTGGTGAAGGTACATAAGCTGATAGGACGGAAGTCTTTGAAGGTTTGCGGATTGTCTTTCTTGGGGATTAGGATGATGTTTGTGCAAGAAATGGAGTTGGGATATCTCGCCCCTTGTAAAAATGCAATGGTGGCCTCCAATAAGTCAAATTTTAAGATGTCCCAACAATTTCTGAAAAAGCCGCCATTAAAGCCATCAGGCCCCGGAGCGCTATGTTCTTTAATGGACCAGACTGCCGCCTTGACCTCCTCCTCCGAAGAAGTAGCCAACAGGGTCTCGTTCTCGCTGTCACTGATGAGAGATGGGATCTCGGACATGAGCGCCACGTCTTTAACGACAGGCACTTTAGTAAAAAGGTTAGAGTAGAAGTTCTCTGCTGTCGCCTGAATGCCATCCTGGTCGTCCACCAGGACGCCATTGTCGTCGTATATCTGGTGTAATTTTAATTTATTTCTGCGGCCTTTGACACAAGCATGAAAGAAACTGGTATTTCGGTCACCATTGGTGTCCCAGGTCAATCTGGCTTTTTGCCTCCAGAATTCTGTTTCCACTTTCAGCCTGGATTTGAGCAGAGCTCTGGCAAGGTTGAGCGAGGCACGGGCAGCCGGAGATTTGTCATTGGCGAACGGGGTCTCAGCGCGAGTGACGTCATCCTCCGCTACCTTAATAGCCTGGAAGATGTCTCCAAAAGTCTGCTTGCTCCAGGACGATAATGCCTTACGAGTGGCCTTCAGTTTAGCCGCTATCCTAGCCAGAGGGTCATGTGTCACGACCCGCACCCTAGAGTAAGGGCACGAGACGTAGGTACGTCCAGCCTACGCCGCAGTGTCGGCGGTAGAATGCTATCCTAGGTCACAATATCTAACAATATAATGTTAAGCAGTTTATACTCCCCGAATGGGGGTGACATAGCAGAAAGTAACTCAATCACAACTAAGGAAGAAGAAGCACGATATGATATAGAACTCAAAGAAAATACAGATGATCAGAAGAGTCTAAGTGTCTAAGATAACATCTCAGCAAACATACAGAAATACAAGTCTCAACTACTGAATATGAAAGAATATATACAATCCAGATCTCAAAGACAGAAATAAAGCCTAACTAAGCTAGTCTAGGCAGTAGGGTAATGTCATCAGCTAGAGCTGGGTCCTCCTGAGAGTCCAGCTCACAAGTATCGTCTAGGGCTGTCCCATAGAAGGTATCCACACAGGCCTCCACCTCGTCCTCTGTAATATTTTTAACAGGTCCAGTCAGGACAGAACGAGCACAATACATCTCAATAGTTCATAGCAGGTTAGAAAATATAATCATGCAGTAAAGTAAGATACAGGAACTGAAAGAAATACAGTATGTAAACAGAGAGAGAGAACTGTAATAGAAATATCTACTATAAATAGAGATCTAACAGTGGCTAGTGAGTTAGAGTACAATATAAATATGTGAATGGCATAGGAGATTTTGATGCTACAATACAGAAAGATTCTGATGCTACACTACTTGGATATTATCCACATGTCTACTTCTACTCCCCCGTACCCCCAATCAATACACAAGGATCCAGCCAGGTTATGTTATGATTCCATGCAATGGCCCACAAGGGATGATACATGGTAGGCCCAAAAAATAGGTGATTCTGGAAATACCCATAAATGGATGATTTAAGGAAAACTCTGTGATCATGAGAGTACATGTCACAAGTGATTCAATGAACCATGAAGCATAGTGATACACCATGTAAGTGAAACACACAGAACATGTAGTATCCGATGCTCCCTGAAGGGATAACATCTCAAGAAGGGATCCATATAGTACTAATCCGTGTGACCAACGTGACAGTATCAAGTAAAGTAATTTAAAGCAGGAAAATAATTCTAAACAGGATATAAAATGATCAGAGAATGTACTCGCCTGATAACTGAATGTCCGAAGAGAATGTACTGTCTGAGAAGAGGTGTCTGGCTCCTATTCAGAACATCACAAGTTACAACAAGTCCAGAACGGTAAAATAAAGTTCTACTATGCACTCTACATGAGTCTAGGTCAAACTAGGCCAAAGT
Organism: Iris pallida; assembly: GCA_029216955.1. Lineage (NCBI taxonomy): Eukaryota > Viridiplantae > Streptophyta > Magnoliopsida > Asparagales > Iridaceae > Iris > Iris pallida. The sequence continues at coordinate 1,976,259 of JANAVB010026400.1, forward strand.
CAACTCTTGGTCAACTCTGGTCAACCCTAGAAGTCAAACTAGGTCAACTATGGTCAAACTAGGTCTAACAAGTCTAAATTAGGTCAATCTAGCCTATACTAGTCTATCAAGACTACCCAAGGCTATACAAGCCTAAACCAAGCCTATCAAGTCTATACTAGTCTATTCAAACCATTATACTATATCACATTGCATAACTAATTGCATATAGGAAATCCTATTCATCAACATACATTATACCTAATATACAAGCATGTGTATATGTATGCATTATACATACATATGGGCTGAAATACGTATATACATTATGCATTAGATATATATACATTACATCACACTACCTAGTACACTATACACACACACACACACATATATATATATATATATATATATATATATATATATATATATATATATATATACATTACATATAGGTTATAGTACATATACATTAGGAAATCATCACACATATATATATAGGCTACCTACATTATATATATTAACTATATATATATATACATTACATATATAGTGAGATAGAAGGATAGAGAGGTAGAGGGGAGTGTGTGTATGTGTGTGGAGGCAATGTGAGGGTGAAAACTGTTTTAGAAATGTGTGTGTGTGTGTAGGATGTGTGTGTATACATGAGAGGCAATGTATGTGTGCTGTATATTGAAAGGGAATTTGGAAAACAGGGTGTGTCAAGAGGAGGAACCTGTGTGTGTTATACAGTGAAGGAAAAATCATAAAACAGTGTGGGTTGACAGGAATATAGGTAAAGTGTGCCACTGGAATATGTGTGCTGCTGTGTGTGGGTGACTGTTATGATATGAAGGAATGTGAGGAAACCTGGAATTTAATATGTGTGTGTGTTAGAGTGTTCTCAGGTGGATCAGAAATGAACCCAGGTTCCAGGTACCTTCATATTGCTCAGTCTTTGATAACAGTATGGTCAATAGAAACTCAAAACAACATGTATGAATCTATTTACTCTAAACTAATGTGTAACATGAAATCTACATTAAGTAATAATGAACTAAAACATAATAGAATAAAAGAACTTTAAAGGAAATCAATTCAAGTATTAAGAAGAAACATTCAAACTCAGTATTCAGTCCATTGATTTTGAAATCCCCTTTTGAATCCAATTCCCAACCAAAATCACCCAAAATTCACACACAAGTAGACTTCATATAGGAGGACAACATTAGGGTAATAAACATGGAATTAACAGCATTTAAGTGGGTTAAAATAGCTGCCAAAGTTCGATTATTAAAACTGGAAAAACTGAGAAATACTGAAATATAACTTGGTATCAGAAATTTGGGTAAATAGAAATTGATACATAAAAACAAACTAATATATGAAATTAGTGCTCGGTAATGTAAACAGTATTAGTGTACGTGTCTTACATGTTATTTGTGTCCACCCAAGTGGACACAAACGTGTCCAGGCAAATTAAAACCCCAATTCAAAACCAGGACACAGTGTAGTGCAAGCAGTGTCGTGCACGTGTTCCAGAGAGTCTAGGACACGATACGACACGAATTAGATCTCGTGATCATACATGTGGGTTCACCTAGTGTCCACCTAGGTTCGTGTTACCCTGATTTGTGTCCTAGTGTGCCGTATCCAAAGTTCTAGGGCCGTATCTGTGGCCCGAAACGAACTGTGCGCGTGCAGTGCAAAACCAATGCACGAGCTCGTGCTCGCTCGACACGACACAAGAGGTCGTGCCACTTGGGGAGTGTCGTGTCAGACATTGCCCCAACGTGTCCTCAAAGAATCACGTGTCCACGTGTCCTACACAGGAAGAACTTGACCCCGAGTAGCAGAACAATGTTCACGGGCTGAACGTGTGTGTTCGTGTCCAGATCCCGACACGACACGACACTAAATTAAACTCAGTCCAACAGAAATCCATAAGCCACACAAAAACAATAATTTCTATTCAAACACTTTCCTAAAAATAGATCAAAATCCCCTTTGGGGCATTTCAACAAACACATCGGTAGTCTAATGGATACGTGTCCTATACGGACACGAAATGGGTCTATCTTGACACGAAACCAAGCCTACAGCTAAGGGACTCTTAGGGCTTTCCAAATATGCAAAGAAAACTGGAATTTAATGGTGTTTAGATGGTTTTACCTATTGGTGTCCAAATACAAGAAAACTCTCAATTAGGGAGGGTTTCTCCTTGCTAGCCAATTCTTCCAAATTATCCACAAACTGAGATTTCCCAACACAAACAACAAGTATAGGTGAATTAGAATCTAATGCAATTGGTTTGGATTGAAAAGGAATTAAAATGAATTTTCTATGAATTAATAAAGTTGGAAAAATACCTCTTCTTTAAACTTGTGATCTTTCCTAAAAGAGGCTAGCCCTAAGTAGAGAAGAGTATAAATAGGGGGGTTCCCAATGTGGCCGGCCATAGTGGGTTATGGTTACGGTTAGCGATGGGCTATGGGCATCTATGGGCTTAAGTTGAAAATCAGTGGTTTCAAAACCATAAGTCATAACTTATGACTAAAAGCCTTCTCTATTCTAACTTGAGTCTAAAAGACTAAAACATGGGTTAACTCTAGTTAGACTAGGGTTACTTAACCTAACCAAGGTAGTCACAACTAGGGTTAGCTTCTAGACTAGTATACCAAAGTCAATGCTAGTCAAAGTCAACCTAGTCAACCATCATCCAAAAAAATTCCTAAAAAAATTCCATAAATTCAAATAATAATATAAAAATCAAATAAACCCAAAAATGACAAAAATCCTCAAACTAGAAATTTGGTAGTGACATCATGTATCGAGACAGAGTTCCAAATGGCGTTCACGACGTTCTGGAATTAAGGATGACGACGCCAGAAATCGAGGAAACGGAATGCTTTTTTAGTGCTGGTGTGGTAGTTGTTGATCCTGATGAGAAGAGGAGAATGGTCCGATTCGGTAGAGTTCAGATGAGAGAGGTTGGTGATCAGGCCCATGTCATACCAACTGTCGTTGACCATCGCTCGATCTAAACGGGAGTATTGCGGCCGATGACCCTCTTACATGTTGCACCAGGTGAATGCACTGTCGTGGAAGGGGATGGGGGTTAAGTTTCCGTGGAAGATGAAGTTGTTGAAATCGTCCATCGCAGGATGGAGGGCGTGGCCCCCAGGATTTCTCCTCTTTGCAGGACACCGTGTTGAAATCTCCGATGCAGAGCCACGGAAGACCTTGGTAGTATAAGGCTGTTTCCAACAGGTCATCCCAAAGCAATCTTCGCTCGGGGATGTCACAGCTTCCATGAACGACGGAGAGGATGGAGCGGTGCTTGAGGGTTAGATGTTCGACCCAATAAGAAAGAGCTTGAGGCAAATCTTTCATGATGCCAAATTTGAATTCCGGCACGAAAAAGATCCAGATGTCGTTACATCCTGTAATGGCCTGAGGGAATCCAAGATTGAGTTGAGTGGCTTTGATTCTTCTTTGAGGAATTTTTGGTTCAATAATGATGAGGAGGTCTATTCGATTGATTTTTTTGAGGCTGAGAATTCTATTCAGCGTCAGTTTATTTCCAAGCCCTCTAACGTTCCAGGAGATGATGTTAAGCATTTGATGGGGTAGTAGGAAGAAGGAAATTGAGCTTCATGGAGGACCTTGTTTTCATCGCCGTCTGCTGCTTTTGTTTGTTTTTTTTTCTTTTTGGAGGAGGTTTTTTGGTGAGTGGGATATTGGTCCCGTTGCTTCCGCTAGCATTGCTAGTCCAGTCATTGACATCCGACAAGGATGTAGAGAGCTCATTTTCATTTTCTTCCAGGGCACATAGGGGATTGTCACGGTCCAAAAAAACCCGTTTCCTGAGCTTGCCAGAGCCTGTCGGTGAAAGTGGTATAATCTTCCAAGGCCCCTACGGGATTACCATGGTCCGGTAAACCCCCTTCCTTGGCTTTCCAGAACCTGCCGGTTAAAGTTCGGTTGAGACTGGGTTGCACGTCTGCTTTTTGAGGGGGAGGGGAGTTTAGAGGTCCAGCCTCTGACGCTGGGATTGTCGTCTTGTATGCTGGACAATTAGCGCTAGCGATGAGGAGTCGGGGTTCTGAATACTGCTCAGGGCGGCACTCCGTCTGAGCCTCTCCAGGCTGCTGAGGGCGGTAGGTGGTAGGAGGGGGAAAGTGAGAGTCCACAGGAGGGGGAAGATAGTGAACTCAGATAAGATGTGGGTTGAGATGTTGGGTGGCACGGTGGGAGCGATGTTGGCTCCTGGTTGATGTGTTTGAGGAGGGTTATGACTCTCAGCCGAACAACTGGACTTAGAGGACACTGGCAGGACGACTTCGCCAAGGGCGGGCGCAGAGGGCTCTCTAGGGTTATCGGGAGCACTGTCAGGAGTGATGTGAGTGAGTAATTCAAAGGCGTTGTTGAGTGAGATAGCAGGTGGATTGAAAGGGACGATAGTGGAGGTAGTCAAGATGGTCGGATGGGAGCTGGGCATTAGAGCTGCACCTTCAATCAGAAGGAGAGGATTGGGGGGCTTCGTCTTATTCCCAGTGTCAGGTACACGTTGATCAGCCGGGGCACGCGGGTTACGCGGGCTAGACTTTTTGAGCTCGGGGTTGGCCCGGAAGCAGTGCTGCATGAAATGGTCGCTCATCTGGCAGTGTTTACAAAAGATGATGTTGTTATCATAATGTAACGCCCCAGTCCCAAAATATGTATAGGACTAGGATACGGTACATGCCAGCAAAACTTCACCAGTGGGCAAATCTCAAAGTAAGCCCATTAGTGAAATGCTTAAGCTGTAAATCATGTTAACAACCCAGAATATAGTACAAGTCACAGGTACACAGCTAATCTCATCCACACAGAAAATATGACACGATATATCAAGTCCAATAAAATAATACTAATGAGAAGTATCTGTCCAACATGAAATAGAAATAACAACTGTGCGGGTAAGACATCTTGAAACCACAGTATAAAGAAATAAATAATCAACTACATCTCCAATGAGAAAGGAAGAAAATAAAGTATCAAGTCTAAAAGAGACATGTCTCAAGAGAAGTCTTCAGCCACTATCTCATCCTCCTGCGATGGTACATCACATGCCTCGACTCCAGAACCGTATACCTCCGGGTAGTCCACGTCTCTAACTAAGCCTGGCACAAGACAAGGATTAGCATAAACATGATGAAACCAACATTTTCTATATGATCTAAACTCTTGAGGCACATTTGATCTTTTGGCAATTATTCATTTAACTCTGTCAGATAACAGAGTCGAGCTTCTAGATAACAGAGCCGAAGCCCCTAGATGACAGAGTCGAGCTTCCAGATAATAGAGTCGAAGCTTCCAGATAACAGAGTCGAGCTTCCAGATAATAGAGCCGAAGCCCCCAGATTACATACCGGCATCCATTTTCACATGGGGCTCTTAGTGATTCTTCTCTTTTCTTTGATTCAGAGTCGAAGCTCCCAGATGTTTTATCTTTTCTTTTTAGCAAGGCAACAGTTATTCGATTAAGGCACATCTCTACTTTAGCATGCATAACAAGGAGTCATATTCGGGACAATATTTATCATTAGCATGGCAGGCATCATAGCATTTCTTATTTGCAAGCAAGCAGTTCTACTTCTTATTCATGCAAATTATCTAGTTTCTTGTATTAGCAAGGCAACAAGTCTTCTTATTAGCATGCAGATTAATTCTTTTCTTGTTCTTAGCATGGCAACATGTGAAATCTCTTATAAGCATACATACAGGTTACCGTCTTATTATTAGCATGACAAGGTTCTCATTATCAAGGCAACATGCGAATTCTCTTAAAGCATAATCAATGATTTACTATCTTGTTATTAACAAATAACATTCAATCAAAAACTCAGATTCTTATTAGGCGTAAGTGAATCAGCAATTGAGACTTCGTCCACTCACCCAGATCAATCGTCTTCTGTTGCAGAGCCAGCAATCCGATCTTTCTGTCTATCTAGTGCCTTCGCGGAGCGGGGCACTACATACTGTATAATAAATAACATATGAGAAAATAGAAAATGGTACAAGGAACAATATGAGACTAAAGAATAAGTATAAATGGCATACCGTCAAAGATAGTGCTATCAAGCGTGACTAATAGTAAGTCGGGGTAACCGCAGCCCGATGGGAGCTCACAGTCCTATAGTCAGTAGCCGATGGGGAATCTCTAACTATAGTAAGGCTCATTCGCACTCGATGGGAGATCAAGAACGAGGTGGTCAGGTATAGTCACGTCTAATAACAAGTCAGGGTCAAATCAAACGATCGTGGCCGGATCAAGTCAATCAAGTACCGGAAATCATACTAAGTCAAGTCCAAGTCAAACAGGTCAGGAGATCATGGCATGGACAAAACAACACTATCACTAGACGTGAACAGGATAAGAAAGTAGAACAAGTAATACGAAAAAGTGTAAAAATCTACGTGCACGTAAACTAGAAAGTAACAAGAACACGGAATGGAAGAAATATGGAACTATATAAGAGATAAAAAATAGTAATATGAAAAGCATGTAAGTACTGTAGAGTTTGGCAAGGTGTACTTGCCTGGTGTAGACTCAACCACGTCTAAATAACCTGTCAGATAAAATATTCGTGAAAGATGAACTCCTGCAACTGTCCTCGAATGCTGAAATAGACATTTTCAACATTCCTAAAATAAGCAAAATAGCTAGGATAGGCTACCCATAATTCTAATTCTGGACACAGGGGCAAAATAATAATTTTGGGTCAAAACGGTGTCCGCCGTTGGACCCGCTTTGCACCAAAAAGTGTGCCAAAGTCAGTGGTCTCTCAAGTCGTCAAACTATATGTCTACGGATTTCTTTTGACGAGATAAACCCAACGGTATGTCCAATTTTGGATTCCGATGAGCCGTGCACAAATTCGTCCGTAGAGTTGGATCGTGGAGCCCACAAAACGACGATCCGGTCAACTGTCTCAGAATCGGACCAAATTTAGCATACAAGACCAGAAAAATGATACGGTCCTGCTGGCGCAAGTCCCTTCTCGATCTCACGAACGTACACAAAGTAATTGGAAAATTTTGAAAAAGGCCGATACGGTGATTTTCGACGGATACACGTCAAATTCTCGCGTACATGCAACCAATTTGAATTCTGTCAAAGCCCACACGTCCACGAAGTTGATACTCATCTTTCGATGCTTTCGGTTCGTGACCACGTTGCCCGGATTGGCGGGACACATGTTGGATCGAAAGAATTTTAAAGTTTTGAAAACTGTTTTTAATGATAAATTCTTGATTTTGAAATCCGTTTTCTCTGTATATAATTTATGAAATTCGAAAATACAAAATAGGTTAGGAATCCCTATATGTTGTCTTCAAGTGTCTTCAAATAGGTTTTTGAAATCCTTAATGGGTTGACAGGAATCGATCTCCAAAGAGGGCTACTTGGAACTGAGTTGAAACTATTTTCGAACAGTTTATTGTCGACTTTGCGTCGATATCGCGGACAGGTTATTCTACGATCCTTGAAACTATTTACTGGATTCCTAGAGGGTTATATCGACTTCATGTAGGACTTGCTAGTTCGAGAATTGGTCGAGTATCGAGGAAGAAAATAGGGTACGAATAAGGGTACCTGCTGCCTATGCTGCTGTAGGCTGTGTCTTGCTTGCTGCTCTGTTTCAGTGCGCGACGGCTGTGGCTCCGGCGACTTCACGGCTGTGCAGGGCCACAGGGGTAGTCGCCAATAGTCAGGGATGTCCCTTGGTTAGTCGCGCGGGGGGTGGCAAGGCTCTGGGGTTGCACGGTTTATGTAGGGTGTCGAGAGAACTTTCGAAAGCCGAAGATATTATATAGGTTTTTATTGAATTATTAGTTTTGATTTGATTAGGATTTGAACCAAGATTTAGTGAAATCTTGTAGAGAATTTGATTAGGATTAGATTAGAAAAGATTTGGATCGATTCGGCCAAGATTTGATTAAGGTTTGATCAAATCAAATAACAAAAAAATTTAAAAAAAACACTCTCGGGTTTGGACACAGGCTCGGGGTGGGGGAGAGTGAACAGTACAATGCACTGTTCACGAATTTCTTTTTTTTCTTTTTATTTATAACCATATAAATATATATATATATATATATATATATATATATATATATATATATATATATATATATATATATAAACCATATATACACATATATCTTAATATATATAATACTCCATAAATCAATTAAAAAATCTTAATATTATCTATTCCTAGTGTAGGCCTATTTAGGAAAATATTTACATATATAGATATATTCCTTTAACAAGGAAAATACAACCAATAATAATAATGATTTTAATTTAATATTAACAATAACAACAGTAATAATAATAAAAATAATTTTAATAATACTAAAAATAAACCAATGGTAGTGTTTGGTGAACATAACCTACGCACTCCTCATTTGGCTCCAAAAAATCGTACAATATTGTCAAACACCTATTTAATAATATTAATACCAATATTGTACAATATTTAATAATTAGAATTACAATATCAAATTCTAAAATAATTTAAGAAATATTTGCACACATAAAATACACCTACATGGTCATCTTTGGTCCACTACATGCCTACATGGGCTTGGAATTGGTTTGGGTCCGGTTCAGACTAATTGGGTACAACCGGGTCATCTAAAAATCAATATATTAAATAATAACTAATTAAATGATTTAAATGAGTCTTTTCACAACATGGCCTGGTTTTCCTAGTTCGGGTATCACTATGGCTAGACCTCCCTTAGCATGGCTAATACACTCTTCAAGGCTCACTGCTACATCTTCTGTGCCACAATTGCTAGCCGTCTTGTGCTCCAAAACTCAACAATGGCTAAGGTCATATTTAATAATAATTTATTTTTTTAAAAAAATACTCATAAATTCCATAAAATCCTATTTAAGGCAATTAAATAATAAAAAATATTTTCAAAAATTTAGGGGTTTTACATCCTACCCAGCTTAAAAGAATTTCTTCCTCAAAATTAAAATAACTCACTATGGTACCAGGAAAATATGTCTATGGCTCTAAGATGTCTAAGTTATGCTATGTTTCTATTGTTGTTCCTAATCAAACAATTAACATTCAAGCATAAATTACTATTGTACTTACTAACATTATTATAAAATTAAGTTATTACCTTCATTTGCTCCTTGGGTTGCTACTCCGGCTTCAACTGTCATGGCAAAGGCCAGTCTGGGTCGTTGTGATGCCTGTTGTCTCGCCTGTGGAAACTGCGTTGCCTGGTCGGAATGTGGTCCGCGCAGATATCCTCCTTGAGCTGGTACTATTGGTGCTGGTGGTGCTGGTGGGCCTCTTGTTGGGCAATCTCGAAGTTGATGTTGAGTTGAACCACATCTTAGACATTAGCCTAATCTTCTGCGACAAGTTTGTTGAGTATGACCTCTTCTATTGCAATACTGGCACGTCGGGTTATCTTAGTTTTTGTATGGGGTGACTCTTGGTTGTTGATGTATGACGATGCGTCTTTCAGGTCCTCTTGTCGTTGCTTTTGCTAATGATGTTGCTGGCTGTGGTCGCTTCTCGCTGGTTCCCTTTCGATGGACTCGCTCTAAACGTGGTGCTGCAGTAAGAACTTCGGAGTAAGTGGTAGGTGCTACAGCCCCAATAAGCTCCTGTAGTCTGTAGCTCAGTCCTTCGTAGAATTTTTTGGCCTTCTCTTCTTCAGTCTGGATCAATGTAGGTACAAGCAGCTCAGTCGTAGAAACTCAGTATTATATTCTTCCACAGCTGTTGCCTTGCTCAAGGTGCAAGAATTTTCTTCGAAGCTCTGCTTTGAAAGTGGCAGGAATAAACATCTCTTGGAAGAGTTTGGTGAACTCCTCCCAAGTGACCTTATCCTCCCCAAGTCTTTTCTCTTCCATAAGCCACCAGTGGTATGCATTTCCGGTCAGCTGTATCCTGACAGCAATCCATATATATATGGTTATATATATATGGATATATATATATAACCATATATATAGAATATATTATATATAAATATATATTATATATATAATAATATATATATATATATAATAGATATATATTATATATATTTATATATAATTATATATGGTTATATATATTATATATATTATATATATATATATATATAGATATATATATTATATTAACCATATAAAAATAATATATATATATTATATATATATATATATATATATATATATATATATATATATATATATATATATCTATATATTATATAATATATATATATAAACCATATACACATATCTTAATATATATAATACTCCATAAATCAATTAAAAAAATCTTAACATTATATTCCTAGTGTAGGCCTATTTAGAGAAATATTTACATATATAGATATATTCCTTTAACAAGGAAAATACAACCAATAATAATAATGATTTTTATTTAATATTAACAATAACAACAGTAATAATAATAATAATATCTTAATAATGCTAAAAATAACCAATGGTAGTGTTTGGTGAACATACCTACGAACTTCTATTTGGCTCCAGAAAATCGTACAATATTGTCAAACACTATTTAATAATATTAATACCAATATTGTACAATATTAATAATTGAATTACAATATCAAATTTTGAAATAATTTAAGAAATATTGCACACATAAAATATGCCTACATGGTCATCTTTGGTCCACTACATGCCTACATTGGCTTGGAATTGGTTTGGGTCCGGTTCGGATTGATTGGGTACAACCGGGTCATCTAAAAATCAATATATTAAATAATAACTAATTAAATGATTTAAATGAGTCTTTTCACAACTTGGCCTAGTTTTCCTAGTTCGGGTATCACTATGGCTAGTCCTACCTTAGCATGGCTAATACACTAGTCAAGGCTCACTGCTACATCTTCCGTGAAACAATTGCTAGCCGTCTTGTGCTCCAAAACTCAACAATGGCTAAGGTCATATTTAATAATAATTTATTTTTTTAAAAAAATACTCATAAATTCCATAAAATCCTATTTAAGGAAATTAAATAATAAAAAGTATTTTTAAAAATTTAGGGGTTTTACATCCTACCCACCTTAAAAGAATTTCGTCCTCAAAATTAAAATAACTCACTATGGTACCAGGAAAATATGTCTATGGCTCTAAGATGTCTAAGTTATGCTATGTTTCTATTGTTGTTCCTAATCAAACAATTAACAATCAAGCATAAATTACTATTGTACTTACTAACATTATTATAAAATTAAGTTATTAGCTTCATTTGCTCCTTGGGTTGCTACTCCGGCTTCAACTGTCATGGCAAAGGCCTGTCCGGGTCGTTGTGCTGCCTGTTGTCTCGCTTGTGCAAACTGCGTTGCCTGGTCAAAAAGTAGTCCACGCGGATATCCTCCTTGAGCTGGTACTATTGGTGCTGGTGGTGCTGGTGGGCCTCTTGTTGGGCAATCTCGAAGTTGATGTTGAGTTGAACCACATCTTAGACATTTGCCTAATCTTGTGCGACAAGTTTGTTGAGTCTGACCTCTTCTATTGCAATACTGGCATGTCGGGTTATCTTGGTTTTTGTATGGGGCGACTCTTGGTTGTTGATGTATGACGATGCATCTTTCAGGTCCTCCTGTCGTTGCTTTTGCTAATGATGTCGCTAGCTGTGGTTGCTTCTCGCTGGTTCCCTTTCGATGGACTCGCTCTAAACGTGGTGCTGCAGTAAGAACTTCGGAGTAAGTGGTAGGTGCTACAGCACCAATAAGCTCCTGTAGTCTGTAGCTCAGTCCTTCGTAGAATTTTTGGCCTTCTCTTCTTCAGTCTGGATCAATGTAGGTACGAAGCAGCTCAGTCGTAGAAACTCAGCATTATATTCTTCCATAGTCCTGTTGCCTTGCTCAAGGTGCAAGAATTTTCTTCGAAGCTCTGCTTTGAAAGTGGCAGGAATAAACATCTCTTGGAAGAGTTTGGTGAACTCCTCCCAAGTGACCTTATCCTCCCCAAGTCTTTTCTCTTCCATAAGCCACCAGTGGTATGCATTTCCGGTCAGCTGTATTCTGACAGCAATCATCCATCGATCTCTTGGTAACTCGGCTGCCTCCAATTGTTTCTCAATGTTGGTGAGCTATTCATGAACTTCGGTGGGCTCCTCCTTGCCCGAGAACTTGTCTGGCTTCAACTGGCAAATATTTGCGATGGTTCCCTTCGTCGTCTAGGGAACTGGTGGAGTGGCTCTCTCTAGTGATAACACGATGCGATCCTCGATGTGTTCCGTCCGTCTCTGCTGGGCCTCCAACTGAACTTGTTGTTGCACTTGCATCATCAGGTAGATGGTCTGAAAAAGCTGCTGGGGATCCATCATCTGTCCAAGCTGGGGAAACATCGTCGATGGCGTCGATGACAGTACTGACATGGATGGGATGTCGTCTCTCCTGTCCCTTGGTGGGTGCGAAGCTGCTGGATCGTCAGGTTGGATAGAAAAACCTCCAACCGGTGGCGGGATCGTATCGACATGAGTCACTATAGCGCCCTGCGGGGTGACGGCAGGGTTCTTGTCACTGGTTTGCGGGTCCATTTCAATATACTCAAATGAAACTTATAAGCTTAAAGGAAAATTGATATCAAGCAGGATGCATGTCAAGGAAATAATTTCGAAGTCAAAATATAGAGTTCAAGGACGTGAAACAATATAAAGATGTGGATGAGATCCTAAGGGTCTTTTCTATCCTATTCGCAGACTCACGTCGGTACAGTAACTTAACCGAAGTGATTAATGTAGACCTGCATAAGCCACCACAAAAATATGTAACGCCTCAGTCCCAAAATAGGTATAGGACTAGGATACGGTACATGCCAACAACACTTCACCGATGGGCCAAATCTCAAAGTAAGCCCATTAGCGAAATGCTTAAGCTGTAAATCATGTTAACAACCCAGAATATAGTACAAGTCACAGGTACACAGCTAATCTCATCCACACAGAAAAATATGACACGACAAGTCCAATAAAATAATACTAATGAGAAGTATCTGTCCAACATGAAATAGAAATAATGACTGTGCGGGTAAGACATCCCGAAACCACAGTATAAAGAAATAAATAATCAACTACATGTCCACTGAGAAAGGAAGAAAATAAAGTATCAAGTCTAAAAGAGACATGTCTCAAGAGAAGTATTCAGCCACTATCTCGTCCTCCTGCGAAGGTACGTCACCTGCCTCGACTCCAAAACCGTATACCTCCGGGTAGTCCTCGTCTCTAACTAAGCCTGGAGAGATCACCAGGTCCTCAGAGGACTAGCAAGACACATAATATACATGCCTACTGTACAATAAATAACATATGCGGAAAATAAGAAATGGTACACGGAACAATATAAGACTAAAGAATAAGTATAAATGGAATACCGTCAAAGATAGTGCTATCAAGCATGACTAATAGTAAGTCAGGGTAACCGCAGCCCGATGGAAGCTCACTAGTCCTATAGTCAGTAGCCGATGGAGAATCTCTACTATAGTAAGGCTCATTCGCACTCGATGGGAGATCACGAACGAGGTGGTCAGGTATAGTCACGTCTAATAACAGGTCAGGGTCAAATCAAACGATCATGGCCGGGTCAAGTCAATCAAGTACCTAAAATCATACTAAGTCAGGTCCAAGTCAAACAGGTCAGGAGATCATGGCATGGACAAAACAACACTATCACTAGACATGAACAGGATAAGAAAGTAGAACAAGTAATACGGAAAAGAGTAAAAATCTACGTGCACATAAAACTAGAAAGTAACAAGAACACGGAACAGAAGAAATATGGAACTAAGTAAGAGATAAAAAATAGTCAATATGGAAAAGCATGTAAGTACTGTAGAGTTTGGCAAGGTGTACTTGCCTAGGTGTAGACTCAACCACGTCTAAATAACCTGTCAGATCAAATGTCCGCGAAAGCTGAACTCCTGCAACTGTCCTCGATGCTGAAACAGACATTCCACATTCCCAAAATAAGCAAATAGCTAGGATAGGATACCCATAAGTCCAATTCTGGACACAGGGGCAAAATAGTAATTTGGGTCAAAACGGTGTCTGCCGTTGGACCCACTTTGCACTGAAAAGCGTGCCAAAGTCAATGGTCTCTCAAGTTGTCAAACTACATGTCTACGGATTCCTTTTGACGAGATGAATCCAACAGTATGTCCAATTTTGGATTTCGATGAGCCGTGCACAAATTCGCCCGTTGAGTTAGATCGTGGGGCCCGCAAAACGGTGATCCGGTCAATTATCTCGGATTCGGACCAAACTTGGCATACAGGACCAAAAAAATGATACGGTCCTGCTGGTTCAAGTCTCATCTCGATCTGACAAATGTACACATAGTAATTGGGAAATTTCAAAAAAGGTCGATACGGTAATTTTTGACGGATACGCGTCAAATTCGTCGCGCACACGCGACCAATTTGAATTCCGTCAAATCCCACACGTCCACGAAGTTGATACGCACCTTTCGATGCCTTTGGTTTGCGACCACGTCGTCCGGATTGGCGGGACGCACGTTGGATCGGAAGAATTTTAAAGTTTTGAAAACTGTTTTTAATGATAAATTCTTGATTTTGAAATCCGTTTTCTCCGCATGTAATTTATGAAATTCGAAAATACAAAATAGGTTAGGAAGCCCTATATGTTGTCTTCAAGTGTCTTCAAATAGGTTTTTGAAAATCCTTAATGGGTTGATAGGAATCGATCTCCAAAGAGGTCTACTTGGGACTGAGTTGAAACTGTTTTCGAACAATTTATTGTCGACTTTGCGTCGATATCACGGACAGGTTATTCTACGATCCTTGAAACTATTTACTGGGATTCCTAGAGGGTTATATCGGCTTCATGTAGGACTTGCTAGTTCGAGAATTGGTCGAGTATCAAGGAAGGAAATAGGATACGAATAAGGGTACCTGCTGCCTATGCTGCTACCCGGCTGTGTCCTGCTTGCTGCTCTGTTTCTGCGCACGACGGCTGGGGCTCCGATGTCTTTACGGCTGTGCAGGGCCGCAGGGGTAGTCGCCAATAGTCAAGGATGTCCCTTGGTTGGTCGCGCGGGGGTGGCAAGGCTCTGGGTCGCACGGTTTATGTAGGGTGTCGAGAGAACTTTTGAAACCCGAAGATATTATATAGGTTTTTATTGAATTATTAGTTTTGATTTTATTAGGATTTGAACCAAGATTTAGTGAAATCTTGTAGAGAATTCGATTTGGATTAGATTAGAAAAGATTTGGATCGATTCGGCCAAAATTTGATCAAATCAAATAACAAAATTTTTAAAAAAAAACACTCTCGGGTTTGGACACATGCTCGGGGAGGGGTAGAATTGAACAGTACAATGCACTGTTCACGAATTTCCTTTTTTTTTCTTTTTATTTATAGCCATATAAATATATATATATATATATATATATATATATATATATATATATATATATATATATATATATATATATTCTTTATATATATATATATATATATATATATATATATATCTATATATATATATATATATATATATATATATATATATATATATATAAAGAAAATATATATATATATATATTTTTTTTTTTCTTTATATATATATATATATATATATATATATATATATATATATATATATATATGTATAAAATATATATATATATATATATATATATATATATATATATATATATATATATATATATATATATATATAGGGAAATATATAAACCATATATACACATATATCTTAATATATATAATACTCCATAAATCAATTAAAAAAATCTTAATATTATCTATTCTAGTGTAGGCCTATTTAGGGAAATATTTACACATATAGATATATTCCTTTAACAAGGAAAATACAACCAATAATAATAATGATTTTTATTTAATATTAATAATAACAACAGTAATAATAATAATAATAATCTTAATAATACTAAAAATAAATCAATGGTAGTATTTGGTGAACATAGCCTACACACTCCTCATTTGGCTCCAAAAAATCGTAAAATATTGTCAAACACCTATTTAATAATATTAATACCAATATTGTACAATATTTAATAATTAGAATTACAATATCAAATTCTAAAATAATTTAAGAAATGTTTGTACACATAAAATATGCCTACATGGTCGTCTTTGGTCCACTACATGCCTACATGGGCTTGGAATTGGTTTGGGTCCGGTTCGGGCTGATTGGGTACTGCCGGGTCGTCTAAAAATTAATATATTAAATAATAACTAATTAAATGATTTAAATGAGCCTTTTCACAATATGGCCTAGTTTTCCTAGTTCGGGTATCACTATGGCTAGACCTCCCCTAGCATGGCTAATACACTAGTTAAGGCTCACTGCTACATCTTCTGTGCCATAATTTCTAGACGTCTTGTGCTCCAAAACTCGACAATGGCTAAGGTCATATTGAATAATAATTTAATTAAAAAATACTCATAAATTCCATAAAATCCTATTTAAGGCAATTAAATAATTAAAAAATATTTTCAAAAATTTAGGGGTTTTATACTTAAACTAGCGGTTGTCGGTGTGTTTGGTCTTCGAGCTCGATTTCTATTAGTTTGGGAGGGTCATTTGCGAGGTCTAGCTCCACATATATCTTCGCGTAGTTGCATTTGGAGAGGTTGCGGGTTTCTTCTGCGATAGCTACCAGGGTCCCAAAGGAGCTGGCTATCCGTTTGAGGGTGGCTGCGGGGAAGCAAACCAGTGGCAGGTTGGAGAGGGTGATCCATGTGGATATGATTGTCTAGTCAACTTTGGGGTTGAAGTTAGGAAACCATTTGACAATTTTAACGGTCTGTGTGTCGATTCTGGAAGTGCCCTTGGCCCGAACTAACGAGTAGTCCGGTTCGAATGAGAGGTGAAAGAATATGGTCTTGGGGTCAAGCGGAGAGACCCAGTAGGTAGCAGAGAGACCCCACCTAGTGACAGCTTCCATGACAATGGTGATTTCGGACATCCAGATCCAAATTTGAGGACAAACACCTTATTGAAGGAGGAGGATAAGGATGAAATTTCCAACGCGGCGAAGGGGGACACGGATGGGGTAGCCGACGGGAGGTGGCAAAAAGACAATGTCCGGAAGCTGAATCTCTGCCACCGGAGGTGGTAAGTGCTTCCCACGATCTGGTCGAAGAACCTCGGCGTAAGAGGGGGCACGAGAGGGGTCCAACGTACTAGGGATAGGCGAGTGGGAGGTGGCTCCAGGAGGTGCCACAACACGGGGAATGTCCGAAGAGGGGGAGTATCCTGGAACGAAAGGGGAGGAGTGGCCTGTGGGGTGCAAGGGGAAGGAAGGTCAGGCCATCGGGAGCAGCTCCAGCAGAGGTCGTCGCCATAGAGCGGATGGATGTCGCCGGAACAAAGCCAGCACCAAAAGGCGCACGGCTGGAGGAAGGAGCACATGTGGCGGAGAATCACCAAGCGCCAGAGTGACGTTGAGGTACGCACCGCCAACAAGGCCAAGGGAAGAAGCGACATTCGCCATGGGGAGGAGTGGGGACGCTTTGGGGGTCGCCTGGCCAGCAAAGCTGGCACAATGAGTCGCGTGCGCCGAGAAAAAGGATGGCCAACACCAGACTCGGGTTGCGCCATAGGGGGCGCAAGACGTGTGCGCCAAGAGGCGGGCAAAACCAATGCCAGATGCTAGGTACGCCGATGGTTGACATTGGACAGTGGAGGCGCAAGTCAATCCGTGCCCAGAAGGGCGAGAGCAGGCCGCGCCCGTCGCTGGTTGCGCCATCGGAGGGAACGAAAGCCCAGGTATGGAGGGAGGGTAGCCCATCACGAGGGCGTCGCTGACTATAGGATCCGCCAAGGGGATCACAGCTAGCGCCCTACTAGGAAGCCCGCGAGAGCCGGGCGCAAGTGGGTGAGATACGCCAGATCGGGTCGACGCACCTTCCGAAGTGGAAAAAAGGGGGCCGGACGGGGGTGGGTTGCGCGCGACGGAGTTGGCAGCACCAGCGTGGCTCGGCACACCGCCCAAGGAGGGGTGAGGGGGACAGAAGCCACGGGGGCAAGAGTGAGCACGGGACAGCTGGGCCTCGAGACCAGCACCATGCGCGTAGGTCAGCCCGCCACCCGAGGGTGGCAGTTGGCAGACGTGACCTGCATCGAACTGGGTGTCAGCACTGAGCCCAAGGCCGGGGGGTAGCAAAGTAGCTTGGCCAACGACGCAGATTAGGGGTTGCGCCAGGGGGCTCCCAGGTCCGGGCGCAAGAGGGTGAGTTACGACTGATCCGATCAGCGTGCCTACCGAGGGGGGAAGAGGGGACTGCAAGGGGGTAGATTGCGTGCAAGGTGGTTGGGAGCGCCAGTGCGGCTCAGTACGTCGCCAGATGGGGGGAAGGGGACAGAGGCCTCTGTGGCAGGAGTACGCATAGAACAGCTGGGCCTCGAGACCAGCACCCTGCACGTGGGTCAACCCGCCACACGAGGTGAGGGGGCAGCTGGCAGACTCGAACTGCAACGAACGGGGCAACATCGCTGAGCCCAAGACCGTAGACGACGAAGTAACTGGGCCAACATCGCCGGCAGTTACGACGGAAGAAAGGGCTGGGAGCCGACGGGTGGAAGGGGTGTGCCGGGCCTCGGGCGAGATGACCTTCGCCGGGGATAAAGCTGGCAGGAGAGGCGAGGGGCGAAGGGGCGTCAACTCCGGCCTGGTGGCGGCGGTCGGGTGAGAACGCCCAGGATGGATGGGGGAGATAAGTGGGGTGGCTGCCGCAGAAGTCTCGGTCGGGGGAGATAGGGGTGGCGGAAGCGCCGTCTC
Organism: Iris pallida; assembly: GCA_029216955.1. Classification (NCBI taxonomy): domain Eukaryota; kingdom Viridiplantae; phylum Streptophyta; class Magnoliopsida; order Asparagales; family Iridaceae; genus Iris; species Iris pallida. Next base: position 1,995,067 of record JANAVB010026400.1, read on the forward strand.
CGTTTGCGGCTGGAGGACGAAGAGGGGCGAGCGCTGGCACCTTCAACGGCTGGAAGAAAAGGGGGGGTGGTGGGGGCATGGAGGTGTCGAGAGAGGGGGGTGGAGCCGAGAGAGGAGGGGGGGTGGGGATCAACCATCAATTGTATATATTTAAGAAGTATATATATATATATATATATATTTTTTTTTTTTTTTTTTTTTTTTTTTTTTTATATATATAGACACACACACACACACACTTCTGCAAATGATCTCTAAGGTTATATATATATATATATATATATATATATATATATTGATAGAAGGTAATTGTGGTGAACGCTCCCACCGGAATCGATATCCTGACCTCTCGGGCCGCATGCATCTCTCTTAACCGTAGAGATCATTTGCAGAAGTGTGTGTGTGTGTGTGTGTGTGTGTGTGTGTGTGTGTATATATATATATATATATATATATATATATATATATATATATATATATATATAAATATATATATATATATAAATATATATATATATATTTTATATATATATATATATATATATATATATATATATATATAAAATATATATATATATATATATATATATAAATATATATATATATATATATATATTTTTAATATAAAAAAAATATATATATATATTAAAAAATATATATATATATATATATATATATATAATATATATATATATATATATATATATATATATATATATATATATATATAGGAAAATTCTAACAATACATCCACCCTTTTGGGATGTATCGATACATCCCAAATCTGAACCGTTGGATGTTCATCCAATGGTTCAGATTAAATAATACATGAGACATCATTTAATGCTGTTTTTGACTTTTGATCTCTTGTTAACTTGCTATATCAGGTCATTCTTTAATGTAATTTTTTTCAATAAACACCCTAAATTAACTTATTTTATTTTCTCTTTCGTCCATGTAATTTAATATTTTGTGCAACTACGTATATATAACAATAATTGTGTGTCGGCCAGAAAGGAAGGACACAGTGTGTCCAGGTCTGTAGGCGATGTAGACGATGACACCACCGATGCTCCTATAGCTGCTTGCGGTCTAGATGATGACACCGATGACGACGTGGACGAAGTTCCTGTAGCCAATGTGGATAAGGGAAGAATTCAGAGGAAGAAGAGGGGTAGGAAGCCGATAAAAGCTCGTTCTCTCAAATCTCTTCTTTGTGTAAATTAAATCCAAGGAGGACACAATCCCTAATTTTATTTATTGCTTAGCAGAGTCTGCTTAGTTGTTGTAAAATTATGGTGTTGCTTCTGTAACATTTTTATCTTTAGTCTTATGTTTTCTACGAATATCTGTTCTGTTTGATTTTGATTTAGTAATCTTTCCGTAATTTATTTTTTTATTTCATCTAACAATTTAATATTTTAGTTATAAAGCTACAGGCCATGGTGGTAGTGGTGGAAGGAGAAACACAGATGAAGAAGGAAAGAAGAAGAAGTTCTGGTTCGCGGCTGACTTCGTCGTGCCCTCCTCGAACAACGAGGAGTACCAGCGGAACTAAACCTCTTATAGATTATTTACTAGTCTCAAAATTTATAACAAGGAGTACCTCCTCAAATTGTTAATCATGATAACCTTTCATGATTACCCTTCAAACGGCTAGTAGATTCTTTGCTAGTCTCGAAATTTATTTGTCTTTCCATCTTCCTCATTTTTGTTACTTTTCTCTTGCTATATGTACAATAGTTTTCTTGTTTCAACTATTATTTATTCTGAAATACATAGAATAGTTTTCTTATTTTATTTTGTAGTATTGGAGAAAGATGTCTACTCGTATGAGACATGTAGAAGACGTAAAAGATTGGATGCCAGCTCCAAGTGAAACCTTCATTCCGCGTATGATGTGTAGGTTTGAAGAACAATTGTCGAAGATTTCAGCTCAACTTGTTTTGATCAATTCTAAGCTTGGTTCAATCGAAATTGAACAAATGAATATATCTCGGCGTTTGGAAAAGATGGAAGAATCTTCAGCTTTGAAGAAGGCATCTTCATCTGGAGTAATTAATAATGTGGAGGAGGTTTCCGTTGAATCTTCCGATGAGTAGGACGTGCTGCTAAAGAATCATAATAAAGCAATGGACCGAATTCTCGCATTGTGTCCTATAGAAGAAACTGACTTTAGCAGTTCTTCGAAAAGAATGCGTAAAAATTTAGATCCGGTCACACCTTTGAAAAGTTTAACAAGAACTTCAACCTCAAAGCTTAGCCAGTGTACTAGTATTTCTTCGAGGTTTTACGACTATATTTTTGCGAATGATAGACCTGACGAGTAAGTAATATGAGTTTTCATTTAATTCCAACAATTTTTTTCTCCTAATTTATTTGTTTCTTTTCTTAGTTAAATAATATCATCTTGCAACAAAATCTATGTGTTTCCGGCTGAGATGAAGTCCTTATCTCCAGAAACGAGAATTAAAGATGGGGTATGTATAGATAGTATATTTCTTCTTAGATGCAATCTATGTTTACTTCGATTCTATTGCTGATATTTTTAATGAGATATTCAGATTGTAACCCTTGTCTCTGCTCTTCTCACCACGGAGGAACGGAAAAAAACTTTCAATAAAGCTAATGTATGGTACTTACCAATAAGGTTAACGGTGAGTGAGCATTTTATTCTTCAATGATTATACATTAACAATTTTCTCGTTTGTTTGTCCTTCGTGATGTATTAATTGATGTGTATGTAGAGAGCAAGGTTACCTCTATCTGACAAACAACTTCATGAAATATGGAAGAAGTACAAATATTTCCAGGATTATATAGGATCTTTAAGCATTTGTAACGAGGCATTAATATATTTATGTTTAAATATTAATCCTAATTTTCTAAAAAATTTACTAATTTGTTTTACCTAATTAATCCTGATTCAGATATACATACCCATTCTTTTGTTTGGACACTATACTCTTGCAAGAGTTATGGTTAAAACAAGGACTGTTGAAATTTGGGATACCCTTACATCTACAGATGAGCCGATTCAAAACATATTAGTCATAAAAGAAATAGTAAGCTCATATTCATCAATTTTTATGAATTGCGTACAAGATCCGCGGTATACTAATACATATTGTATTCTGGTAATTGTAGCTTTCAAATTTGGATCTCTTTCTCGAAGAAGAGATTTTGAAGTTGAGAGATGCTAGGTTCAACTTTTCTACTTTTGCTATAAAACGTCGTCCTTATGTTCCCCGCCAAGGCAATTTATTTGATTGTGGGATTTTTGTAATTGTATTCATAAAAGACGGATGTAGTCTGGACTCCCGTTCTCTCAATGTAAGTCTGAAAATATGTCGTCAAAAACTTACACTTTTTAGAGCAATATTTTTGATGTTATGTTTGTTATATGCAGTTTGATTCGGGAATGGAAAGACACAAAGCTGCTGAATGGATTGCAACTTCAGAGCACAATGAAGTACTATCCAAGTTACGCAACAATATAATATTATTAAGCAGAAAGGAGTCCAAACTGAAATGATTGAATATGGAAGACGATAATTTTTTTCTTCTTTTATCTAATGTATTATGTTTATTTGTTTTGTTGAGTTATAATGTTCATAAAATATGGAATAAAAATGATATCAAAATGTTCATTTGTTTCATATTCTTGCTGCCATATAATCCTAAAATATCCTAACCTGTGCCTCTGACCCTATGGGTATACCCTCTCTTCGTGCTAAAGTGATTTATGCCTCTGATCCTATGTATCGAGAAAAATTCTCAAGTTATTGACAAGAGAAAATTTATAAAATACCTAAAAATCACAAAAGTTTTATGAAAAAACCCACCGCAAAATAACATTTTATCGCGTGCCCAGAATTAGCTAAAAATATATAAAAGGGTGCGACATGACCTTATTGCCCTTCTAATTTTTTCAAAATACTCATGAAACCTACTCTTCAAAACCAAAAAGTTTCTATTCTTCCTCTTCTTCCATACGTTGCTCCTTTTCGTATCTAGAGTTCATCCTCCAAAATCTTCAAACCCTATTTCAAAAACTCGTCAGTGACTCTCCATTCGCAATATTCACACCATGTCGCAAACATCAGCATCAAATGGAACCCCAGTTAGAGAAAAGGGACAAGATGTAGATATGCAAGAAGAGAGAGCTGTTGTGAAGAGATTTAAGAATGTTGCACATGAGCCAGAGGCTAGTAATCAAGAAGGAGGGAAAAAAGAGGGACAAAAAGAAGGGCAAAAAGAAGGTATAACTATAAGTGTTAAAATATAGGAGAATGGTCATTCTCCGTGCAAATATCACGAAGAATGACCATTATCCGTGTTAAAGTCATGGGGAATGGCCATTCTACAAGATTATATTGACGAAGAATGGACCATTCTCTGTGTTAATATCACGGAGAATGACCATTCTCCTTGTTAGATTGAAGGATTAATACCATTCTCCGTGTTAACTTGACGAAGAATGGCCATTCCCGTGTTAAAATGAAAGGAAACTGCCATTCTCCGTGTTAAAACCATGGAGAATGGCCATCTCCGTTTTAAAATGTAAGTGAATGGTCATTCTCCGTATAAATATCACGGAGAATGGCCATCTCGTGTTAAAATGTAGGGGAATGGTCATTCTCCGTACAAATATCACAGATAATTTTTATTCTCCGTGCAAATATCACGGAGAATGACCATTATCTGTGTTAAAGTCATGGGGAATGGCCATTCTCCGTGTTATATTGACGGAGAATGGACCATTCTCCGTTTTAATATCATGGTGAATGGCCAATCTTCTTGTTTAATTGAAGGATTAATTCCATTCTCCGTGTTGAATTGACGGAGAATGGCCATTCCCGTGTTAAAATGAAGGGGAACTGTCGTTCTCTGTGTTAAAACCACAGAGAATGGCCATCTTCGTGTTAAAATATAGAAGAATGGTCATTCTCCGTGCAAATATCACAGAGAATGGCTATCTCGTGTTAAAATGTAGGAGAATGGTCATTCTCTGTGCAAATATCATGGAGGATTTTTATTCTCCGTGCAAATATCACGGAGAATGACCATTATCCGTGTTAAAGTCATGGAGAATGGCCATTCTCCGTGTTAGATTGACGGAGAACAATTGACAGAAACCTAATTTTGTCTTTTTTGTAGGAAAAAAACTTTCAGAAATAAAGACTCAAGAGTTTTCCGTTCTTCTTTCAAGACAATACAAACTCTTATGGATGATATCAAAGAAGATGGCGGCCGTTTGCCCGAGCCAGTTATTGATTTTTTGAAGAATACCGGTTTCTACAATTTTGTCGAGGTATTCTACAAAAACAAAGTTTGCACTCAAGAATTGTCCGAGGTTTCAGAAGGTCTTGAGAATTTGATAGAAACTTATGTGGAAGACAAATCTGGTATAGGATACTTTCAACTGAGCACTTCTGTTAAAATAGCGCCGAGTATGGGCAATATGGCAACCATTTTTGGTCTACCGCTGAAGGATGATAGTAAAGATGATGCTAATTACAGAAGATTTATAATAGAAAAACAACAACAGCAGCCCACACAACCAACATCGTTGTGCCTGTGTAGAGATCACTTCACAAGATTGCTGGCTAATTCTAAGGGCAAACACTCAGAAGTCACGAATAAGGAAGTGAGATAGAAGTTCTTTGAATTGTTACAACAGCTTCATGGCGGAGATAACGCTATTAATTCAGATGATTTGGCTAAGCTAATAATCTTCCACTTGTGCCAAACAGTATTCTTCACAAAGTCTGGTGGTTCAAATTTGCCGTATAGATTCTTGGCCTTGGTAGACAGCATAGAAGTTATCAACATAATAAGCTGGCCATTGTTAATCTTGGATTATGTCATGGAGAGCATCAAGAGGACTACAAGTAAATCTAGGGGGATTACTCCGATGTATACTCCAAAATGGAAGGTTGTATAATATACTTCCTCTATTGGTTTGCGGATCATAGTACGATTGTGGAAAGGAAGTCCGCACCAATACGTGAATACCCGAGATTTTACACATAGAATGGGTACAAAATCTCGGTCTTCCTCAAAAGCAAATATTACATTAAATTTAGATCAAAACAGATATTCAAAGATTTGGTTATAGCTGTCGGGAAAGAGGAAGGCCACCTAGAAGAGGATATAGAAATACGAGAAAAAGATGTATTTGAGGGAGAGGGACACCACCAAACTGGTGGGGATGAGGATGCTGAACAAGAGAGACCCCAACAACTTGGAATGAACACCGTGATAGAGGGGTCGGTACAGGAATTGGAGGAGTTGAGAAGAGAGAAATCTCAGGTTCTTTCTGAGAATGAAAAACTCAATAAAAAGCTAGAGAGCTAGAGGCACAAGAATCCCAACAATGTCCAGTCAACATTGTGATGGAGGGCTCGGTGCATGAATTGGAGGAGTTACGAAGAGAGAAATCTGAGATTCTTGCTGAGAACGAGAATCTCCATAAGAAGCTTAAAGAGCTAGAGGAACAAGGAGCCCAACAAATTCAAAGGAACACCTCGATGGAGATGTTGGCGGAGGAATTGGACTCCTTACCAAGAGAGAAATATGAGATTCTTAATGAGAACGAGAATCTCCAAAAGAAGCTTAAAGATCTAGAGGAACAAGGAGTCCAACAAATTCAAAGGAACACCTCGATGGAGATGTTGGCGCATGAATTGGACTCCTTGCGAAGAGAGAAATCTGAGATTCTTGCTGAGAACGAGAATCTCCATAAGAAGCTTAAAGAGCTAGAGGATCAAGGAGCCTAATAAATTCAAAGGAACACCTCGATGGAGATGTTGGCGCAAGAATTAGACTCCTTGCGAAGAGAGAAATCTGATATTCTTGCCGAGAATGGAAAGCTTAGCGAAAAGGTTAAAGAGCTACAGGCACAAGGTAAAATTTTCTCTTTTTTTGAAGTTCTGATTTGTAATTCTCCGTGTTAGAATGCAGAATCATGGACATTCTTCGTATTAAAATAATGGAGAATGTCCATTCTCTATTTTATTACTACGGAGAATGGCCATTCTCCGTGGTAGTATCACAGAGAATGGACATTCTCTGTGTCAAATGGAAGGAGAATGGTCGTTCTCCGTGTTAATAATACGGAGAATGGTCATTCCCCATTTCAGAATACGGGAGAATGGCTATTCTCCGTGTTAGAATACAGTAGAACGACCATTCTCCGTGTTAAGGTCACGGAGAATGGTCATTCTCCGTGTTAGATTCACATCATACTTTTCATTGTTGTTTATTTTATTTCAGTGCAAATAACCGAGTAGCTCAGAGAAACAAATAAAAGGCTCGTTAATGAAAAAAGGGAGCTTCAAAATAAAGTTGAATCGTTAAATATTGAAGCCATTGAAAAGGATACGAAAATTGGTGATCTCGAAGCCAATGTTGTAGCATTGCAGCTTGAGGAGACTCGAGCAGCTGCTGAACTTGTAGCTCCAAAAGAAGCCAAAAGAAGAGGAGGATCGGGGGAAAAGAGATACAGAAAACCATCAGTGGCATTAGCCGATAAAGATGTTACTTCCTTGGAAAAGAATACAATTAGAGAGGCTAATAAAAAGCGGAAGATGAATGCCGCTCCGAAATCCGAAGAAGACGCTAAAATGGCTGAACTAAAGAGGAAGGGTGTCATACTAAGGGAATACGATGAACTCATACTTTGGATGGATGCGGATGAATAGCTGAAGAAGCATTACATCGACATCGTAATCCCTAGAAAGATGAGTCCAAAGTATGTATTTTGAACTCGACCAATCTCCGTCCAATTCATAATGGAGAACAACCATTCTCCGTGACAGTTGTCCGAAGAATGATCATTCTCCGTGTCAGTTGGACGACGAATTACCATTCTCCGTGTCTGTTGGACGGTGAATGACCCTTTTTTTTCTTTTCCTTTCTAGACTTTTTTCACAATTATGTCCTGAGAATCTCTATTAATTTAATCTAAACTAAATTTTTGTGCAGTGATATTGCATATTAAGTTTGTCGAAAGAGGGTGAAAATGAAGTTGCAATCCAGCTGTCGGCAATAGCATGTAAGACATACTCAACAATGAAGACATGGAGGCTGGCATACTCAACCTAATAATAAGGAAGCTGAGAGAAATTCAAGGCTATGTAAGAAGGTATGCCCAGTCAAGTTCAAAGGACGTACAACATAAGTGGTCTGCATTCTTGATGTCCCACACATTGGTAAGAATCCAAACAGAAAAATCTATATTCATGTGTACACCGATGAAAAATGACATAAAAAATTACTCATGATATTGTATTTTATTTTTGGGAAACAGAACATCGTTGAACGTGCCATTGAACCAGAAGCAAAAGTCGACGCCCTTGACACTTTCAAAACAGATGTGGAAGACTTCGTCATGGGTTTAGAGGATGGCATAGAGTTGCTATTCATCCCACTCTTTCATGTATCCATCAAATACTATACGCTGCTCACATTCAACTTTATCTCCTACGATTGGACACACTACAACTCCTTGAGGCAAACCACGTACGAAAAGGGCAAGGTGGATGCAGAATTAATGAAGAAGACCTTAGAGCCTATCGTCAGGAGGAAAGTTAATATGATGAGGGAGAGATTCCCGGCGAAGATGGAGTATGAGAGCACATTACAGAATTGTTCTCCACGATGCCCACAACAACAGGAACCCAACTTCCTCTTGTACACAGCGTATCATATGAAGAGGTTGATCACTACTCCCTTCGAAATACCGAGAGAAAATGACGATAACACGCACCAGAAGATTACAATGATGAGGTTGGGATGGGCTAAGAAGTTGCTTTCAAGCGAATATGTAACACTACCAACCTAGCAATGACATTATAAAACAACAATGTAATTGGACAAGAAACTTCTGTCTTTTATAACGTCTGGTCTGCTCTGTCTTTTATAATAAAATCATTTTTGAATTATATGTACATTGTTAAAACCACGGAGGATGGCCATTCTTCGTGTCAAAACCATGAAAAGTTTGACTTTTATTTACATATGAAAGTCTGAACTACTACATAAAATCCTACTACCAAGAAAAAAGCCTAAAAGCTACAGCTTTGACATAGTGTGGGTTGGCAATCACTTCATCGTCAACGTGCGTAGGCGTAACATCGTCAGAGCAAATAACTCCATCGTCCGACCCCGACAACCTGTGGCTCTTCCAGCATAACAAAAACTGGGCTGCGACGATCCCAGACCCAGTAACCAACATCAAGGCATACAGTCGATGAAGTGCACGAACACGGAATACCGTGCATTGTCAGTAAATCACTTCATCGTCAACGTGCGTAGACAGAACACCCTGTATAGTCAGAGCGAGTCAACGTGCGGGCGCTTCGACAGAGTGTTGGTTGGCAATCAACCTAAACCCTGGGTCTCTTCCAGTAACCAACATCATGGCACACAGTCGATGAAGTGCACGTACACGGACAGTCCACTAGGCACATCTTAGTCTTCTGAAGGACTTCACCACCAAAGCTTCTTCGAACGAGGAGATCGATAACCCACAGGAATGTGGCTTGCCAAGGCGGAGGATCGGTAGAGTCCATCTCCACAAGAAAAGCTAAGCGAGACGAGAACAAACTCTCCCTACACTACTGCCATTTATAGGCAAGGGCAACTCGTACTCATGCACCAAGTGGCAGTTACTTCGAATTCAATCAATTAATTTGCATTAATACCAATACATCTGCCCCTTCACAAGAAAAGCTATGTAAGATGAGAACAAACTCTCCCAACTACTGCCATTTATATGCCATTAATACCAATAAATCTGCCCCTTCGAATTCTGCCAAGTCAACACCATTCTCCGTGTACTGATGCGCCCAATGGAGCACTAGCCAGTGCGCCCGTCAACACTATTCTAAATGTTAAAATCATGGAGAATTACCATTCTCCTTGTTAAAGTGACGGGAAATTGCCATTCACCGTATTAGAATGCAGGAGAATGGACATTCCTCGTGTTAAAACCACAAAGAATTTCAATTCTTCATTTAAATAACACAAAAAATTGCCATTCTCTGTGCTAAAAGGACGGAGAATGATCATTCCCTTTGTTAAATTGACAGAGAATTACCATCCTCCGTGTTAAAATTGACTGAGGATTGCCATTTTCCTTGTTAAATTGACGGAGAATTGTAAAAAAAAGTTAATAATTAAGTCAACGACGGTTTATTTGATTCCATTTGCTCTTTGTCGCTATCTCGCTTCCGTACTTTACAATTACGAAAATTGTAACCCGATTTTTTACAAACTCTACAAATTCTAGGCTTCGGGATAGCCTGACTTACTTTAGGCTGGCTTGATTTTCCTTGAGAAGGTCTTCCTTTTGTTGCTACCGGATTTGGCTCTTTAAAAGATTTGTGCACTCCATGAACTGCATCAGCTACCATTTTTTCTTCTTCACCAATATCGGTCACCATTTTTTTCAACTCCATCAGAACAGACGACATCAACCCCATTCCCTTCTCTTGAATTTTGCTTAATTTTTTTACCATAATACGTAAACAAATTAACTTGTTCATTAATACAACCATACCTTCTGCTCTCAATACTGTCTGGGTGGATGAATCTTCTTTCTGCGGCAGGTCCGGAGAGATAACTCTCTTTGCAATCCTTGAGCCAACGAGTTTTTATCAAGTTTTTTAGAATATCTCCTAATTGCAATCTCTTCATTGTTGAAAAAATATGCCTACAAGGAATCCCCTTGGTCTTCATCCACAAACAGTCACAGTTTATGATGTTGTCGGCCCGATCAAATGTAACCTTTCGGTTGATACTGTTTGGAGACATATACTTTTGGATAGTGCAAACTTCTGCCTCTCTTATTGTCACGCCCCAGAACCATAATACTGGAGAGCGGGGGAATGACTCAGCCAGCTACGTATTTCGGGTAGATGAATGTCGTATAATACGATCAATGCTGTCTAATAGGACGAGAGGGTGCATACTACATAAAAGTCTCACTATGGTCACTTCACATCTATTGTCTCAATCATTCAAACAAGAAACAGAAATAGAGAACATGTGAGATAAAGCAGTAAGGCATCCCAAACGCTCAGTCAAAATGTTCTTGATATCTGGCTTTACAAAATACAGCCAGATGATGTAGTAAGTATACACAATTGTTATCAGCTGCAGCCTGACTTAGCTACAATTATGTAAAGTAGGTACAAGACAATCCGACTAACATGTCGGTGCCAAACGGCAAAGTATAAAGATTTAACAAAACGAGCGGTGAAGTAAGAAACCCATTCGAGTCCTCCTGCGATCATCCCTCTATTATTGACCATCTTGGAGGTAGAGGTAAGCTGGATCCTCGGGGACCGGCTCTAAATCTGGCCATGCAAAACCAGAGAGGTTAGACCTCTAATAGCCAGTACCGCAAGGAAGCACGATATGAAAAATGAAGCCAGTAAGAAAAGAATATGATAATAGATCTCTGCTATCTACTAGGATTCACATAACATCACGACACTTCGAACCAACCTCCCAACCAAACAAGGACAGAAGTTGGCCCGTCATGTCCTAACATTCTGATCATCTCAGTTAGGTAACAGAGTAGGTACAGTACACAAACAAATCAATTTGAACGGCCATACAACTACTACGGCTTGCTACTGTGAGTTCCAAGTTATCCTAGAATTATGCAATAAAGGATTCCTCAGTTCTTACTATGTGCAAGCAAGGCTAGTCTACCCAGTCAATCAATTACGCCAATCATGAATTAGACGAGTCCCAGCGGGACGCCCATCGTCAATATACAATATACAATAAATAATATAAGCAGATATCGCTCCCTGCCCGTGTGGCAGATTTGCAGTATCTGTGGGAACCAGCCGGCCTGCCGGGTACTTAATAGTCCCAAGAGAGCTGCCATGTAAGAAATCGGAAATCCATTCTCTCCATGCAATCATTATTTTATTTAACTTAATAGTCTCTACGTTGAGTGAAGTCCCATGCCATGGATCATGGTCATTCAGAATGAGTACTTTCGTACGGGGTACGATATGCACAACCCTACAACGATACCCGTACGGTTAGGTTGTAGGTCTTACATAGCGTAATGCAATAATCAAAACTAACCACGGAATAATCATGCTTTGACCATAAAGTGCACATGCTGCTTTGGTAAGATAAATAAATAAATAAATAAATAAATAAATTGAAGCCTGCACGTGCCTGTATGCCAATATTCGGGATCAGCCAGTCGATTTCAATAGTTCATAATTAATATGAACGTGTCTCATTCATTCATTTCAGTAAGACGACTAGCCAGTCTCTTAGTTCCAACTAGGAAGCATGATCAATTATTTCAATTAAGATATCAATCCTTGTTTATTAATGCCAAGATAACAATCAATGTAAATTAATATAAAGATGCCAACTAATGCTAATAAATGCCAAGATAATTAATCAATATCAATCAGTGTCGATTCAGGACAAGAATCAACCAAAAAGGCATTAGAGCAAGAGTTCATGCGGCTCGTGAGACTTGGGTTTCATGCAGCCGGGAATAAATAAGTTACATGCGGCTGGACAAGGGTGATTCCATACGGCCAAGTTAGCAAGCCTTATACGGCTAGAAACTAAAGGGGTCTCATGCGGCTAATTAAGTCAGGGTCCCTTATGCGGCTAGGGTAAGTCATGCAGCTCATGCGGCTGAGAATGGCCAGCGCCATGCGGCTGAGTAAGTCTCATGCGGCTGCGGGTGAACTAAATCCATACGGCTGGAACTGACCAAGCCTATGCGGCCCAAATGACGAGCCTCATGCGGCTGAACAGTGCCAGGCAGACAGAGTTAAGTCATGGGCGGCCAGAAGGACTCGGGTCCCTATGCGGCCAGGATGTAATTACTCATGCGGCTGCAATTGGACGGGACATATGCGGTTGGAAATCATCGGGTTTATGCGGCTGCGGAATTATATGCGGCCAGAACTCTTCATGCGGCCAGCTCCTCTTCATGCGGCTCAAGAAGACTTACCGCATGAAAAACTCATGCGGTCAAGTCTGTCATACGGCCAGGATCTGTTCTTCTTCTCCAAATTTTCTAAGGACAGAACCATGGAAACCAATTGCTCCCAAGCTCTCTAAATCCTTCATTCCAAGCCCGAATATGAACTTCCATAGGTCAAAATAGGGTAGAACGAAATTCTCTTCAACATGGAACCATGGAAATTGGAAATGCTGGGTACTAAAGAGGCTTAAGATTTTCTAAGGAAGATGATGGAACAATAATAATGGTGATCCATCAAGAAGCAAGTTTGGCACTTGCCTTGGCGGCTGGGTAGGTGGGGGAGGAGTTATGAGGAAGAAGAAGATTAATGGTGAAGTAATGAAGAGAGAGAAAGGGGATGGCTTTAAATGGAAGGGGTGGTGGTAGGTAGGGGTTTGTGTTCAGTTCAAGATAAAACAGCATAATAAGTCCAACCCAAGCCGAACCCAAAGTAAAGCTAAAGTAGAGTATGAAAGCAGAAAATAAAAATGCAGAAATAAAATTACAGGGAATTAATTAACAAAAATTAAAGAGGTTTAATTACAGAACAATACATGATAAATATAAAATAAATATATTAAGGCAGTATATGTCTAAAAATACGTATTTCGGGAACGGAAAGTGACATCCCTCCTTAGAAAAATTCCGTCCTCGGAATTTCAAATCCAAGCAGGATAGGAATATCAAAACTAAGCTAATCTTGGTACAAGAAACTTGAGCAAGCAATCATTTTTCAATATTAACTAGTAGATAACAGATCTATATTAACAATCTATGATACCACGTAGTTCTATGCATAGGGTGACAAGCATGAGAGGTTAAGACAATCAAGGTACACGGGAAGAAATATACCTTGTGAGTCAAACAAATATGGATACCGTGATCGGATATCATCCTCACGTTTCCACGTTGACTCTCCTAATGAGTGAAGACCCCAAGCAACCCGGACAAGGCTAATTGTTCGGTTCTTGAGTATCTTCTCTCTTCGGTCCAAAATGGACACCAGCTGCTCCTCATAAGACAAGTTGGTACCAACAACCAACTCAGAATGATCAAGGATATGGCTGGGGTCCGATACATACCTTCGCAGCTGGGATACATGAAACACGTCATGCACCTCTCGTAACGAAGGTGGAATGGACAGACGATAAGCAACATCGCCTACCCTATCAAGGATAACGAATGGTCCTACGTATCACGGACTCAACTTCCCACGAACGACAAATCTAATGACCCCACAGGTAGGTGAGATCCGCAAGAATACGTGGTCCCCAACAGAAAACTCTAGCGGCCTACGATGCTGGTCCGCCCAATGACGATGCCGATCCTACGTAACTCGAAGTCGCTCTCTAATTCCTTTAACCACTTCAACCGTCTGAATAATCAATTCTGGGCCTAGCATCTTCCTTTCCCCGATATCATCCCATGCTAGTGGCGATCTACACTTCTTACCATATAGTGCCTCAAATGGCGCCATCTGGATACTGACTTGATAACTGTTGTTATATGAAAACTCAACTAAGTGTAGGTGGCTCTTCCAAGATCCTCCAAAATCTAGGGTGCAAGCTCGTAACTTGTCTTCCAAAGTCTGAATCGTCCTTTCTGATTGCCCGTCCGTCTGTGGATGGTATGCAGTACTAAATCTTAACTTGGTGCCCAGACTATGATGTAAGCTCTTCTAGAAATATGATGTAAAACAGGTATCTCTGTCTGACACAATACTGACAGGGACTCCATGCTGCCTGACTATCTGTTGCATATATAACTCTGCCAACTTTTCTATAGACTGCCCTACTCTGAAAGAAAAAAAAATGTGCTACCTTTGTAAGCCGGTCCACTATCACCCAAATAGCATCTTTACCACTTGGCGATCTTGGTAAATCGGTCACAAAGTCTATTGTAATATGCTCCCACTTTTATTTCAGGATAGGAAGCGGTTGCAATAACCCAGCTGGCCTCTGCTGTTCTGCCTTTACTTGCTGACATATCAAGCAACGGGAAACAAATCTAGCTATCTCCCTTTTTATTCCATTCTACCAGAAGTGCTGTTTGATATCTTGGCACATCTTGGTCCCTCCAGGATGTATAGAATACTGAGAACTGTGAGCTTCTGTCATAACTTCCTGTCTGATATCTCCACTAGGTACACATAGACGTGATCCAAACCTAAGTGTACCGTCTTCATGAATTCTCATCTCCTTCCTGAGTCCTGACTCACATTCTGCTCTAAGCTTCTGAATCCTTGGGTCCTGTGCCTGAGCTGCCTTGATCCTGTCTACCAAGTCAGATTGAACTTGTAGACTTACCATAACTCCTACATCACTAGGAAGTATAACTTCTATGCCCATCTCCTGAAGATCTTCTAAAATGTGCTTCTGCGTTGTCAACATAAATGTGCCGCCTCTCCTGCTGAGAGCATCTGCTAACACATTAGCCTTGCCTGGATGATACTGAAGCTCCACGTCATAATCCTTGATCAGCTCTAACCATCTTCTCTGCCTCATGTTCAGCTCCTTCTGAGTAAAGATGTACTTCAGACTTTTATGGTCTGTGTACATGTCTACTCGATCACCATATAAGTAATGCCTTCATAGCTTCAAAGCAAATACTACTGCTACCAACTCCAAATCATGAGTTGGGTAATTCTTCTCGTGGTCTCGAAGTTGCCTAGATGCATATGCTATCACCTTTCCGTGCTGCATAAGGACACATCCAAGTCCTTTACCTGACGCATCACAATATACAGTGAAACCTCCGGGTCCAACTGGCAATATAAGAATGGGCGCTAATATTAACTTCTGCTTCAGATTCTCAAATGATGCCTGGCATTCTGCCGACCAAACAAATGGCACATCCTTTCGTGTTAAGCGGGTCATAGGTGCTGAGAGTCTTACAAAATCTGATACAAATCTTCTGTAATACCCTGCCAGTCCCAAGAAACTCCGTATATCAGCTACGGTCTTGGGTACTGGCCAACTCTCTACTGCTTCTACCTTCTTGGGATCTACTGCTACTCCAGCTCCTGATATGATGTGATCCAAAAATGAAATGTGGTCCATCCAGAACTCACACTTGCTGAACTTGGCATACAACTGGTTCTCTCTCAAAACCTGCAATACTTTCCTGAGGTGGTCTTCATGCTCCTCTTTACCAGTACAGTAGACGAGAATGTCGTCAAGAAATACAACGACAAACTGATCTAAGTATGGCATAAAGATGCGGTTCATCAAATCCATAAATATTGCTGGAGCATTGGTCAAACCAAACGACATTACCAAGAATTCATAATGTCCATACTTCGACCTGAATGTTGTCTTGAGAATATCCTCCTTTCGAACCCTCACCTGATGGTACCCTGAACGAAAATCAATCTTGGAAAAAACTCTAGCCCTGCTCAACTGATCAAACAAGTCGTCGATCCTTGGTAGTGGGTACTTGTTCTTTACTGTTGCCGCGTTAAGTCTCCTGTAATCGATGCATAATCTGGACGATCTATCCTTCTTTCCCACAAGTACCACTGGTGCTGCCCATGGTGATATGCTAGCTTGGATGAACTTATTCTCCTTCAATTCCTCTATGTGCTGATACACCTTGGCCTGCTCCGAATCCGCCATTCTGTAAACCCGATCCGATATCGGTTTAGTTCCCGGTGCCAATTCTATGCTGAACTCAATATCTCTAACCGGTGGTAGACCTGGAAGTTCTTCGGGAAATACATCAAGAAACTCTTCAATTACCTTCGGAACTTGAACTTCTTCCATTGCCGTTATTACTCCCTGCTCTCGCTGAGTTGCCTCTGATCTGACTAAGGTGAATCTTTTCATGCCTGGAATATCAAAAGATACACTCCCTCTACGATAATCTATTGTCGCATGACTGTCTTTCAGCCAGTCTATGTCTAAGATAACGTCGAAATTTCCAACAAGAAATTCTATCAACTGGGCGGGTAAGAAATGCCCGCAAACTACAACGCTACATGCTAGAATAACTCTACTAACTCCTACGAGCCCATTGCTAGTGAGTATATTCAACCTCCCTGGCAATGCCTCGAACTCCATTTCTAACCGTATCGCAAATTGTGTAGATATAAATGAGTGTGATGCTCCCGAATCAAACAATGCTACTGTGGTATATGAGGCGACGAGAATGTTACCTGCCACAACATCTTCTGATACTAATGCCTCTTCTAAGGACAGTATGAATGCCTGCCCTCGACCTCCTTGCTGGTTCCCATGCTGTGGCCTAGCCTGGTGCTGCTGCTGGCCCCTTCCTTGATGATACTGGGGTGGTCTATGCTGGTGTTGCTGCATCGGCGGTCCCTGCTGCCGAAACATCTGAGCTGTGGCATTAACGGACGCTGGGCCAATGGTCTCACTGCTACCGCTGGTCCTCGATACTGTCCTGCCCCTGGTGCTGGTAGAGCAGGAAACTGTGGTTTGGGTCCTCCTGACCTCGAATTCACGGGACAGGTGGTAACCCGATGATCTGGATTTCCACATATCAAACACAGTCCGTTTAATGCCCGACACACATCTCTAGTGTGCCCTATCTTCCCACAATAAGTGCAGCCCGCTGGAGGTTGCTGGTTCTTCCTCTGTTGCTGCTGCTGCCTGGGTGGTGGTGGTGGCCCTCGCATTGCCACATCGTGAATGCGAATGCCAAGGAATGGTGCTGTTGTTCGGGGCGCTGCTCCCCCTCCTCCTTCAATCTGACTGTGAGATCTCTTCTGACCTCCAGTTCTTGCTATGATCCTCTGAATGGTGATCTCATGCCTTCGGGTTGCCGTCAATACTTCGTCAAAAGTCTGGTAATTGTGCCCCTCTATCAATTGCAAGAGTTCAAGATGAAACCCTTGCTGAAACCTCATAGCCCTCTGGCTCTCCGTTGCTACCATCTCTGGGGCGAACCTACTCAATCTGCAGAACTCTGCTGCATAAGCATCTACCGTCTTGCCGGCCTGCTTGAGGTTGATAAACTTCTGTTGTAGCTCGAACTGTGCCACAACTCCATAGTACTTTGTCTTGAATCTTGCTGTAAAATCGTCCCAAGTAATAGGACGTCTGATGCCTACTTCTTCTGATTCCCACCAATCACGTGCGAGATCCTGAAGTAGCAACTTCACCTGATCCACACGTTCTTCTGCCGGCACCTTAGCGGCTGTCAGAATAACCTCGATATCCTTAAGTCATGTATCTGCTGAAATAGCATCCTCCGTGCCCTCGAAACGGCGGGGGTTGAACTTGCAAAACATGGTTGATGCTCCTGAATCTGGCCTTGCCCCTCTTTCCAATATCGTCTGCAACCCTTGGTTGAGTAGTACGTTCTGTTCCTACAACTGAGCATACATGCGCTACTGGGCTAACATCTGGTGTTGCTGAGTGGCCATTATCCCTTTCATGATCTCCAGAAGAGCCGGTGTGTCCACTTCTACGGGGATAGGTGGAACTGTTGGTGGTGGTAGAACCTCTGGATACCGCGATCCAGCTGCTGCTTCCACTATCACTTCTTCCTGGATAGTCTCTGGAGGTAGTATCGGCCCGTGTTGCTGACCAACCTGGTCATATTGTCCATGCTGCCCTTGTTGTTGCTGCCCAGTCCTGACAGATGCGGACGAGGTGCCCCTAAAAAAAGGGACAAAGAACAATCAAACGACCGGACATGAAGGATCAATAAAGTCAAGGGATACTAGAATGTCAAGCTGGTGTTGAGAATCAACGAATTATGAGATCAAGGGGGAATATGTGTGATTGAGACATCCTATTAAAACACCCCACAAGTCTGAAATCAGACCTGCATGGGCCACCACTAAAACCTTGTCACGCCCCAGAACCAGAATACTAGAGAGCGGGGGAATGACTCAGCCAGCTACGTATTACGGATAGATGAATACCGTATAATACGATCAATGCTGTCTAATAAGACGAGGGGGTGCATACTACATAAAAGTCTCACTATGGTCACTTCACATCTATTGTCTCAATCATTCAAACAAGAAACAGAAATAGAGAACATGTGAGATAAAGCAGTAAGGCGTCCCAAACGCTCAGTCAAAATGTTCTTGATATCTGGCTTTACAAAATACAGCCAGATGATGTAGTAAGTATACACAATTGTTATCATCTGCAGCCTGACTTAGCTACAATTATGCGAAGTAGGTACATGACAATCCGACTAACATGTCGGTGCCAAACAGCAAAGTATAAAGTATTTAACAAAACGAGCGGTAAAGTAAGAAACCCACTCGAGTCCTCCTGCGATCACCCCTCTAGTATTGACCATCTTGGAGGTAGAGGTAAGCTGGATCCTTGGGGACCGGCTCTAAATCTGGCCATACAAAACCAGAGAGGTTAGACCTCTAATAGCAAGTACCGCAAGGGAGCACGATATGAGAAATGAAGAAAGTAAGAAGAGAATATGATAATAGATCTCTGCTATCTACTAGGATTCACATAACATCACAACACTTCGAACCAACCTCCCAACCAAACAAGGACAGAAGTTGGCCCGTCATGTCCTAACATTCTGATCATCTCAGTTACGTAACAGAGTAGGTACAGTACACAAACAAATCAATTTGAACGGCCATGCAACTACTACGGCTTGCTACTGTGAGTTTCAAGTTATCCTGGAATTATACAATAAAGGATTCCTCAGTTCTTACTATGTACAAGCAAGGCTAGTCTACCCAGTCAATCAATTGTGCCAATCATGAATTAGACGAATCCAAGCGGGACGTCCGTCGTTAATATATAATATACAATAAATAATATAAGCAGATACCACTCCCTGCCCGTGTGGCAGATTTGCAGTATCTGTGGGAACCAGCCGGCCTGTCGGGTACTTAATAGTCCCAAGAGAGCTGCCATGTAAGAACTCAGAAATCCATTCTCTCCATGCAATCATTATTTTATTTAACTTAATAGTCTCTACGTTGAGTGAAGTCCCATGCCGTGGATCATGGTCATTCAGAATGAGTACTTTCGTACGGGGTACGATATGCACAACCCTACAACGATACCCGTGCGGTTAGGTTGTAGGTCTTATATAGCGTAATGCAATAATCAAAACTAACCACGAAATAATCATGCTTTGACCATAAAGTGCACATGCTGCTTTGGTAAGATAAATAAATAAATAAATAAATAAATAAATTGAAGCCTACATGTGCCTGTATGCCAATATTCGGGATCAGCCAGTCGATTTCAATAGTTCATAATTAATATGAACGTGTCTCATTCATTCATTTTAATAAGACGACTAGCCAGTCTCTTAGTTCCAACTAGGAAGCATGATCAATTATTTCAATTAAGATATCAATCCTTGTTTATTAATGCCAAGATAACAATCAATGTAAATTAATACAAAGATGCCAACTAATGCTAATAAATGCCAAGACAATTAATCAGTGTCAATCAGTGTCGATTCAGGACAAGAATCAACCAAAAAGGCATTAGAGCCAGAGTTCATGCGGCTCGCGAGACTTGGGTTTCATACGGCCGGGAATGAATAAGTTACATGCGGCTGGACAAGGGTGATTCCATACGGCCAAGTTAGCAAGCCTTATGCGGCTAGAAACTAAAGGGGTCTCATGCGTCTAATTAAGTCAGGGTCCCTTATGCGGCTAGGATAAGTCATGCAGCTCATGCGGCTGAGAATGGCCATCGCCATGCGGCTGAGTAAGTCTTATGCGGCTGCGGGTGAACTAAATCCATGCGGCTGAAACTGACCAAGCCTATGCGGCCCAAATGACGAGCCTCATGCGGCTGAACAGTGCCATACAGACAGAGTTAAGTCATGGGCGGCCAGAAGGACTCGGGTCCCTATGCGGCCAGGATGTAATTCCTCATGCGGCTGCAATTGGACGGGACATATGCGGTTAGAAATCATCGGGTTTATGCGGCTGCGGAATTATATGCGGCCGGAACTCTTCATGCGGCCAGCTCCTCTTCATGCGGCTCAAGAAGACTTGCCGCATGAAAAACTCATGCGGTTAAGTCTGTCATGCGGCCAGGATCTGTTCTTCTTCTCCAAATTTTTTAAGGACAGAACCATGAAAACCTATTGCTCCCAAGCTCTCTAAATCCTTCATTCCAAGTCCGAATCTGAACTTCCATAGGTCAAAATAGGGTAGAACGAAATTCTCTTCAACATAGAACCATCAACACTTAAAGATAACAAAGTTTACTAGATCAAAACCTAAGAAATCCAAAAATGCATCAAACTTAGATCTACAAGAAATGAACCATGGAAATTGGAAATGCTGAGTACTAAAGAGGCTTAAGATTTTGTAAGGAAGATGATGGAACAATAATAATAGTGATCCATTAAGAAGCAAGTTTGGCACTTGCCTTGGCGGCTGGGTAGGTGGGGGAGGAGTTATGAGGAAGAAGAAGATTAATGGTGAAGTAATGAAGAGAGAGAAAGGGGATGGCTTTAAATGGAAGGGGTGGTGGTAGGTAGGGATTTGTGTTCGGTTCAAGATAAAACAGCATACTAAGTCTAACCCAAGCCGAACCCAAAGTAAAGCTAAAGTAGAGTATGAAAGCAGAAAATAAAAATACAGAAATAAAATTGTAGGAAACTAATTAACATAAAATTAAAGAGGTTTAATTACAGAACAATACATGATAAATATAAAATAAATATATTAAGGCAGTATATGTCTAAAAATACGTATTCCGGGAACGGGAAGTGAACTTATGATATGATGGTGGAGAACAGTATATGTATCAGAACGTGTGATTTCCTTCCTTACCTCTATAAATACCGTTTTAGTTTAAATTGCGGCAAATTTATCTTCTATTTCGGCCTTGCTAGTTTGCTTCACAACTGTTGTTGAGAGTTTATCAGTAACATGATTACTTATCTGGCAGTAACGTAAGACCGCCAAACCGTGGTCACAATTTTGAAGGGCCTTCCATAGTGGCAGCTTTTTATTCAAAAATCTTTTCAGAAATGTATTCATAGATTCACATCTATTTGTTGCAGTAGAACTACCAAAATAATTTTCAGGTAGGAATGTGTCCGCCCATCGCTCCCTCGTTCTGTACACTGCAGTGGTCCACTCATTGTTCTCTACATTATAATCCCTTAACATCTGCTACCAACGGTTTTCAAATTCTTCGAATGAATATACTTGTTTAGAAAATATGGACAGTAACTAAAGTTTTAATATTGTAACAACAACATACTTCAAAGTAAAGTAGCAAGTGTGCGATGTACGTTTTAATCAGAAGACTCAATTCATTTGTAAAACGATCTCGGTGTACATGTTTGGCTGAATTGTTTAGGATATGCCATGAGCACATTCGATGAACTACGCTGGGTATTAAATCCTCAATTTCTTTATTCATGGATCTGCAACCATCCGTGAGAACTTTCACTGGTAATTTGCCATTCATACACTCTTGAAATTTTTCTAAAGCCCAAGAATATGTCTCTGCAGTCTCATTATAGATCATTGCAAACCCAAACACACAAGTCATTGCATGATTGTTTGTACCTACTAGAACCACCAACGGCATTTGACTTCTATTTGTTTTATATGTAGAATCAAATGCTATTGAATCTCCAAATAATTCGTAATCGAATCGACATGCACCGTCAGCCCAAAAAAGATGGGTTAATCTAGAATCTTTTTCTACCTTGTATGCGTAGAAGAAATCTCGGTCATTGCCCTCCTTAGATTGAAGAAATGTAAGTGTTATCGTAGCATCAACATCGTCTAGTGCTCTACTATCTTTAGCTAAAGTGTTGTAAAAATCTTTTTTCGTCCATCCAACCTTATCCCAGCCACCTTTCTAGTGGACAAGTAAATTCAATATATCTCCAGTCCCTATCCCTGATTGCTTCATAAGCTTAGCTTGTTCCAATTCTGCTGGTGATATCTTACGATGGGATCTCAAAAAAACTGTTTCAAAATTATTCGCCAGGTTATGGTTGTGATGTACTTGAAATTTTTTGACAACCCACAGTTTTGTAGAATTGGTGTACCCAATACGAAAAATTACTTTACAACCACTTCTGCTTTCACGTCTTGGCTCACGAACCCTGTTAGGAGCTTCATTGTATTTCTTCTGTCTGAATCCTGTATTCGAACAACACCAACTACGGACCATCACCATCCCAGATTTGTTTTTCCTTACTTCGTTCTTTCTAATACCGAAACCAACTGCTTTTGAATATATCCGGTAGAATGTCTCTGCTTCTTCAATAGAGTTAAACTGTAAGCCAACAATATCTTTATCTAAGATATCCCTTGGGTCTTTGTTAATGTTGGCAGACTATAATATTTTTTTTATCGTTGCTGCATCGAAATCTAATGGAGATTCACCATCATCCCTAAGAAAATAATTAAACAAAATAAGTATGAGAAATCAATGTAAAAATATAATGCATTTCTTAAATCCATTAGAAAGGGTGATACGAAATAATATTTTGTTGTTTACGTTGATGTCATCGTCATCGTTATGATGCATTCCTCTGTTGTTTTCTTCCTCTTGTTCTTTATTGTCTCCTAAGTTAACAGCTTCAAAACTTTGCTTATCATCCAAATCATCTGACGCTGCTCTTGAAGCGAAGCTTTCTTTATCAACTAATTCTTCCACACGACGATCAGTTTCTCCATGTGACGTCGCCATTGAAGAAAATAGAGTGTGTTAGAAACCAACAGAGGAAACGAAGGACAAGAAACAATACAAAAAGAAAGAGTAATGCTATTCGTACCTCCAAATTGTCCCTCCAATATATCCCTCCTTATGTGGCTGCTAATATGGCATGTTAAATAATATTGTGTGTCATCTAACATGACTGATGACATGGCAAATTTTAACCCAAAAGTTAATTACCCTATTTTGTCCATATTAATTTAACGTTAATATTAATATTAATTTATTGTTAATATTAATTAATGTTAATATTAATATTAATGTTAATGTTAATGTTGATATTAATATTATTGTTAATGTTAACGAAAATATTAATTTTAATGTTAATGTTAATGTTAACATTAATTTTAATTTTAATGTTAATTTTAATTTTTATTTTAAAATTTGTCACGTCAACTGCCACATCAACATATCACGTCAGCTACCACATAAGGAGGGAGAGTTTGAAGGTACAATTTGCAGGTACAAATAACATTATTCAGAAAGAAACAACTTCCAACAACACAACCTTCTCGTCTTTCTTGTACCTCCGCCACGTGGACCTCTTCTATTGGCTCATGAAAATGCTTGAGTGATCCTAAAAGATAGCATAATTTTAAAGAAACAACTTCCAAAAACACAATCTTCTCGTCTTCTGTGTACATGTATTATTAAATTATATAGGATAAAGAATGCAACAACATTTAATGCTACGTTTACTGTTGTGTAATTATTTCTAATGATACGGTATTAGTGAGCATAATCTATAAGAGAGAACCCGAGAGAGAGAGAGAGAGAGAGAGAGAGAGAGAGAGAGAGTGGGAGATGGGATAAAGAGAAAGGATCGAGCTTGACTAGATTTTATTTCAATAGCTCCTTTTACTAAGAACTAGTTTTAAATTCGCAACTGAAAAATAATTAAAGTTAAAATTCAATTTTTTATTTTCATTACTAATAACTAGTTCTCACGTACGAGTTTAGACGAATATTAACCGAGCCCGAGCAACGTGACATCAGCTAGGTTTCTAATACCGTGGCATTCCTGTTAATTTAAAATTTATAATATTATTGAAACTAATGTTAATACTAAAATTTAAATTAGTTTTTGATTTAACATTTAAACTTAGATTTAAATTCACAACTTAAAACTTGTTAAAGTTAAAATTCCATTCTTTTTTATTTAAAATGTACAATATTATTGGAACTAGAATTAATATTAACATTCGCTTATCCCGTAGTTTAAGTCGTATTTTACTGCTTGTGGCTTAAGTCTAGGCACCAAAAGAACTTGATTGTTCAAGTCGAACGCGTGTACAACACGTTCCCTCGATACAAGGCTTGACGTAGCCCTTGCTTGTCAAGTCGTTGCACGAACATGTTAGACAAGAGTTTTGTTGGGCTATCGAAGTCATAGCAAGCACTGTCCCCTGTTGTCTGTGGTTTTCAAGTCACTTAGTCCCACGATCTCAAGGCTCGTCATATAAAGTATGACTTGGGCGATGGAAACACTTTAAACATGTCAGAACTGTAGGTCAACGGCAGGTTTGGACGTGTGAAGATGGGCGACAAGGGGACAGTTGTAGTTATAGGCATCGGTAATGTGCACTTGACAATGGACTTCGGTGAGAAGCTCATTCTCAAGGGTATGCGCCATGTACCGAGTTTGCACTACAACTTAGTTTTAGTAGGGAGGCTGACAGATGATGGCTATCACAGTCTATTTGGAGACAAAGATTGGACGCTTATGAAGGGTTCCCAACAGCTGGCTCGGGGAGATTTGTGTTATGGCATGTACAGGCTCAAGCCACTGAGCTGTATAGGTAGGCCACAGACACCAGATGGAGGCTCGAGGGGTGCTCGACAGGAGGTGGATCGTCGAAAACTTGCTGAGGAGGGGCTTCTAGGTGCTTTGAGGGATACGGAGGATTCGGTTCGTCGAGACAAATCGACGGATGGGGTGAGTCAAAGATTGAGGGTCAGTTTGTCGGTCCCATGACAGCTGGTCGGTCTCCAGGTGGGGGTTGCTCTACGGTTTTACGGTGCGACATCGGTTTCAGAAGTTCGAAGCCAGGAAGGATATCAAGGTTTGCAGCAAACTCAATCTGAGATGGGAGCATCATCAGTCACACAGTTCAGGGGGAGCTATGGGTCATCGACGACCAAGGATGAAGAAGCTCGTCGGAACGTTAACACTTTTCGGTAGAAGACAGAAGTCGGGGACAGTTAGTCGAGACTTGCTGTAAGGCTGATCCCAGTAGTACAAGTGGTGCTACGCATGGCAGCTAGCGTCGACATAACTGCCGACGAGCTGGAAATGAAAGAAGATGCAAATCAGCTCGGGGGATCGAAGATCAGTGGCATGGGGAGCAGGAACTCTGTCGCATGACGACGATCAGTTTCTCCATGTTACATGTCGATAAGTCGACGTTGCAAACCCGAGAATGGTCTAGAGGCAAGGATAAGGAAGTTATCGGTGCGTTAGCCCGACGAACGGTCTAGACACAAATAGACCAAGATGTCTACGTTTTAATATTAAAATTGATCCTAAGGCAAGACTAGAAAGACAATCATAAGGGAACTATGTTGCACAAAAGTAAAGTAACATTTTGGTTTTGTATGGGTGGGTGAGGAGCTCACTCCACCAGTACAGTTGAGTACTGACACCCCACCAGTTTTATGTGTAGGTGATAGGTACCTGCTTTCTTGGGGCGGAGCTCGCTTGGATGCGTCGAGGCGTGGAGTTCATTGGCGTTTCGAGGTGCACGGGCGGATTGAAGACTGGACTTATACGAGACATAATGTATGGACATCGCCTATCCAAGCTTCCGCTGGTCTACTCAAATTGTATTGAGAGATGAGAGAGAGCAGAGTGACTTGTAATGTGAGAAGAGTGAGCTTGAGTGATTGTAATCTTGGCCTCGCGCCACAATTGTAATCTTTGTTTCAATATCAATAAAGAGCATTTTGAATGACTTGTGTTTTGTATTTAATTTTCCGCTCTTGTTATTCAATATTTCTGCTTGGGACTTCTGTGCGACAACCCCGTCGCTTAGCTTGAAATCAGCTGTTATGGACCTGCCTTGCGTGAGCGCAATCTAGGCTCACGCGGTATCACGCCTTAGCGAGGACGATCGCTCCTACGAGAGCGGAGCGTAACAAGCTAGGTTTCTAATGTAGTGGCATTTCTGTTAATTTAAAATTTAGAATATTATTAATATTAATACTAAAATTTAAATTAGTTTTTGGTTTAACATTTAAACTTAGATTTAAATTCACAACTTAAAAGTAGTTAAAGTTAAAATTACATTCTTTTTATTTACAATCTACAATATTATTGGAACAAGCATTAATATTAAATCTATAATGGTATTTCTGTTAATTTAAAATTTATAATATAATTGAAACTAATATTAATAAAGTGGCATTGCCGTTATTTCCAAATAGTCTTTTCCTTGTTCGGTCACACCCCTCCACGAGCGGGTTACACCCCCGAAATGAGCGGGTTAAGTAGCCTTTTCGAAAGAAAAGAACCCATCCGACTAGAGAGAAACAAAGGAGAGAAGAAGAAGAGTAGCAATGGAGAGGAGCAAGAGCAAGATCAACTGCAGCGGATGGGCCGTCATCCCGACGGAGATTCTTTCGATGATAATGGTACTGTCTGGGAGCCGACGGATGAGGTAATCTACAACGTGGTCCCAGTTTGCCGTTCGTGATGGAAGACACTCAACGGTCCCTTAGACTATTGGTCCAACGTGGACTTGGAACATTGGTGCCGGAGGACCCAGCGAACCGCTAAGATTAGTTTGACCGTAAAGAAGCTCGTGGCTCGAAGTGGAGGATATCTACTATCCTTCTTTGCGAACATGCTCGACGAAGCATCCTTCCATTTTGCTTGTTTAAGGCCTGTGCAAAATTTTATTTTGTCTTATTTTAATACTTTATTTTTTCTATTACAAAATTTTACGTATACTTTGTTAATTTTATTAATATTTTCCCCTTTTATAATACAGTGAGAAATTTCTAAGGGTGCTGCGCATTCCGAAGTGCGACGTGAGTGATGAAACTTTCGTGAGACATCTGGAGTTTCTCCCGGTGCTGGAAGAACTCGACATTAGCTACTGCCTCTATATCACGTCGACTGGAATATTTTCCGTCGGCAAGTATTGCCACCGTCTTGTCAAGCTGAGGAGGAACATGCCCCCTCCATATTTTATGGTCAGGAACAGATTCTTGCTAAACACGTCGAACGAGACGGAGGGAAGGGCCGTGGCTGATTCGATGCCGCGTCTCGAGCACCTAGAGATAGGATCAGGCATGTTAAATAGAGACACGCTACGATCTATCATATACAACTGCAAGGGTCTTTGCGTGCTCGACATACGTGGGTGCTTCAACGTGTACTTCAACAATGGCCTCAGGAAAATTTATAATTTAATACAGACGTTTAAATGACCCTTTGATGATGTAATCCCAGGGGAACGTGGATACGAGTTGTATAGTGATTTAGATCTCATCAATCAGTCATGGGTGAGCAAAAAACTGTCCTGCCCCAGACCAACATTGGTTCTTCTGACATTAGCCTGCATGCATGTATTTCTTTCTATTTTTCATATTTACTAGTAAATATACGTGCTTTGCACGTATAAAAACACATAATAATAACTTTATCCAATTATAGTTAAATATGCTTCTAACTCATTTGGTTAAGGTGCAAGGTATTTTTTTGTTTGGTTGAGTTCGATTCTCCATTTTGACAAAATTTTACTTTTTTCAACAATTTTTTACATAATTATTTTTTAAATAAAATGGACTGTGATATAATGACGGCTAAGACAACTCACTTTTGAGCCGTTTTGAAACCTCATTATATAGTGGAAGATATAATATCAGTATCTTAACATTAATACAATATCTCAGTGTAATTATATCCAAGAGATTTCGATATTTCTCCACAAAGTGATGACATTCTACCTTCTTCAAGATGAATTTTGGCGGTGCAAATTCCACTCATATTTATGGTATCAGTGCCATTCACCATAATTAATGGTGATCGATAAATATTTATACAAGAAGAGTGGCCCAGGGGAGATACGAAAAAATTGGTTTCTTTTTCACAACCCTTTAAAATCTATTTATACAGCCAAACAACCAAACTATTCATCTTCACTAGCGTTCAAAACCAACTTATAAAGATTCAAAACAAAAATAAACAGCCAAACTATTTAAAATTCACAACCCTTCAGAACAGTCTCAAAATAGAGAAGAGCAAAACCTACATTTGTGGATGGGCCAACATCATCAAGGAGATCCTAGCCATGGTTTTGGTACTAGAGGAGATGTCGTATGAGGAGGTCGTCTGCTTGTCTTTCGTTTATCGGTCGTGGTGGAAGGCGCTCTACTGTCCTTGCTTCTGGTCGGACGTCAAGTCGACCCAGTGGTGCCGCAGGGTTAACCTAACCTCGAAAATTGACGAGGCGGTGAACAAGCTAGTGGCGTGCAGTGAGGAAAAAGAAAAGAACTCAAAATTAGTTTAGATTAATCATACTGGTAATTTCTTGGTGTATTAGAACAAATTAAATTTGATTATAATTAGAATTCTTAATTTTTATAATATTAGGTTGTTAATTTGATTTGCATTATATTAAATCTTTACATAGATCGGACTCTAAATAATAAATTAGGGTTAATATTTTGTATATACTTGAACATTTCCCATTCTAAATGTACCATACTTTGTTATAAGCACGGAGAATGGCCATTCTCCGTGTTAGAAGAATGGAGAATGGTTATTCTTTGTGTTAGAAGCACGGAGAATGGACATTCTCCATGTTAGAAGCATGAAGAATGGCCATTACCCATCCCAAATTATTCTATACTAAGTTAAAAGCATATAATAGCACCCAAAAAATGATAACAATAGAAAAATTCTACAGAACCCACACACCAGACTCGAACCTAGGCCTTCCATGTAAAAGTAAAACAGCACAACCAACTAAGCTTGGAATAAGAAGAGTCACTGGAGGTCATTGAATATCCCCAACTTCCAATAAGAAATAAGAAGAGTCGGTTAGGAACGTGTATATATATACATAGGGGTCCCCGTTCATTTGAGTAGATTGCACATTTAACATGGATCCAAAAAGATCATCTGGTTGGGAACTATGGCCAGAGTCTTCTTTTCGTCGTCGTCTAGCCTCCCCGCATGGAGCACCCTCTGCGCCGCCTCCGGCCGTTGACTGGCTGGCAGAGGCTGCGGACTTCCTGACCTCCTGCGGGTTGTCACAGGAGGTCATCGCTCGAACTCTTGATCCGGCACCCAACTTTGACCTGTTGTCAATCACTCCGGAGGAACGGAATTCTCTGGAGAAGAGGGAAGGGTTACGCCGCCTGTGCCATAGGGCGGGTTTGCGCACCCTGTAGGATTTTGCAGAGGTCCTCCGCGAGGCTAGTGAGGGGTCTACGTAGACCTCTTCTTTTTCTATTTTTTTAGTTTTTACAGTTTTTTTCCTCCTCTTGTATCCTTCACCGGAGAATGTTCCGGCGAAGAAGATGGGATTTAATGCAATATAATATTTTGTTAACTCAATTTGGTTTCGGCTGCAAGCGACTAACTATTTTATCTATTTTTCAATTAACAAATCGTGTTACGTCAAATCCATATATCAGCAACGATATCCCCATCAATGACTTGTTACGTTATAGAATTGTTTATGCTGCCAGCGTCAAGTTTTTGCCGTCAAATCCATCTTAAATATGATTACAAAGTAAACTAGAGGACAACTTTGAGTGTTTTAATTTTCTTCTTTTTAAGTATATAGTCTTGTTACCAAGTCGTCAAACGGGAAAAATTCGGGATGGCAAAAATACGAGTATAGATCGGCTCAATGCAAAAAAAATACGTTCAAAATTTCAATCAAATATTCGAAAAATGGAAATATTGAGATTAGAAACTTAACATTCTTAAATATGTTGTCAAATTTTTTTAATTAAACATGTTTCTACCATGTTTTTTTGCCAAATTTTTCAATAATTTATACGAAACACGTTTAAAACTTCGCATGCTTAAAGTTTATGTAGTGATTTCACGTGGATATATACTAGTAATAATAGTAATAAATTTAATTTTGGAAAGTAGTTTTTAAAATTAGGGTCTCAGAATTCCAAAGGTTGGTGCTTTTATAAAATTTAAAACTCAAAACTATTCTAGTTTTTTCCACTTCCCAAGGTCATATAAGACGGTTGAATTTTCCTTCTTCTTCTCTCAAACCCTTTTTCTTCTCCTAAACCCTCTCCCAAACCCTCTTCTTATCAAAATGCCGCTGAAGAAACAACAACTGTCTCCGAAGGGAAAGAATCCACAAAGGGATGCGATACAGGCCCGAATGGCAGAACTTGCAAGGGCGGCGAAAGCCAAGATTATGGTCGCTAAGACAGAGGACGAAAGGGCAAAGGCGGAAGCAGCGGTGGCGGCAGCGACGACGAAAGCGGCGGCGGCAGCCAAGCCACCTACAAAAAAGGCTAAAAAAAACTCATTGCTCGACAAAGACCGGAAAATCTATCTTCGATACAGAGTCGTCGGAAGACTCAACTTATGAAGATCGAAGGCGTACTCAAGCAAAGGCTAAGGTGGCAACGGATATAGAGTCATCAGCGTACTCTGAAGATTTTGAATCCTCATCAGAAGAGGAAAATGAAGAGGAAGAGCAATCATCAAATACGTTCCAGGATGGAGAGGAGGTAAAAAATTTTAAAAATTCGAAATCTAAGAAGATTTACAATAAATATTTCAAGAAAAAGACTGTTATGCCTGAAAGATCAATTAAGATGGATGATGTCAAAGACGAAGCTTTCCTGGACATATTAAAATTCTATCAGTTGGAGAAACTGAACAAATCCTGTCTTGAGAAAATCTTCCAAACAATAGTAAAAGAATTTTACTCAAATCTTCTGACTGAAATTAAAGAAAAAGAAGAGGATCAACAACTGGTGTTTCTGAAAGGGAAACTGATTAAGGTAAATGCTGCTGTCATCAACGAATTTTATGGATTTGATCCAGTTCCTGAGTTTGATATGAAAGATATTGATAATATTTCCATGAAGGATACAATTCATGAGATTACAGGTGTATCAGTGGGTGCCAAGATCCCTCAAAATGTATACAAAGTTCAATTAAAAACTTTGGATAAATTGTTGCATGCCTACGTATCGCAAACACTGAACCCTACTGGACATGAGTTTTCCATCCATCCCGAGAGTATTTTTTTATTATATGGAGAAGAAAAAAGGATGGATATAGGTTCTTACATGTTCAGTAGAATGATGCATTTCGTGGGAAAACCAACTACAAGGACACCTCTCCCTTTCGGAGGATTTGTATGCTCAATGGCTAGTAAACATTCTGTCTAAGCTTAGCAGGGGATGTTTATATTAAAAACAAAGGCCCCATGAGAAAACTAACCTTCACTCGAATGTTTGGAAAACGGGCAGCAGCTGCAAGCAAACAATCAATATCTGGAAAACCATCAACTTATGGAATCCAAAACACTAAGGATAGGGTTGATGATCTATAAAATTTTATTGATGCAAACTTTGAGAATGTCTTCAAAGAGATAAAGACTATATCCGACAACCAAAAATTGATTCTGGATAAGATTAACAAGATAGAGGTTGAATTTGCTGACCAAGAATAAGATTTTTCTTCCCTCGTAAAGAAGGTAAATCGGACTAGCCCAAACTCTTATGTAAAAACTCACACTTTGTACATTGACAGTCTAATGCTAGACCTCACTTTGATACTTCTATTTATGTTTCTAGTTGTCATTTCTATATATACAGTGAGTCTATACTGACTATAATTTTTCTTATTCTGTCCCTCAAGGTGTAGGTGAAGGATATTTTGAGGAAGAAGAAGAAAAAAGAAGAAGAAGAAGAAGAAGGAGTGTCACAACCCGCACCCAGTGTAGGGACACGAGAAGTGGGTACGTCCAGCCTACGCCACAATATCGGCGGTAGAACGCTGTCCTAGGTCACATACATCTAACAATTATAAGGTACCTGTACAGTCTATACACTCCAAACCGAGGACAATACAGAAATGTACAGCTCAATCACAACTAAGGTAGAAGTACGATTAGATAGACAGATAATGAGAATCATCAAATGAAATACAAACAGAAGAAGAAGTCTAAGTGTCTAAGATAATATCTCCACAAATCTAGAATAACAACAAGATCCTAAATAAGTACATAATGTATCCAAAAGAGACAAGACATCAAAATAAGATAGAAGGCTAAGCTATCTAGCCTAAACTATAGGGGTAACATCCTCTACTGCTGATGGATCCTGCTGAAGGTCCAAGTCGCAGGTGTCATCTATGGCACCTCCATAATAGGTAGGACAAAGGTACTCGTTATCGTCTGTAATATTTTTAACAGGTCCAGTCAGGACAGGAACGAGCACATAATCTCAACAGTTCATATCAAGACAGGAATATAAAGCATGCAATAGAGTAAAATACATGAAACACTGAAAGAAAGTACATATTGTCTTGACCCACACCCTGATTAGCGGTACGAGTATATGGTTACGTCAAGCCTACGCCGCAGAATCGGCGGTAGAACACTGTATAGGTCGTCTATAAATACTACAACTAGACAAAATATAAGGGTACCTGTCATCTCCGTATGGAGGTATAATATGGCATAACTCAATCACAAGACAAACTGGAATAGATAGCATGAAATGGAAATATGATAGAAAGGAAAACTGGAAAGGAGTTCAAGATCCAACACAAGCTCAGAGATATAAACACATCACAGAAACTCAGACCATAAAATAAAACTACAGTCTGAAAATACTAGCTGGATCGCAGTCCAGGCAAACCTATCTAACAGTCTAAACAGGGGCTATATCATCTACGGGCTCCAGGGGTAATGTCTCATCAAACTCTATTCTGGCCATACCCGTAAAAGGTAGAGCAATCAGCTAACATGTACTCTATAAATATGAACGATTATCCTGTCAAAAAAATAAGCAAGTACAAACACTAACAGCAGTTCCATATGAATTGATAAATTCTATAAGAGACAATTATAATGAAATACAAGACAAAGATATAGGATGACTTGGGAGCTATTCGAAAGCCGAGTTACAACCTATAAACCAAACTAGGACTGGGGTTGTAACCCTTCTCCCGAACAGAACTTAGCCTCCAATCAAGGTTTAGCATAAGAGCATGTAGAACATATGAGTAATGAATATCATATCATGGTGAGAAAAATACTGAATGTAGAACTGAGCAGGATATATGATGTGATAAAATAAATATAAAATGTGCCTTGAATTATTAGAGCGTTATGTGATCGGCTTGGAAAAGTTACAGAAAAGGCTATAGTCTTAGGCCTCCTCATCTATGTTGTTTCTCTCTACAGGTATTTTGGTTCAGGTTTAACAGAGGTCCTTCTATCATAAACTACGTCATCGAACCTAAGCATAAGATTCTAGTCCTAAATCCATAGTCACAACAATATAATATTCTTTACTCCATCTAAGATACCTTAAAATCAATCTATACTATCAAACTAATCATTCTTAATGGTTTCTAAGTCCACTATAGTCAGTCACTCATATCTGTCCTATAAGCTTAACCCAATAAATCTCTAGAAAAATATACTCATCACAATCACACATAATAACATATTATAGTTATACTATAGAATTTGTTAACAAGGTTTGGCTATTTCAGTCATCAAAAATAGAAGGTAACAAGGGCCTAAGACTGGGTCGAGCAATCCATATCAGTATTCAGACAAGGTAAGGGTCAAGCAAGACAGAAAAGATTGTCGAAATATTTTCAAGAATAGTACGAGGCCAAACGAGATGCATAGAACGTAGTCAAAGTAAAACTCAAAAACCATATACCTCCGAAATTATGTCACATGAAGTTACTATCGCGCTAGTGTGCATCTGGCTGCGATTAACTTCCTTGTTCCATAATACGACGGATGGCTGCAGTGCACAGCTGTCACGCCAGATAATATAGGTTCCTGAACTTAACTTGGCTAAATCCGTAAAATATTTCCAAACAATTTTTGTAAAATAAAAGAGAAGATGTTAGTCAAAATGCTTAGAGAGTGGTCCAAGTAGAATTCGAGAAACATATTTAACCATGATGCCGTTATCTGAAGTCATACCTCGCCAGTATTTCTCTGGATGTAAACTCCCGATTTCATAATACAAGGATAAATATACTTTTCGAACCTTTCCTGAATCAACCCATGAGGCACTTTCAACAATTATCAGGAAGGACGAGAAGAATTACCTAAGAGGTTAGCGAAGAAGAGTTTAGTCAAATCATAGGAAAGATTGAACACAAACAATCATGTTAAGAAAATCCTACTTGTGGCTGTAGATAGACAGAGTTAACCAAGACGGGGAAGAATGATGATAAGAATTTGTTCTCGCTCATCCGGTCATAACAAAGTGATCCGATTTAAGATATAATCTGATAACCATATACGTCTTCGTGAAATTATGTTGCCAGAATTTTTGCCACGCCAGTAAGCATAGCTGCAATAAACGATAGAGTCCATAACTAAGGTATACACCCTAAAATCATGTTATTTGGAATTTTTACCACGCCAACCGGTATGGCTGCAAGAAAATCCAAATTCCATAAGGATAAGCATATCTAAAATCAGGCTCTATGTCCTTGTCATGCTAGCTTGTATGGCTGCGATAAATTCTAAACTCAATAAATAAAGCAGATATTTACCTTATCAGGATATACCTTAATTCAATCCACAAAAATTATCTCCATGTAAGATCAAAGTCAACAACGAACATCAGAAATCAAAATCAACAAAAAATCAAGAAAGTGTAAATGGAGGCAAGCGGGAACAAATTCAAGAGTTTTCGATATAAGATTCTTAGGGGTTATCCCTGGAATCTATCAAGAGTTCCTAACTGTGATTGAGCAACTCATATCATAACTTAGAACATATATCCTAATAGCAGGCTCGTAGCAACGTTCTAAGTCAAGCACAACTACGAAATCGTACTAGTTACGACTCTGACCTGCATGGGCCACCACAAAAATGTGTCACGACCCGCACCCTGATTAGGGGTACGAGTACGTGGTTACGTCCAGCCTACGCCACAGAATCGACGGTAGAACGCTGTATAGGTCGTCTATAATTACTACAACTAGACAAAATATAAGGGTACCTGTCATCTCCGCACGGAGGTATAATATGGCATAACTCAATCACAAGACAAACTAGGATAGATAGCACGAAATGGAAATATAATATAAAGGAAAACTGGAAAGGAGTTTAAGATCCAACACAAGCTTAGAGATATAAACACATCACAAAAACTCAGAATATAAAATAAAACTACAGTCTGAAAATAATAGCTGGATCGCAGTCCAGGTAAACCTATCTAATAGTCTAAACATGGGCTATATCATCTATGGGCTCCAAGGGTAATGTCTTATCAAACTCTATCTTGGCCATACCCGTAAAAGGTAGAGAAATCAGCTAACATGTACTCTATAAACATCAACGGTTATCCTATCAAAAAAATAAGCAAGTATAAACACTAACAACAGTTCCATATGAATTGACAAATTCTATAAGAGATAATTATAATAAAATACAAGACAAAGATATAGGTGACTTGGGAGCTATTCGGAAGCCGAGTTACAACCCGTAACCCAAACAAGGACCGGAGTTGTAACCTTTCTCCCGAACAGAACTTAGCCTCCAATCAAGGTTTAGCATAAGAGCATGTAGAACATGTGAGTAATGAATATCATAGCATGGTGAGAAAAGTACTGAATGTAGAACTGAGCAGAATATATGATGTGATAAAATAAATATAAAATGTGTCTTGATTTATCAGAGCGTTATGTGATCGGCTTGGAAAAGTTACAGGACATGCTATCCACTTGGCCCGACAATCACATAAAAATCACTGGAAAGGGTCATGACGGCCAACCTGGATAACGAGCACATGAATAAGATCTCGCTACACCCTACGTGAGGTGAGAGTGGCACAAGCACAAGAATATAGTGACAGGATGGCTTTGATCACATAGCCCCTAATAATTCCCCATCCCCAAATAGTATAATGGATCCAGACATGACACGTCATGATACTGGATTCCCTAAGAGGGTAGATACTCCCTCTCAGGAATCGGTGTCTATACAAGTACAGGAAACAAGACAGAAAATGTACCAATATACCAAGAAAATCCAGGAACAATATCTCATGTCATGATCCAACATATACTAGTTCGTGAACCATCGTGTCGGGAAATCAAGTAAGACACTACAACTGAATCGGATATAGCAGATATCAAGACAATGAAAACTATCAGTGAATGTACTCACCTGCGGTCCTGAGCTGTCAAATGGGGTCGATGCTCAGAGTGATGCCACAAACCTAAAGATGAGATATATATAAGCTAATTAGGGTTCAACAATGTTAGGCTGGATTATATAGTATAAGCTATGTAATCTAGGTCAATCTCAATCCAACTAAGTCAAACTAGGTCATACTGAGTCACACTAGGTCAAACTAGGTCACATGAAGTCAAACCAAGTCAAACTAGGTCAAAGGTTGACTTACAGTTGACTTTTGATCAACTGGTCAACTCTAGGTCAAACTAGGTCAATGTTGACTAACAGTTGACTTTTGGTTAAAGCAGTCAAACTTGGTCAACCGAGGTCAAAACTAGTCTAAGCACACTATTCCTAATATTTACTTACCAAGATACCATATATCTTTGTCAAACAGGATCAACTCTACTTTAAGAATTAAAATATCAAGTTGTACCTCGTTATTCGTACATCGAAACCTACGACACGCAAATCGTGATAAGATAATCAACGGTAAGTTTAATAATCTTATCACAGTGATCCACATGATCATCTTTCCAATTTCAGCGATGTGAGATCACTGGAATCGACTGATCTCAGTTTCGTTGTACTAATTCCGAAATACAAACTTAATAAGAATTAATTATAATAAAAGGTAGTACACAGAGAAATATCTACAAACATTGTCGGATGATGAAACAAACATCACCAACGTGTCCAGAATGGTCAAATCAGCTAGGATAGCCTATCCATAAGTCCAATTTGGACACAGGGGCAAAAAAGTAATTTTGGGTCAAAACGTTGTCCGTGTCGGACCCGCTTTACTTCAAAAAATATGCAAGAATACTATTCCACTAAACCTAACAAATTATATCTCCACGAATCCAGAATGACGATACGAACCCAACAGTATATACAGAATTGGATTCCGTTGTCCTGATCTCAAATTGGTCCGTTGACTAGGACATTAAATTTTGATTTGTACGGAAAAGCGTGTTAGAGCTAATGTCCTTAAAACTCAGCAAATTATATGTCAACAAGTCCAGAATGACGATACGAACTCAATGGTATGTCCAGAATTGGATTCCGATGAGCCGATCTTAAAATGACCCGTTGACCCAGATATTTGTATCCGACTTGCACCAAAATGCGTGCTGGAACCAATGTCCACTAAAACCTAGCAAATTATATGTCAACGAGTCCAGAATGACGGTATGAACTCAACGGTATATCCAAAATTGGATTTCGATGAGCCGGCGTCAAAAAGTCCTTTTGACCCGGACAGTGGGACTCGTTTTGCACCGAAATACATGCTAGGGCCCACGTCCTCCAAATCTAACAAACTTTATTTAAAATTGTGCCAGAACGACACCACGATTCTACTGGTGGTGTCAAAATTTGAATCTGGAGTCCCGGGTTTAAAAACAAAATTTTATAAATTGGAAATTACGAATTCGGACGGCCAACTTTGGCGTCAAATTCAACCAATCAAACATGCTCACAATGAAACAAAATTTGAGGAGCAGGAAGAGGGTTATACCAGCTATGCATAGAAACCAGTGGCACGCCAGACGGAGCTGCGATGGAGGATATATGAACCAACGATGTTGGCTCCATAAAACTGTCCAAAAATTATACAATTTAAAGCGTCAACTTCGTGGCCGGTTTTGATGTATCAAACGATAAAATTAACGGACGAAACTTGAGGGGAGTGAAGAGGGATATACCGAGATTGAGACGGAGCAAAGAGTTCGCCGATCCAACGGTTAAATTTTTCAAAAAACATGCACGAAGTTGCTGTCCCGAAACACGATCCTGACATCGAATTCGTGCACGTCACAGCGGGATCCCGTGCAAAATACACAAATTGCCTAGACGACACATCTTGGAGGATGGTGGCCGCCACGGAAAGGTGCGCCCGGGTTAGTCGGAGGGGGAGCGGCCGGCCACGCGGCGCACGGCGGCGCACGGTGGCCCATGAGCGCGCACGCGCGTTTACTGCGTCGCTGCTGTTGCGCGCACTGCTGCGGCACTGCTGGCCGTTGGCTGCTGCTGCTGTATGGCTGTGCTGGCCTGGCACGGCGGCGGCGGTGGCTGCCCGACGGTGGCCGATGGCTGCGGTGGTGGGCACGGTTGAGGGTGTGGTGGTGATGGTATGGATGATGATATAGATGATGGTGGTGGAGTGGTGTTGATAGAGAGTAGGAGGAGGAGAGGGAGGATGATGTCGCTGGTGGTGGTTGGGACTGAGCTCGGGAGGCGGTGGTGCATGGTGATGGTGGTGAAGTGGTGATGTAAAGAAAAAGAAGGAGGATGGGGTCGGCCAAGCATGGAGGGGGCTGCTGTGATTTAAATGAGAGTTGGAGAGAGAGAGAGGTGTATTAATGAAAGAGAGAGAGAGGAAGTATGTGTGTGTGTTGTTGATAAAATGAGAGGGGAGAGAATTATTTGTGGGAATTAAGGCTGGCCATAGGGGGAGGTTGTGTGAGTGAGTGCTAGGAATGGGTGGTTGGGATTGAATATGAGTGGAATGAAGGCTTGGATTAAATGCAGTAAAAATAGGTCATCCTTAGGAAATTAAATAAAAGGGGTTGTCCGATGAATATTTAAAATGGATAAACTAGGTATTTAATATTTGCAGAAAAATGAGTGTGGGGATATTCATGAGGGGGCAACATGAAGTTTGGGTTAGGTTCGGTTGAGCCGGGTTGGGTCAAAATCGGACGTGGTTTAATAATTGAATTAATATAGGTATTTATGATCATGGGTAAATAAGTAGGATGTGGGGACTCAAATAAATAGGACACAAGTATCATGTGGGTTGTAGGCTTCATGTGGGCTATGTTAATATTTTGGGTCGACTAGGTTGGATCGATGTCGGGTCCCGAAATTAAATTGGAAGTCAGGTCACATTCTACGGTGGATAATTAATTGGCCTAAATTGACCCAAAAATTGTACAAAGCAAATGAAGCACAAGATGGTGTGTCTGATTGGGACACGAAGGTCATGGGTGTAGGACGTCTCGAGTAGATCATACATTAGAAGTTGGTTTCAAGAAAATGACTAGCCTTGTGCTCCAAAATTAAAAGTCACGGTAACGTGCATATGATGATCAAAGATAAAAGTGGGAAAATCAATCAATAATTATTTAATGATCAATGGTCTAAATTGACCCGAAGTTGTGTGAAGCAAAAAGAGTACAAGGGGACAAGTTTGGATGAGACATGATATATCAACATGAAGGTAATCTTGTCTACTATACACTGATGAAGAGTCAGAGATTGGCATCCCTGACGCTCCAGAAGTCAAAGTCACGGAATAGGACATTAAATCAAATAATAATCAAATAATAATATCTATTACAAATAATTGATTTATAAAATTGAAAAAATAAGCCCTAAATTCAGGGGGCTTACACATATAGTAAAAGAGAGAGAACTGTAATGTAAGTAGCTACTATAAGTAGAGAACTATCAGTGACTAGTGATGTAGAGTAAAAGATAGACATGTAAACGGCTTAAATTTGCACATAATTACAATAAGAGTTTATACAATAGCTACTTGAAATTGTTCACATGACTGCTTCTACTCTCCCGTACCCCAATCAATACACAAGGATCCAGACAAGTTATGTTATTATACAATATTTTACATGGGGGCCCATAAATGGGTGCACATGAAGGTATACATGAGGGCTCTGTGAACATGAGAGTACATGAAGCACAAGAGTGTACATGAATAATGAAAGCACAAGAGTACATAACGAAAGTGAAACGCACATGACATGATGTATCCGATGCCCCAAAGGGGGATAACATCTCAATGTAAAGATTCATATAGTACCAATCCAGGTTAACAACGTGACATCATCAAGTAAAGTAATCTAGAACAAGAATATAAATCCTAACAAGTATGAAATGATCAAAAAATGTACTCACCTGATATCCTGAGTATCTGGTAAGTGTAGATGTCCAGACAGTAGATGAGTACTATTTAGAGCAACACAGGTCACAACATGTCCAGATTGGTAATACTGAAGATTATAATGCATTCTAAAAGATTTCTAGGTCATTCTAGATTAAAGTCAACTATTGGTCAACTCTAGTCAACTACACTAGTCAAACTAGGTCAACTAAGCCATACTAGGTCCAATCCTAGTCTAACAAGTCTCACTAAGCCTAACCAAGCC
Organism: Iris pallida; assembly: GCA_029216955.1. Taxonomy (NCBI): domain Eukaryota; kingdom Viridiplantae; phylum Streptophyta; class Magnoliopsida; order Asparagales; family Iridaceae; genus Iris; species Iris pallida. The sequence goes on from JANAVB010026400.1 coordinate 2,036,309, forward strand.
TAGGCTAGCACTCAAACACAAACACAAGGCCAACTCGAGCATATGTCTATATACATCAACCTAGATATCTCATTCACATACATGAGACACATGAACACAAAACTTTCATAAAACCCTTAGTCTACGGGTAAGGGGGTATTCTTGTGTTTAAGTGTATCAGTGTACAACAGGGTTTAACATGTGCAGATAAAGTAGAGTGTAGATATATGTGTGTGGCATAGCAATATGAGTGTGTGGAGGTAAAACAAGTGTGTGCAGACAAATGTGTATGTGAGGGCAGTGTATAGCAGTGTCAAGTGTCAAGGTATCATAATAGTGTGTCATAGAGTTCGCACAAGGTAATGTGTATGTCAAACAAGTGAATGTAGCAGTGAGTATAAAGTGTGTCAAAGTAGTGCCAATTGCAGATACCTGAGAAATGAAGAAGGGGTAAATACGGTGAAGGATAAAGGCATCCAGTAATGCTCTGATACCATATCAGGTATCAAAGGATGCAATGTGTTTGTGTGTGTTAACATCAATAAAAGAAGTGTACATGTGAGTGTTAGTGTTCAGACAACTGAATATATGTGCAGACATGTGAAGAGTGTCTCCAGGTGAAGTGTTCAGAGCAGTGTATATTTATAGACAGAAGTGGACAATGTATAAGTATTTGAATAAGTGTCAATGTGTATCAGAGAAAAGTGAATGTAGTGAATATCAAAACATGGTGTGTGTGTGTGAAGAGACAATGTGAATTAATGTGACATGTGCAACAATGAGTGATAGTGAGGGGTTTAGGGTGTGACAGTGAGAGTGAAAGAGTGAGAGGGTGTGTGTGTGTGAGTGTGGACAGTAAGTAGGAGAGTGTGTGTGTGTGTGTGTGTTTGTGATAGCATGTGATAGAGGGTGTGTGTGTGTTAAGGGTGTGACAGTGAGGGGTTTAATGTGTTCATGGCAAAATGGAAAGTGTCAAGGTAATGTGTAAAGGTGTGTACATGGTGTCAATGTGAATGAAGGGGAAACTGGAATGTGAAGGGGCTATTCTTAGATTTTTTATTACAAAACTTAATCTCAGGTATTGCATATATTCATATATGGATACAATTTATCATTCTCAGATTTTTTATTACATACAAAGGCCCAAACTTAGTTTTCATATTTCATTCTCAGTTAACATTCAATATATATGCATCATGTATATATCTACACTAAAACTAAAAATTTCCTAACATACGCAACTGTGATACTCATGTACAGTATGTATATTACATGCAAATTATTTATATTAACAAAATTAATTGATTTAAATATCAGAAAAACCAAATATACACTCAGTATCAGAGTTTCTGAAAATCGACACAAACAACCTAAATTCATATTCAAAAATCCATTTAAATGCAAAATAATGTGTGCCAATATGATGTACAGATGTATGCATGTCAAGGGGGTTGATTTCGTGTCCAAAATAGTGGACACGAAGTGTCAAATAGCATTCGAACACAAAAATAGGACACTAGTCGAACATTGTCTCGTGCAGCGAGGACACGGGCTCGTGGACACGACACAGTATCCCAGTATTCTCCTGCTCGTGCATACATGTTCGACAGGGATAGGGATACATGTTCGACAGCCTATAATAGGTCCAAGTGTTGCCGTGTCCAAGAACTGAACCTGTGTCAGAGATAAATTCGAACAATGCACAGTGATAGGCAAAATCAATGCGGGTGGGTTTTCATGTCCGATACGACACATGAGTCCATGAAACTTGGGAAGCACGTTCGCAGATACTTGTAGTGCCCTGCTCCATGAAGGCACTAGATAAACAGAAATATCGGATTGCTGGCTCTGCAACAGAAGGCGATTGATCTGGATGACTGGACAAAGTCTCATTTTATGATTAGCTTGCGCCTAATAAGAATTTGAGCTTTTGAATGAATGTTGTTGCAAATAACAAGATGCTAGACTTTGAGTATGCTTATAAGAGAATCCATCTGTTGCCTTGAAAAGAAAACAAAGAAGCTATTGCCTCGGTACAAAGAGTGTCCACTTAGCGACGAGCTGAACCCTTGCGAGTCACAGCGGCTAGCATCGAGCTGAACCCATGCGAGTCACAACGGTTAGCGATGAGCTGTACCCAAGAGAGTCACAGCGGCTAGCGACGAGCTGAACCCATGTGAGTCACAACGGTTAGCGACGAGCTGAACCCAAGGGAGACAAAGCGGCTAAGATGGATCAAAAGAGTCCCTTATATGCTTGAAATGAAATAAAATAAATATTGGCTTTTTAAGATGTTTTCAAAGAATGTAAACTGACTTTGTATGCATGAAATAAATATAGGTAAAAATAGCAAGATCACATCACAAGAAACGTTTTCTCACTAAATGAACAGTGATCATTTCAGACAAATGTAGCTCTTTGTTCACAATCACCAGTATGCAGATATACTGACCCACCATCAGTCTGCATGCAGGTGCACTGCACCGAGAAGGATAGTCCGAAGCGATAGCCCGAGCCTCATCCTCAGGAGCCAGAAATCAGAAGAGATGCCAAGAGATGACATCTGTTACAAAGAGTGGTTTGTATATAAAGGGATGTAATATATGGGAACGGGATCATTGTAATCTGTAAAGTTCTGAGAGAAATGTAACATTGTATCAGAGAGAATCGAGAGCTTGTAGTCTGTTCAAATGAAATCAATAAAGAGAATTGTTTCTTGTTACTATTGTGTTTAATGCATGTATTCTGAAATATGTCCGCTACTGCTTCAATTATCTGCGATATGTTTTGCTGTGTATTGTCAACCTTGTCTTGCTTCAGGTCTTGGCCTTGTGCAAGCACAACTTAGGCTTGCACGACATCACGCCTTAGCGAGGACGATCGGTCTCACAGAGTCTGAAGTAAGGACGTAAGGACTCTGCGGGATCTGGACGTGACATAATGGTATTAGAGTAACACGATCCTCTGGCCAATTGATTCGATTGAATTCAAAGAAGTTTTCATCGTCGAAAATTTCCTTGCCTGCTTTATATCATCAATGAGATGAACATTCCATACAATAAGTTCGTAAATATTTTTATGATGCCGGCATATGTTTTATCGATTTAATGGATTGAGATTGAAATGCTTTATTGAACAAGAGTTTTGATATGATCTGAATTATGATTTCATGGGTTGATGATGGCAAAGGATGAGGACTATCGCTACAATAGATATCGTAAGTTCCTCCTTAAGTTTCGAGGACGAAACTTCTTTTCGGTGGGTAATTATGTAGTGCCCCGCTCCGCGAAGGCAATAGATAAACAGAAAGATCGGATTGCTGGCTGTGCAACAGAAGACGATTGATCTGGGTGAGTGGACAAAGTCTTAGTTTATGATTCGCTTGCGCCTAATAAGAATCTGAGCTTTTGAAAGAATATTGTTGCTAATAACAAGATGCTAGACTTTGAGTATGCTTATAAGAGAATCTACCTGTTGCCTTGAAAAGAAAACAGAGAAGCTATTGCCTCGGTGCAAAGAGTGTCCACTTTGCGACGAGCTGAACCCTTACGAGTCACAGCGGCTAGCGATGAGCTGAACCCATGCGAGTCACAGCGGTTAGCGACGAGCTGAACCTAAGAGAGTCACAGCAGCTAGCGACGAGCTGAACCCATGCGAGTCACAGCGGTTAGCGACGAGCTGAACCCAAGGGAGGCACAACGGCTAAGATGGATCAAAAGAGTCCCTTATATGCTTGAAATAAAATGAAACAAATATTGGCTTTTCAAAGATGTTTTCAAAGAATGTAAACTGACTCTGTATGCATGAAATGAAAATAGGTAAAAGTAGCAAGATCACATCACAAGAAACATTTTCTCACTAAATGAACAGTGATCGTTTCAGACAAATGTAGCTCTTTGTTCACAATCACCAGTATGCTGATATACTGACCCACCATCAGTCTGTATGCAGGTGTACTACGCATCGAGAAGGATAGTCTGAAGCGATAGCCCGAGCCTCATCCTCAGGAGCCAGAAATCAGAAGAGATGCCAAGAGATGATATATGTTACAAAGAGTTGGTTTGTATATAAAGGGATGTAATGTATGGGAACGGGATCATTGTAATCTATAAAGTTCTGAAAGAAATATAACATTGTATCAGAGAGAATCGAGAGCTTGTAATCTGTTCAAATGAAATCAATAAAGAGTATTGTTTTTTGTTACTATTGTGTTCAATACATGTATTCTGAAATATGTCCGCTGCTGCTTCAATTATCTGCGATATATTTTTGCTGCGTATTGTCAACCTTGTCTATCTTGTCTTGCTTCAGTTCTTGGCCTTGTGTAAGCGTAACTTAGGCTTGCACGGCATCACGCCTTAGCGAGGATGATCGGTCTCACAGAGTCTAAAGCGAGGACGAATGGACTATGCGGGATCGGGGCGTGACAATACTGCCCCCACGTGTCCACCAAGTTTCGTAGTGTCTCGAGCTGTGTTGTGTCCTCAATAAGCATTGGGTAGCAGGACAGCACACACGCGTGTCATGCAGCGTGTCCGCAACCATTTTTGATACGAATTCGTGCTCAGTCCTCACAGGAAATGATACATACCTGTAGATCTATAATCCTATTCAAATAGATTTCAAAAATAACAAAATAAATTTCATTCAAACATTTCATCGAATACTTATGCACACACACGGATACGTGTCCGGTACGGACACCAAACTAATAATAATTCCTACCAAACTTCACCTACAGCTAGGGGACACCTAGATGGATGCATCTATGGAAAGAAATCAGGATTTAGAGGTGATTTAAAGGGATTACCTATAGAGAGTTAATCTCCAAAAAAACCCCAAATTGAGAAGTCTCCTTCCTCAAGCAAAGTCCAAATGAGCTCTCCTCCTTGCTAGCTATCCTCTTACAATCACTACTCCCGATTTAGATCCTAATACAAAAGATTGGGATCAATTTGGTGGAGGAATGGGGAGATTTTATGAAAGGGGTAGAAAATTAGGGTTGCCTACAAGGGGTGTTCTAAAAGAGGCAAGTAGTCATTAAGAGGGATTATATAGGCTGAAATTAGGTCATTAGAGGGCAGTGGTGGCTGTCCAAATGAAGAGCTAGGGTTAGGGTTTCGCATGAATGGGCTTTGGGCCAAGATCATTAGCTAACTAGCTCAACTCATTAGCCATATGGTCAAATGAAAACTCTCATAATCCTTCCATGAAAGTTAGCCACACTCAAGTCAAGTAAGACCAACTTAAGTTAGATTAAGGTCCCACACCATTCTACCATGCTATCTAAGTCACCAAAGTCAAAGTCAACTCTAGGTTAGTCTCTTAAGTCACAACTAGCAAAAGTCAAAAATAACAACCATCAATCAAATAAATAATAAATAATTCACAAAAATCAAAATGAACAAAATATCCTTGGGCAAAAATATAGAAATAAATCACCCTAATCACATGGTTAGGTTCTCATGGTCATGGTTAGTCTCTAGGTCAAGTAGTATCTAGGGTTTCACTAGCAAAACCCCAAAATAACAAATCACCAATTAAAATAGTTTTAAAAGAATTAAAAATTACCAAAAAACATAACATGATTTAAATAACATTATTAAATTATTAAAAATAAAAATTTCAAAATTATCCTTATTTAGAAAAGTGGGTATTACAAGTCTACCCTCCTTAAAAGAATTTCGTCCTAGAAATTAAGATAGTCGTACTCTTTCTAGGTCAAACCCCCAATCAATCAAAGTCTCTAATCATACAACCCTATAATCATATGCGTCTGTCCAAAATTATGAGACTCAGAATCTTTGTCATACTAGTAAGAAAGGCTACGATAATCATAGAGTCCCCAACTATGGTACATACCTCTAGAATCATGGTATTTAAAATTTTTACATTGCCGCATGCTTGGCCGTGATAACCTTAAATTCCCACACCCGAGAAATACGTCCCAAATTAGACTATATGTCCTCACTATGCTAGCCAATATGACTGTAGAAAATTCTAAATTCTATAACTGAGGCGACCTAGCCCATACGACTTATATTGGAAAAATCAATATCAAATCAGCATAGAATACTAAGAATCAAATTTATCGACGAACAAGGAGGTAGACAAAACTGTCGGAATTGAATTTTAAGATAGTTATTATAGGAAAAAGTGGGAATGGAATCGAGAAGGACAGAATATGCAAATATCCCACCTACTGCCTGTGCATCCTCAACTGTCATGGCGAAAGGTCGCCCCCGCTGGCCTCCTCCTCTGGTCTGCTGCTGATGTCGGACAAACCTCTGCTGCCCTGTTGGAGCCCCAGCTCCTGCTGCTGCCTGAGTCAATGGTGTCTGGTTCTTGGGATACTCCCTACACTGATGCTCTGCTGAACCACAAAGTAAACACCTGCCTAGTCTCTTCCTGCAGTCATTCCATCCATGATCCAACTTCTTGCAGAAAGTACAACTAATGGGCTGCTGCCTGGGTGTCTGTTGGTAAAGTGCATGTCCCTGGCCCTAAAACTGCTGTTGAACAGGCTTTTATTGTTGCTGCTGAATCTGTACATGAGGGCTCTTGGCCTGGCCTCCGCTGCTGCTGGCTCCATGAGCGTCTCATCCCCTCTTGAGCTTTAGTTCAAGATCATCCTCTGCTACTAGGGCACCCACCAGAATCTCCTCAAAGTGGCGCTCCGGTCACTCTTGGTCAAGGACTTGACCTCCTTGACTAATCCCTTCTGGAACTACAGAGCATTCGCTGTCTCACTAAGTCCCTCAACAAATCTGCCCAGGTGGCAGAACTCCCCTGCGTACTCCTCGATAGTCTGACTGCCCTGAACTAAGCTCTCAAACTGCGTCTCTAGGGCGCCAAGAGCTGTGTCAGGGAAAAACTTCTTCTTGAACAGCTTCTTGAAGGCTACACAAGTCTATCCCTCTGTACCGACCCTCGGGTCCGTCTAGTACCAAGTGTGAGCCAGGTCCTGCATCTGGCTACCTGTCGTCTCAATCTGCTGTCGAGCTGGTATCTTCGCTAGCCGAAAGATCTCCTCGATGTACTCTATCCAGTCATTCGCATACATAATCCACTCTATGCCGCAGAAGTCCTGCGGACGCTTCTTCTGGAACTCCTGGATCCCTGGTGTCTTCGGCTAATACTGCTGTATCTGGCCTGCCTGGGTCTGTACAATGACTCTCTCTACCGTCGTCAGGGCAAGCTGATGGGCATTCTCTATGCCCTGCTAAAAATAAGCGAACTTCTGTCGCTGGGCCTCCACCATCCTCTGAAAGAAGTCAAACAACTGTGTTGCGTCAACCGATCTCGAAGGCGACTGCTGCTGGAAGAAATCAGGAATGACGAGGGAAGGCCTCGAAACAGGTGGAGGTGCACCCCCGAATGCAGCAGAAACTCAAACATAAGAAGGTACCATGGGAGCTGCCTGACCGGGCTGAGCCAGATGAGAGATGGAAGACCTCTCAGTAGTATCCCTCTGGCTGGAGCGATGGGATCGTGTCTGCACCATCCTAGAGACAGATCAAATAAGAAGGAAATTACTGAGAATGAATCGATAACGTCAAAGGATGACAGTTTATTTCAAAGAAAGACAATAAGCAGCAAGAATTCTAGATGACGGAATCAGATAAGAGTTTTTCCTAGGTGTGATTGAGTACCTTCAAAACTATATCATATACTGCAAGCTGCAGTAATACTCTAGATCGAATACCACTACATAACTCAACCTACATGGGCCACCACTAAAAATGTGTCACGGTCCGCACCTAGTATAGGGGCACGAGAAGTGGGTACGTCCAGCCTACGCTGCAGTATCGACGGTAGAACGCTGTCCTAGGACACATACATCTAACAATTATAAAGTACATGTATAGTCTATACACTCCAAACGGAGGACAATACAGAAATATACAACTCAATCACAACTAAGGTAGAAGTACGATAAGATAGACAGATAATGAGAATCATCAAATGAAATACAAACAGAAGAAGTCTAAGTGTCTAAGATAACATCTCCACAAATCTAGAATAACAAAAATATCCCAAATAAGTACATAATGTATTCAAATGAGACAAAACATCAAAATAAGATAGAAGTCTAAGCTATCTAGCCTAAACTATAGGGGTGCCATCCTCTACTGCTGATGGATCCTGCTGAAGGTCCAAGTCGCAGGTGTCATCTATGGAAGCTCCATAATAGGTAGGACAAAGGTCCTCGTCAACCTCTGTAATATTTTTAATAGGTCCAGTCAGGAGAGGAACGAGCACATAATCTCAACAGTTCATATCAAGATAGGAATATAAAGCAGGCAATAGAGTAAAATATTTGAAACACTGAAAGAAAGTACATGCAGTAAAAGAGAAAGAACTGTAATATAAATAGATACTATAAGTAGAGAACTATCAGTGACTAGTGATGTAGAGTACAAGATTGTCACGCCCCAGAACCAGAATACTGGAGAGCGGGGGCAGACATAGCCAGCTACGTATAATGAAATGGAATCCATCTCACCATACGGTCACGGCTGTCTAGATATGTGAGGGTTTATCTACAATCCATCAGTCTCTTAAGGTCATAAATTATCCTATTGTCTCAATCTCAACCAACTAATATAATCACAAGATGTTTGACCACCAAATATACAATAAAAGGCGTCCCAAATATTACATATCAGCTGATCATGAAGCTAGTCGTACAAAATGCTAGGACTAGCAAGAGTTAAGTCATACATGATCAACCCTAGGATTTGTTAATCATGTTTACAGCCCGTAGGCAGACAATAAGTAAAAGTGCATCGAGCTAACAGGTGCTCACCGGCTAAACGCCTCAAAAGAATAATTTTTACAACAGAATGAGCGAAACAAAATAGAAAACCCACTCGTAGCCCGGGTTTCTTCTAGTTGCCACCATCGGGCTGGAGGTTCGGTAGATCCTCGGGTGCTTCTCCAAAATCTGGCCACACAAAACCAGCTGGGTCAAACCCCAGAAAGAGCAAGTGCCACAAAGGAGGCCACGAAATAAGAACAAAAGCCAGCATATCGGATCATAAGAAACTAATTACATAATAAAGACAATTATTAAGAAGAAACCTGGCAGGTGATATACGATGAGATAACCATGGGACTCTTCAGATAACCAGGTTACAACCCGTAAACCAAACAAGGACCGGGGTTGTAACCCTTCGTCTGAACGGAACTTGGTTTCTTCCACCATTTATCGGCAAGATAAAAATACAAGAAATTAGGACCTATAATTAATCATGATTAAGGTAAAGCACGAGTAGTCATGTCATGTCATAACCTTGTACAGGATCAGGACAGGACAAGCGGGACTAGACTCCATCCAATCAATCACGGCCAAGCAAGTACTACGGCTTACTACTTAACTAACTAGGGTTATCACAAGCCTAATTACTAACAAGATGCAAGTGAGAAACTCCCAGTCCCAAGCCCTGCAGACTATCAGTTATCCTTCCGCAGGTTGAGAGTATAGGTGGGTACATCGCCCGGGAGACAAATGTACCCTTAGGTGACTTAGAGGGTGCAACACGCGAGGGTGTGCTGGAAATGTGCTCTACTCGTCGGCAAGCTACAAGTCCAATTAAGAGCGCCCAGATAACAAGATTGCCTGTGACTGGAAATTCTCCATGAACTATAGTTTGATCTAGTCATTAGCCTAATCCATATTCAGTATGAATCCCTGACCGTGGGAACCAGGAAGTCACGTCCTAGACATGATGCAAGACAAGACAAGTGGATTGCACTAACAAGCAAGCAGGAACACCCACGGTGTCAAGTTGATTATACGGGTCAAGTTAGCCGTCGCAACAGCATCAAGTCAAGTCATGTAACAAGTTACAAGTTACAAGTCAAGTCAGGTACAAGTCAAGAGTGCGCCGCCACGGGCCACTATCAAGTTATCAAGATAAATCATGTCAGGGTACTTGTCAGAAGTGCGCCACGACGGGCGACTATCAGGTCAGGTTGGTCATGTCAGGAGTGCACCACTACGGGTCACTGTCGTGTTATGCTAGTTCCTTGTCATACCATGCCATGTACAATAGTCATTCTAAACATATTAAGTAAAATCAAGTTCACGACAAAAAGCGTAAGGATATAAAATGGGCGTAAAATATCTAATAAAATATCAATATACAGGGCTATGGAAGAGCCAAGCTTAGAAAAATAAAACCAAAACTCCAAGAGCTAATGGATTACGCAAGGGGTCAGGGAGTTGGATTGCGCAGGTGTCAGCTGCGCAGGGTGCCAAGTGCGTAGGGGCACAGGACGCAGGTGCAGATTGTGCATGAACAGACTGCACAGGAGTGAACTGCACAGGGGTGAATTGCGCAGGACCAGACTGCACAGTAGTGAACTGCGTAGGGGCGGATTGCGCAGGAGCAGACTGCGCAGGAGTGAACTGCGCAGGGTGAAGTACGCAGGAATGGTTGGCGCATGGGGCTGAGCGCAGTTCACCATAGGGCAAGCTGCACGATCGGCACTGCGCTAAAGTGCACAGGCCGAGAGGGGATGCGCAGTTCAGTACTGCGCTAAAGAGCGCAGGCTGCAGGCTGCTACTCCAGGCCGAGAAGAACACCAAGAAATTCAAATTTTCATATCTTTGTCAAATCAAAGCCAAATCTAGATTTTCAAAGTTCTAACTTGAGTAAAATTGAATTCTCATCCACATGGAAGCATCAAAACCCACAAAATCTCAACTAAAATAGATCAAAACCATATAAATCCGAAAATAGAGAAACTTAGATCTAGAACAATGGAGACTCCAAATCACAAAATGCTAAGTTCTAAAGTTAATCTCCATGGCCTAATCTAGCTAATGGACAAATAAAAAGTGGTTCTCATGTGGTGGCAAGGTGCACTTGCCTATGGGTGTTGGTGAGTTGTGTAGAGGAAGGAAGAAGAAGAAGATGGAGAAGTAAATGAAAAATAAAGAGGAGAGAGAAAAGTTAGGTGGGATTTAATGGAGGTGGGTTGTGTTGTGTTGAGGGTGGAGTGTAGGTTAAAGTGCTCCTCTCATGATAAACCAAACCAAACCAAACCCTCTCCACAATATAAAACCAAGCCAAGTCAAAACCCATTTCACGAGAAAACCCAAAATCTGTAAATCGAACCAGAAATACAATTACAGGCCAGAATCTGAGAAAATAAAATACAGGTCCATGATACATGCAGGCTTAACCAAAAATACGTATTCAGAATATGGGTGCTACAAAGATAGACATATGAACGTCTTGAATTTGCACATGATTACAATAAGAGTTTATACAATGACTACTTTGAATTGTTCACGTGACTGCTTCTACTCCCCCGTACCCCAATCAATACACAAGGATCCAGACAAGTTATGTTATTGTACAATATTTCACATGGGGGCCCATAAACGGGTGCACATGAAGGTATACATGGGGGCTCTGTGAACATGAGAGTACATGAATCACAAGAGTGTACATGAATAATGAAAGCACAAGAGTACATGATGAAAGTAAAACGCACATGACATAATATATCCGATGCTCCCAAGGGGGATAACATCTCAATATAAAGATCCATATAGTACCAATCCGTGTTAACAACGTGACAGCATCAAGTAAAGTAATCTAAAGAAAGAATATAAATCCTAACAAGTATGAAATAATCAGAGAATGTACTCGCATGATATTCCAAGTATCTGGTAAGTGTAGATGTCCAGACAGAGTAGATGAGTCCTATTTAGAGCAACACATGTCACAACATGTCCAGAATGATAATACTGAAGATTACAATGCATTCTAAATGATTTCTAGGTCATTCTAGACTAAAGTCAACTTTTGGTCAACTCTAGTCAACTACACTAGTCAAACTAGGTCAACAAAGCCATACTAGGTCCAATCCTAGTCTAACAAGTCTCACTAAGCCTAACCAAGCCTAGGTTAGCATTCAAACACAAACACAAGGCTAACTCGAGCATATGTCTATATACATCAACCTAGATATCTCATTCACATACATGAGACACATGAACACAAAACTTTCATAAAACCCTTAGTGTACGGGTAAGGGGGTGTTCTTGTGTTCAAGTGTATCAGTGTACAACAGGGTTTAACATGTGCAGATAAAGTAGAGTGTAGATATATGTGTGTGGCATAGCAATATGAGTGTGTGCAGGTAAAACAAGTGTGTGCAGACAAATGTGTATGTGAGGGCAGTATATAGCATTGTCAAGTGTCAAGGTATCATAACAGTGTGTCACAGAGTTAGCACAAGGTAATATATATATCAAACAAGTGAATGTAGCAATGAGTATAAAGTGTGTCAAAGTAGTGCCAATTGCAGATACCTAAGAAATGAAGAAGGGGTAAATGCGGTGAAGGATAAAGGCATCCAGTAAAGCTCTAATACCATATCAGGTATCAGAGGATGCAATATGTTTGTGTGTGTTAAAATCAATGCAAGAAGTGTACAAGTGTGTGTTAGTTTTCAGACAACTGAATATATGTACAGACATGTGAAGAGTGTCTCCAGGTGAAGTGTTCAGAGCAGTGTATGTTTATAGACAGAAGTGAACAATGTGTAAGTGTCTGAATGAGTGTCAATGTGTATCAGAGCAAATTGAATGTAGTGAGTATCAAAACATGGTGTGTGTGTAAAGAGACAATGTGAATTAATGTGACATGTGCAACAATGAGTGATAGTGAGGGGTTTAGGGTGTGACAGTGAGAGTGAAAGAGTGAGAGGGTGTGTGTATGAGTGTAGACAGTAAGTAGGAGAGTGTGTGTGTGTGTGTGTTTGTGATAGCAGGTGATAGAGGGTGTGTGTGTGTTAAGGGTGTGACAGTGATGGGTTTAATGTGTTCATGGCAAAATAAAAAGTGTCAAGGTAAAGTGTAAAGGTGTGTACATGGTGTCAATGTAAAGGGAGGGGAAACCAAAATGTGAAGGAGATGTTCTCAGATTTTTTATTAAAAAACTTAATATCAGGTATTGCATATATTCATATATGGATACAATTTATCATTCTCAGATTTTTCATTACATACAAAAGCCCAGACTTAGTTTTCATATTTCATTCTCAGTTAACATTCAATATATATGCATCATGTATATATCCACACTAAAACTGGAAATTCCCAAACATACACAACTGTGATACTCATGTACAGTATGTATATAACATGCAAATTATTTATGTTAACAAAATCAATTGATTTAAATATCAAAAAAATCCAAATATACACTCAGTATCAGAGTTTCAGAAAATCGACACAAACAACCTAAATTCGTATTCGAAAATACATTTAAATACAAAATAAAGTATGCCAATATGATGTACAGATGTATACATGTCAAGGGGGTTGATTCTATGTCCAAAACAGTGGACACTAAGTGTCAAATAGCATTCAAACACAAAAACAGGACAATGGTCGAACACTGTCTCGTGCAGCAAGTACACGGGCTCGTGGATACGACATAATGTCCCAGTATTTTTGTGCTCATGCATACGTGTTTTCCAGGGATAGGGCTATGTGTTCGACAGCCTGTAATAGGTCCAAGTGTCACCGTGTCCCAGAACTGAACCCATGTCAGAGCCAAATTCGAACAGTACACAGTGACAGGTAAAATCAGTGCGAGTAGGTTTTTGTGTCCGACACGACACATGAGTCCACGAAACTTGGGGGGCACATTCGTAGACACTGCCCCCACGTGTCCACCAAAGTTCGTGGTGTCTCGAGCTGTGTCGTGTCCGCAATAAGCGTCGGGTAGTAGGACAGCGCACACGCGTGTCGTACAGCGTATCCGTGCCCGTTTTCGACACGAAATCGACACAAATTCGTGCACATTCCTCATGAAAAATGATACATACCTATAGATCTACAATCCTGTTCAAATAGATTTCAAAAATAACAAAATAAATTTTATTCAAACATTTTATCGAACACTTATGCACACACACGGATACGTGTCGGATACGGACACCAAACTAATTCTAATTCCTACCAAACTTCACCTACAGCTAGGGGACACCTAGATGGAAAGAAATCAGGATTTAGAGATGATTTGAAGAGATTACCTATAGAGAGCCAATCTCCACGAAAAAGCCCCAAATTGAGAAGTCTCCTTCCTCAAGCAAAGTCCAAATGAGCTCTCCTCCTTGCAAGCTAGCCTCCTAAAATCTCTACTCCAGATTTATTTCCTAATGCAAAAGATTGGGATCAATTTAGTGGAGGAATGGGGATATTTGATGAAATGGGGAGAAAATTAGGGTTTTCTACAAGGGGTATTCTAAAAGAGGCAAGTGGTCATGAAGAGGGATTATATAGGCTGAAATTAGGTCATTGTTGGTTGTGGTGGCTGTCCAAATGAAGAGCTAGGGTTAGAATTCCACATGAATGGGCTTTGGGCCAAGATCATTAGCTAACTAGCTCAACTCCTTAGCCATAAGTCCAAATGAAAACTCTCCTAATCCTTCGATGAAACTTAGCCACACTCAAGTCAACTAAGACCAACTTAAGTTATATTAGGGTCCCACACCATTCTACCATGCTATCTAAGTCACCAAAGTCAAAGTAAACTCTAGGTTAGTCTCTTAAGTCACAACTAGCAAAAGTCAAAAATAAAAACCATCAATCAAATAAATAATAAATAATTTACAAAAATCAAAATGACCAAAATAACCTTGGCCAAAAATGTAGAAATAAATCACCCTAATCACATGGTTAGGTTCTCATGGTCATGGTTAGTCTCTAGGTCAAGTAGTATCTAGGGTTTTACTAGCAAAATACCAAAATTATAAATCACCAATTAAAATAGTTTTAAAAGAATTAAAAATTATCAAAAATCATAACATGATTTAAATATCATTATTAATTGATTAAAAAAATACAAAAGTTCAAAGTTACCCTTATTTAGAAAAGTGGGTGTTACATGAAAATGGAGATGAAGATTTGTCTTTTGAGTTTTGAAGCTTTTATTTCAATTTAGAAGTAATATTTGAACTGTAATATGGTTCTGAATATTTGTTGGTCTTAGCGGTCAAACTAAATTTTGTGTTTGAAATATTGTAAGACTAAACTTTTTGCTTGTACTAAGCACCGTTGCATTGCATGGTTCGTAATTTGTTTGGAAAATATAATATGGCTTGAATTTAGAGTAGGTCTGATATTTGTTTGGATTATTGTATTGTGAATTATGTAGGTTCTATATTGAATTACTAACGTGGATTGGGCAGATTACTGTAACGTGGATTATGCAGTTTATTGGACTTGGAATGAAGTATACTTAATTTGATTATAATTTTTTGGTTGAAGCGTTTATTTGATTTGCAGTTGGCCTACACAGATGATTTTGATCTTTTGGTGTATTCCTTTGATTTGCAGATACCCTTCACAGATTTCATGAGTCCTGGGTGCATTCCTAGGATTTACAGATGGCCTCATTACGGATGCATTCCTGTGATCACTAAAACTTTATTTGATTGTAATGTGTTTTGCTTTTTGTAAGTAATCAGTACATCGATGCCATCAGTTTGAATTCGATGCCAGTGTAATGCATAATGTAATCCTGCCTGTTCATCCCTTGTTATTGCTGAAGCAAAGTATGTAATGTAAGAAAAATTCTCTTGGATAGTGGGTTAATTATATTCAAACACTCGCAAGTAATTTTGTGTAGTCATATAGTGGAAGCCTGATAAAATGATATTCAAATTTGTTTGAACATGATTTAACATTAAATGAATATACTTTGGTAAATGATATTAAAAATACTTTAAATATTTGGTGACAAAATATAAGATACTTGAATATTTCCTGTCCTAAATGTACCATACTTTGTTAAAAGCACAGAGAGTGTCCATTCTCCATGTTAAAATCACGTAGAAGGGCCATTCTCCGTGATAAAAGTACGAAGAATAATCATTCTCCATGTTAAAAGAACGGAGAATGGACATTCTCCATTTTAAAATCAAGGAGAATGACCATTCTCCATGTTAAAAGAACAGAGAATGGCGATTCTCTGTGTTAAAAGCGAGAAGAATGACCATTCTCCGTCCAAAATATATCATACTTTGTGAACGTAAAAATTCGAATATACTTTGGTAAGTGATATTTTTTTAAAATACTGTAAATATTAGAAAGATGGTTAATATGACAAAATGTTGAACATTTCTCGTCATAAATGTACCATACTTTGTTAAAAGCACAGAGAGTGGCCATTCTCCGTGTTAAAAGCACGGAGAAGGGTCATTCTCCGTGTTAAAAGCACGGAGAATGACCATTCTCCACGTTAAAAGAACGGAGAATGGCCATTCTTTGTGTTAAAAGCAAGGAGAATGGCCATTCTCCGTGTTAAAAGTAAGGAGAATGTCCATTCTCCATCCAAAATGTACCATAGTTTGTTAACGTAAAAATTCGAATATACTTTGGTAAATGATATTTTTTTTAAAAATACTGTAAATATTAGAAAGATGGTTAATATGACAAAATGTCATAATACAAAAAAATATATTCTCTTCGAAAATATTATCATTAGAAAAGTAAAAAATATTTCGTCCGATCAATACAGATTTTTAAAAAAAATATGTGAGCAGATGATCCGCCCGACCTCAGAAGCAGGTTTTCTCAGTTCACCACCACCACCATGACATGTAGCTTTATTAACAAAATATTAAATTATTAGATGAAAAATAAAATTTCTGACAATGGCATGGACAGTAAAATTAGAACGACAACGCTGGTACTTCTCCTTGTTCAAGAAGGTCTCTACGACGTCTGACGCGAACCGGATCGATTCTTCTCGGTGCCGCTGGTACTCCTCGTTGTTCTAGGAGGGCTCGACGACGTTCGACGCGATCCGGGCCGATTCTTATTTCCTTATTTATCTCTGTTTCTCTTTCCACCACCACCACCACCAACACCACCACCAACACCAACACCACCACTACGACGGTCTGTAACCAAAAAAATTATAGAATTTATACGTTGATGCACAAAATATTAAATTGGATGGATGAAAGAGAGAGTAAATATGAGTTAATTTAGGGTGTTCATTGAAAAAATAAAAGTGAAGAATGACCTGCTAAAGTAAGTTACCAAGAGGTCAAAAGTCAAAATCAGCATTAAATGATATTTCTACTCTATTATTCAATCTGAACGATTGGATCAACATCCAATGGTCCAGATTTGGGATGTATCGATACATCCTTTTACAGGAGATGTATGGTATATATATATAGAGAAAGAGAGTGAGAGAGGGAGATAGAGATAGAGAGAATAAGGGAGGTGAGGTGGCTATATGTCACCCCCATGCTATTATCATGCACTTGTACACTTTTCGGTGCATGATGATAGCATAGAAGGGTGACACATAGCCACCACCCAAATAGTGACACTTCACCTCCCTTATTCTCTCTCTCTCTCTCTCTCTCTTTGTATAATGGATGGTATATATATATATATATATATATATATATATATATATATATGGACAAAAGAAGCTTTATTGAAGTAATAGGCGTAAAATGTTGAAGCCTATACAAGTGAGCGCGCTCGACGCGACAAGGGCAAAATACAAGAAAGAAACTGTGCAGATCGTGCAAAAAAGAGGACCGGTTCTCGACGACAGCGGACGGCACGAGAACCTTTAATTAAGCAAGGGCCTCCCAGAAAGTGTTCGAGATGTGCGCGCATCATCTTTTATGAATTTGTCTGATGACCTCTCTGTACAATTGAGGAGGGTGGAGTTGACGACCTTTGTATCTGAATTTGTTCCTGTTCTTCCATAAGACCCAGATACCGGAGGCTACAACGATCTGATATCCGTGGAAGCAGCCCCAACTTGTCAGGAGATTGTAGAATCTTTCAGTCGGGGGGATGAGACTCAGTCTATTGTGAAGATTGGACCAGATCTTAGTCGACAGCTCACCAGAAAGGAGGACGTGATCTACCTATTCCGAAGAGTGCTCCACGCAGCAGTGGCATCTGGATGCGAGGCTAAATCTGAAAGATCTTATAGAGTCGTCCGTTGGAAGCTTCCGACGTAATGTGCGCCAGATAAAGATGGACCATTTTGTGGCAATGCAAGAGTGCCAAAACTTAGTGTACGTGGTGTTCGGTACACCGCCGCGTCTAACAACTATTCTGGCGAAAGCTAGCATAAAATTCTTGCTTAGGTTAGGGGACCATCTCCACGTGTCAGGTGTGTCAGTGACCCAAAGGTTAGCAGCAAGTAGACCGTCAGCCGCGGGCTAGCCAAGCCAATTACTGACCCTCTCCAAATTCCATCCATAACTTTCTTCCAAAAGATCCCTAATCTCGTATCTGTTCGGAGTACGAACGTTGGGCTGGATGGTGTCTGCACTAAGCCACCGTTTTTGACAGGCCGATGATCGTCCATCGCCTAACATAAGCCGGATTAAAGGTTCTGCGAGGATGCATCCCCGAATTAATCGACGTCGCGACGCTGAAGATCTGTTGTTGGTGACCGCCTCCGTCAGATGAGAGAATCTGGAGTATCTGGATCTCATAAACCTCGTTCACAATGAGGTCTCCGTTTGCAGCTTCCACTACTGCTTCATGGAACATGCGTCCACGATGTGAGCTAGTCTGCAGAAGCCCAGACCTCCTTCTTCAGTGGGTCTAGCCAAGGTGTCCCAGCTGGCCCAGTGGGGTTTGTCGTTACCGTCGCTATGTCCCCAGAAGAACTTGGCAAATAGGGCTTCGAGAGAGTGGAGGACCTTCTTGGGAGGGAAGCAGATATCGAGGGTGTCACGCCCCTCTTCCGTAGGAGCGATCGTCCTCACTAAGGCGTGATGCCGCATGAGCCTAGATTTGCTCTCGTACAAGGCAGTTTCATAACGATCGATTACATCGACGGCGACAGGGTCGTCGCACAGAAGTCCCAAGCAGAAATATTGAACATACAGCAGAATTTAAAATCAAAACACAAGTTATTCAAAAGAACGCTTTATTGATATTGAACAATCAGGTTACAATAGGCGCAAGCCATTATTATAAGTATCTCGTGCTCACTTTTCTTTCATTACAAGTCACTCTGCTCTCTCTCATCTCTCGATTACAATGCTTGAGCCAGCGGAAGCTTCGGAAGGCGATGTCCATACATTACGTCCTGTATAAGTCTTGATCCATGCGGCCGCACGCTTTGAATCGCCAAGGAACTCCGTGCCTCGATGCATCCAAGCAAGCTTCGTGCCACGAGCTTCTACCTGTGCCTGTACATGTAAAGTATGTGGGTGTCAGTACTCAACTATACTGGTGGAGTGAGCTCCTCGTCTACCCATACAAAATTGACACATTTAATTTACTTTTGTGCAACATAGTCTTTTCTTATCGATTGTCTTTCTAGTCTTGCCTTAGAATCAGTTTTATGACGGACGCCTTGGCATACTTGGTGTCTGAGGACCATCCCGTGCTTGCACAACGACGCTAACTCATACTTTGCCTTAGACCCTTCACGTGCCAATAATGTTAGCCTATCAAGTCGTGCTTACCTTACGGCCATAATCAGAGACGCAATAATTCGATAGACTCCATTCCCTTGCCTCTAGACCTTTCTCGTGCTCGCTTGCAATGTCAACACACTGACTGATACTTGTCTTTCGTGCCAAACTCTGGGACATAACGACTCGGTCGTGCCATGAACTCGATTCGTGCTTCAATATCTCTGAGGCAGCGCCTCCTCGCTTAATCTTTCCTATACTTGTGTCGTGACAACGCGGTCGTGCCTCATATTTCAAGGTCGTACCCAGCAACTCAACGGGACTACACCCAACTTGCCCTACGGTCCTTTTTGACTTAACTCGCAATAGCCCAAGTCTAACCAATGTAACTCTATGCCAACGACTTAACACTCGATACCACATCTCGTGCCGAAGCACGCCGCCTTCGTTGTAGCCAAATCTTAGGCCCAAACATTGTGTCTTCTAACTGCATACACGTTCAACTCAACTCAGTCCAAAGGCACACACGCGGATTGTCGCCCGTGCCGACACATCTATTTGAATGGTCACTGGCATTAACTAGCCATCGTGGATATAGCCTGGCATTCGGGACCCTTGTACCGTAGGTGGCGGTCCCCGATGTAAGTCCCCGACTTACCGATTGGCTATTACCCATCTCGGCTATACCCTGTTTCCACCTAGGCCGAGTCGGTCCCTTGGCCTTGGGTTGCCGCTCGAAGAAACATCGTCCTTGTCGACAAGTTGTCCATGACCACGCGCCTACGCTAACTTCTAGAATTAACGTAATTGCATGGTCTCATCATCATCACTTAGTTCCTTTGCTTTGCTTCTTCCACTTTTCATACTTCTTTTGCAGAGCCCAAACCAGGGTTGCCTCGGCGACTGAACCACAGTCCCGACATATTTTCTCTCGGCGACTAACCATCGCTTAGACTTAACATTCTTTTAGCTCAGGGAATGGCTATCGCATAGCCTACCCATTTTACTTGAACATAACGTATTTCCTTAAGTATCGACAGACCGTGGCTAACTTTCTACTGAACCAACCGTGGCTCGTGCCTTAAACTGACTCATGTTCTACGCAATGCTATCGCCCAAGTCATACCTTATATTACGGGCCTTGGGATCGTGGGACTATTTAACTTGACAACCGCAGAATGAGCGGGACAGCACTTTAAATGACTTAGGTCGACCGGCATAACTTTGCCTAACTTACTCAAGCCTACAACTTAACCCGAGGGATGAGCAAAGGCTATGCCAAGCCCTGCGTAGTGGAAGCGTGCATGCTTTATCGAGCATTTATGCGGGCGACGCCTATGACTTAGGCAAGTTTATAGTTTTGTGTCGAAGACCAACTTTCCTTCTCCCAAGCCACGGGACGAAGGACTGAGTGTCATTTTCAAAGCACGTCGTGTACCAACTCTAAGCCGACCATTGGACCTTTTTCCATGTTCTAACTCATTTTGACCCGTCGAGATTATTCCCTTAGCTATGTGGATTCGTCTCTTTTATTATTTAGCCTACTTGTGTAAGTTGAAAACATACGATTTATTATGTGAAGGCAAAGATGAGGCAAGTTTACCGAAACTACCCCACCTGAGCGAGCGGTCGCCTTGACCGAGCGATGTCTCCGAGTAGCCGTTACAAGGATAAGTTCGAACGCCATCGGCGTTCCTATTCCTCCGATTGACCGAGCGGTATGGGGCACTACATCATACACCACTCAGAAAAAGTTTTGCCCTCGAAACTAACTGAGCACACTTATCGACTTATCACTTTACTCAACATTCAAGAACTCTCGCACACACTGCGCCTATGCGTTTCCCAAATCCGAGCCACGCTCGTGCTACCCTTAATCTTTTCTCCAAAACTCATGATCTCAAACTCCTCGACACTTTTCCGTTCCTCAAGTCTCACTTGATTCAACATATCATTTAGTTGGATCGTGCACATATTTTAGGCGTCCCCAAAATTCATGTTTTTCAGCCAAGCCTCGTGATAGAGAATCTGCCCTCACCACTCGAGTCGGATCGTGCACATATTCGGGCGTCCCTGATATACGTGCTTGTCAACCGAAACTCGCGAGTGGTGCCCCCATAATTTCCTATCATTTCGTACTCGAACGTCCGTCTAACCGCTAGGCTATGTCTTTTCGTCAGTACTGGAATCATAGTCCCAAACAACGATATCAACACCGACCCCATCCTAAGGTCAAACCAAATTGATAGTATGGGGCTTTCTACCCACGTTCGTATCACCGGCTTTCTACCCACGTTCGTATCACCCCGATTTCTAAACATCGAGCACCAATTTCCTACTCACATCCCAATAATCGTCGTACGGGGTCCGAGTCGTTCAGCAAAGCCATCCTACGATAATTCACATTCAACCAATTCCTTGACGTATCGATATCACTCGTTCATCAAGCCATTTCGTACAGTCTATCTCTTCGAACACGTTCGACATAATCCGCCTATCAATCTCCAAGTCAAGCACGCTACGACAGAATTCATCGCTAAACCATAATTTCACATTCCATACTTCCGAAGTCATCTATTCTAATTCACGTAATTGATCACAAGATCATCTGACTTAACAATATGTTGCGCTCCGATCTCACGCGAGTCAGATTATCTACGGTGGGCATGAATTACCATGCACGATCCCGCAGATAATCATTCTCATCGGGACGTAACTCTTGTTTTGTGTCTAGACTAATTTATTCTCGATGCGCGGATTGGACCTACTCAATCCTCAAGTTTCATTCATTCATCAATCATAAGTCCTACAAATCCTCGAGTTCACCTTCGCATCAAGCTAACAAGTCGAGACAATCAAAGTTGTCGCATCCTGATTTTTCCAGTTCAATCATTCCTGTGACATGAATCACCATGTCAGCGCTCACAAGAAACGATCGCCCAAAATCCGACGCAACGCATGTGCGAGGCTAGAGTTGCGCTCGCGCAAGACAAGATCGTCGACATTGTGGTTATCCGCGTAACCATCAAAACAAGATAACTTTCATCCAACATTCCTTTCAATCAAAATTCTAAGTATTGCATCCAACCGAACAATAACACTTGCACGATCGTCATTCGCCGAGTCAGAGTCCCCCCGAGTTATCGCATATCGATCTTTGATACGCCTCAATACCATCGACGATATGTGTAAACTGACGATCTTCCTTTGCTACCAAATTTTGAGTCGTGCGAGCGATGCTATCGTCCGACTTGATAATCTCCTCGACATTCAAATTTAAATTCGATCATTATCCCTCGAATCATTCACAACATCAATTTCCTCAAGCCCGAATTCACGTATCGTTCACCCGTCCATCTTAAATCATCGACCAACGTATTTCCTCAACTCACATCATTCCTTGCAAACTCAAATCATCGAGCAACATTCATTCCAATCCTTAGAGTCATTTCGTAACTTCAAAATCAAACCTTTCATGCACGCAATACTTCCATTGTGCTAACTTTTTTCTATACGATCTGCATCAAATTCCTCGATTAAGTCATCTATTTGTACACCCTAACTTTTTTTTTGATTTGATTTCACCTACTCAATCATTTTCGCATTTTATACTCGCGCAATACTGAATCCCGTTCACGTTCCATGCGCGTCAATTTCTAGGTCGTTCAAACCAACTCGCCCAAATCCTCAAGATTATAACTTGCTCAACGACACTAAATCTAAGGCTCTGCATAACGCGATGCTTGCTATAAACTCAACGACACCCCGAATCCTCAATCGATCGATCGACATTCCTGAGGCTATCGCATACACTACTCAGGAATAAAGTCATTCAACAAATCCTCGAAACTATCATTTGAATAAAAATTGACTTCTTCGAATCCCGTTCGAACCATTCCTCTACTTCCAAGCACGCTCATCTATATCGCATCGACGTTATCGTTGCTTGATAGCACCCCTATCGATAGTCATCCCATTTACTCAGTCAAGACTAACTCATTCTTGCTCGAAACATTATGAATCCCGCACTTGACTTTGCTAAGGTCGACACAATCCTTGGTGTATATTCCCAGCACGACTTAGCCAACCGTGCTTACGCAACCCATCTTTTGTTTCTTGTCAAAAACTATTTCTCCTATATTTTGCAAATTA
The DNA here is from genome assembly GCA_029216955.1 of Iris pallida. Lineage (NCBI taxonomy): Eukaryota > Viridiplantae > Streptophyta > Magnoliopsida > Asparagales > Iridaceae > Iris > Iris pallida. Next base: position 2,059,883 of record JANAVB010026400.1, read on the forward strand.
TTTAGACTTATTGTATGGACATCCCGTAGGACAATTGAGAGAGAGCGCACCAACGATAACACTTGCGGAAGCAACATTAAGAGTTCACGGAAACATCGAAGTTAAAAAATTCAATCGACAGTCCAAGGACGTAAAGCCGTGCTCTGATACCATTATGTCACGCCCCGCTCCCGTAGGAGCGATCGTCCTCGCTAAGGCGTGATGCCGCACGAGCCTAGATTTCCTATCATGCAAGGCAGTTTCATAACGACCGATTACATCGGCGGCGATGGGGTCGTCGCACAGAAGTCCCAAGCAAAAATATTGAACATGCAGCAGAATTTAAAATCAAAACACAAGTTATTCAAAAGAACTCTTTATTGATATTGAATAATCAGGTTACAATAGGCGCAAGCCATGATTACAAGTCTCTCGTACTCACTTTTCTCTCATTACAAGTCATTCTCCTCTCTTTCATCTCTCGATTACAATGCTTGAGCCAGCAGAAGCTTCGGAAGGCATTGTCCATACATTATGTCCTGTATAAGTCTTGATCCATGCGGCCGCACACTTCGAATCGCCAAAGAACTCCGTGCCTCGATGCATCCAAGCAAGCTCCGCGCCACGATCTTCTACCTGTGCCTGCACATGTAAACTATATGGGTGTTAGTACTCAACTGTACTGGTGGAGTGAGCTCCTCACCCACCTATACAAAACTGACACGTTTGATTTAATTTTGTGCAACATAGTCTTTTCTTATCGATTGTTTTTCTAGTCTTGCCTTAGGATCAGTTTTATGACGGACGCCTTGGCATACTTGGTGTCTAAGGACCATCCCGTGCTTGTACAACGATGTTAACTCATACTTTGCCTTAGACCCTTCTCGTGCCAATAACGTTAGCCTATCAAGTCGTGCTTGCCTTACGGCCATAATCAGAGATGCAACTACACGATAGACTCCATTCCCTTACCTTTAGACCTTTCTCGTGCTCGCTTGCAATGTCAACACACCGACTCATACTTGTCTTTCGTGCCAAACTCTGAGACATAATGACTCGGTCGTGCCATGAACTCGATTCGTGCTTCAATATCTCTGAGGCAGTGCCTCCTCGCTTAATCTTTCCTATACTTGTGTTGTGACAACGCGGTCGTGACTCATATTTCAAGGTCGTATCCAGCAACTCAACGGGACTACACCCAACTTGCCCTACTGCCCTTTTTGACTTAACTCGCAATAGCCTATGTCTAATGCAACTCTATGCCAACGACTTAACACTCGATGCCACATCTCGTTTCGAAGCACGTCGCCTTCGTTGTAGCCAAATCTTAGGCCCAAACATTGTGTCTTCTAACTGCATACACGTTAAACTCAACTCAGTCCAAAGGCACACACGTGGATTGTCGCCCGTGCCGACACATCTATATGAATGGTCACTGGCATTAACTAGCCATCATGGACATAGCCTGGCATTGGGACCCTTACACCGCAGGTGGCGATCCCCGATGCAAGTCCCCAACCTACCGATTGCCTATTACCCAGCTCGGCTATACCCTGTTTCCTCCTAGGCCGAGTCGGTCCCTTGGCCCTGGGTTGTCGCTCGAAGAAACATCGTCCTTGTCGATAAGTTGTCCATGACTACGCGCCTACGCTAACTTCTAGACTTATTGTAATTGCATGGTCTTATCATCATCACTTAGTTCCTTTGCTTTGCTTCTTCCAGTTTTCATACTTCCTTTGCAGAGCCCAAACCAGGGATGCCTCGACGACTGAACCACAGTCCCGACATATTTTCTCTCGGCGACTAACCATTGCTTAGACTTAACATTCTTTTAACTCAGGGAACGGCTACCGCATAGCCTACCCATTTTACTTGAACATAACGTATTTTCTTAAGTATCGACAGACCGTGGCTAACTTTCCACTGAACCAACCGTGGCTCGTGCCTTAAACTGACTCATGTTCTATGCAACGCTATCTCCCAAGTCATACCTCATATGACGGGCCTTGGGATCGTGGGACTATTTAACTTGACAACCGCAGAATGAGCAGGACAGCACTTTAAATGACTTAGGTCGACCGGCATAACTTTTCCTAACTTACTCAAGCCTACAACTTAACCCGAGGGACGAGCAAAGGCTATGCCAAGCCCTGCGCAGTGGAAGCGTGCATGCTTTATCGAGCATTTACGCGGGCGACGCCTATGACTTAGGCAAGTTCATAGTTTTGTGTCGAAGACCAACTTTCCTTCTCCCAAGCTACGAGATGAAGGACCGAGTGTCATTTTCAAAGCACGTCGTGTACCAACTCTAAGCCGACCGTTGGACCTTTTTCCAAGTTCTAACTCATTTTGACCCGTCGGGATTATTCCCTTAGCTATGTGGATTCGTCTCTTTTATTATTTAGCCTACTTGTGTAAGTTGAAAACATGCAATTTATTATGTGAAGGCAAAGATGAGGCAAGTTTACCGAAACTACCCCACCTGAGCGAGCGGTCGCCTTGACCGAGCGATGTCTCCGAGTAGCCGTTGCAAGGCTAAGTCCGAACGCCATCGGCGTTCCTATTCCTCCGATTGACCGAGCGGGATGGGGCACTACATCATACACCACTCAGAAAAAGTTTTGCCCTCGAAACTAACTGAGCACACTTATCGACTTATCACTTTACTCAACATTCAAGAACTCTCGCACACACTACGCCTATGCGTTTTCCAAATCCGAGCCACGCTCGTGCTACCCTTAATCTTTTCTCCAAAACTCATGATCTCAAACTCCTCGACACTTTTCCGTTCCTCAAGTCTCACTTGATTCAACATATCATTTAGTTGGATCGTGCACATATTTTAGGCGTCCCCAAAATATATGTATTTCAGCCAAGCCTCGTGATAGAGAATCTGCCCTCACCACTCGAATCGGATCGTACACATATCCGGGCGTCCCTGATATGCGTGCATGTCAACCGAGACTCGCGAGTGGCGCCCCCCACAAATTCCTATCGCTTCGCACTCGGACGTCCGCCTAACCGCTAGGCTATGTCTTTTTGTCAGTACTGGAATCATAGTTCCCAAACAACGATATCAACACCGACCCCATCCTAAGGTCAAACCAAATTGTTAGTATGGGGCTTTCTACCCACGTTCGTATTACTCCGATTTCTAAACATCGAGCACCGATTTTCTACTCACATCCCAATAATCGTTGCATGGGGTCCGAGTCGTTCAGCAAAGCCATCCTACGATAATTCACATTCAACCAATTCCTTGACGTATCGATATCACTCGTTTATCAAGCCATTTCGTACAGTCTATCTCTTCGAATACGTTCGACATAATCCGTCTATCAATCTTCAAGTCAAGCACGCTACGACATAATTCATCGCTAAACCACAATTTTATATTCCATACTTCCGAAGTCATCTATTCTAATTCACGTAATTGATCACAAGGTCGTCTAACTTAACAATATGTTGCGCTCCGATCTCACGCGAGTCAGATTATCCACGGTGGGCATGAATCACCATGCACGCTCCCGCGAGATAATCATTCTCATCGGGACGAAACTCTTGTTTTGTGTCTAGACTAATTCATTCTCGATGCGCGGATTGGACCTACTCAATCCTCAAGTTTTATTCATTTATCAATCATAAGTCCTATAAATCCTCGAGTTCACCTTTGCATCAAGCCAACAAGTCGAGACAATCAAAGTTGTCGCATCCTGATTTTCCCAGTTCGATCATTCCTGCGACATGAATCACCATGTCAGTGCTCACAAGAAACGATCGCCCCAAATCTGACGCAACGCATGTGCAAGGCTAGAGTTGCGCTCGCGCAAGACAAGATCGTCGACGTTGTGGTTATCTGCGTAACCATCAAAATAAGATAACTTTCATCCAACATTCCCTTCAATCAAAATTCTAATTATTGCATCCAACCGAACAATAACACTTGCACGATCTTCATTCGCCGAGTCAGAGTCCCTCCGAGTTATCGCATATCGATCTTTGATATGCCTCAATACCATCGACGATATACGTAACCTGACGATCTTCCTTTGCTACCAAATTTCGAGTCGTGCGAATGATGCTATCGTCCGACTGGATAATCTGCTCGACATTTAAATTTAAATTCGATCATTGTCCCTCGAATCATTCACAACATCAATTTTCTCAAGCACGAATTCACGTATCGTTCACCCGTCCATCTTAAATCATCGACCAACGTATTTCCTCAATTCACATCATTCCTTGCAAACTTAAATCATCGAGCAACATTTATTCCAATCCTCAGAGTCATTTCGTAACTTAAAAATCAAACCTTTCATGCACGCAGTCCTTCCGTTGTGCTAAATTTATTGTATACGATCTGCATCAAATTCCTCGATTAAGTCATCTATTTGTATACCCTAACTTTATTTTGATTTGATTTCACATGCTCAATCGTTTTTGTATTTCATACTCGCGCAATCCTCAATCCCATGCACGTTCCGTGCGCGTCAATTTCTAGGTCGTTCAAACCAACTCGCCCAAATCCTCAAGATTACAACTTGCTCAACGACACTCAATCTAAGGCTCTGCATAACGTGACGCTTGCTATAAACTCAACGACACCCCGAATCCTCAATCGATCGATCGACATTCCTGAGGCTATCGCATACACTACTCAGGAATAAAGTCATTCAACAAATCCTCGAAACTATCATTTGAATAAAAATCGACTTCTTCGAATCCCGTTTGAACCATTCCTCTACTTCCAAGCACGCTCATCTATATCGCATCGACGTTATCGTCGCTCGATAGCACCCCTATCGATAGTCATCCCATTTACTCAGTCAAGACTAACTCATTCTTTCTCGAAACATTACGAATCCCGCACTTGACTTTGCTAAGGTCGACACAATCCTTGGTGTATATGTCTAGCCCGACTTAGCCAACCGTGCTTACGCAACCCATCTTTTGTTTCTTGTCAAAAACTGTTTCTTCTATGTTTTGTAAATTATTTAGACTTATTGTGTGGACATCCCGTAGGACAATTGAGAGAGAGCGCACCAACGATAACACTTGCGGAAGCAACATTAAGAGTTCGCGGAAACATCGGAGTTAAAAAATTAAATCGACAGTCCAAGGACGTAAAGCCGTGCTCTGATACCATTATGTCATGCCCCGCTCCCGTAGGAGCGATCGTCCTCGCTAAGGTGTGATGCGGTACGAGCCTAGATTTTCTATCGTGCAAGGTAGTTTCACAACGACCGATTACATCGGCGGTGACGGGGTCGTCGCACAGAAGTCCCAAGCAAAAATATTGAACATGCAGCAGAATTTAAAATCAAAACACAAGTTATTCAAAAGAACTCTTTATTGGTATTGAACAATCAGGTTACATTAGGCGCAAGCCATGATTATAAGTCTCTCGTGCTCATTTTTCTCTCATTACAAGTCACTCTCCTCTCTCTCATCTCTCGATTATAATGCTTGAGCCAGCGGAAGCTTCGGAAGGCGATGTCCATACATTATGTCCTGTATAAGTCTTGATCCATGTGGCCGCAAGCTTTAAATCGCCAAAGAACTCCGTGCCTCGACGCATCCAAGCAAGCTCTGCGCCACGAGCTTCTACCTGTGCCTGCACATGTAAACTATGTTGGTGTCAGTACTCAACTGTACTGGTGGAGTGAGCTCCTCGCCCACCTATACAAAACTGACACGTTTGATTTAATTTTGTGCAACATAGTCTTTTCTTTTCGATTGTCTTTCTAGTCTTGCCTTAGGATCAGTTTTATGATGGACGCCTTGGCATACTTGGTGTCTGAGGACCATCCCGTGCTTGCACAACGATGTTAACTCATACTTTGCCTTAGACCCTTCTCGTGCCAATAACGTTAGCCTATCAAGTCGTGCTTGCCTTACGGCTATAATCAGAGACGCAACTACATGATAGACTCCATTCCCTTGCCTTTAGACCTTTCTTGTGCTCGCTTGCAATGTCAACACACCGACTCATACTTGTCTTTCGTGCCAAACTCTGAGACGTAACGACTCTGTCGTGCCATGAACTCGATTCGTGCTTTAATATCTCTGAGGCAGCGCCTCCTTGCTTAATCTTTCCTATACTTGTGTTGTAACAACACGGTCGTGACTCATATTTCAAGGTCGTGCCCAACAACTCAACGGGACTACACCCAACTTGCCCTACTGCCCTTTTTGACTTAACTCGCAATAGCTTATGTCTAACCAATGCAACTCTATGCCAAAGACTTAACACTCGATGCCACATCTCGTATCGAAGCACGCCGCCTTCGTTGTAGCCAAATCTTAGGCCCAAACATTGTGTCTTCTAACTGCATACACATTCAACTCAACTCAGTCCAAAGGCACACACGCGGATTGCCGCCCGTACCGACACATCTATATGAATGGTCACTGGCATTAACTAGCCATCGTGGACATAGCCTGGCATTCGAGACCCTTGCAACGCAGGTGGCGATCCCCGATGCAAGTCCCCGACCTATCGATTGCCTATTACCCAGCTCGGCTATACCCTATTTCTTCCTAGGCCGAGTCGGTCCCTTGGCCCTGGGTTGCCGCTCGAAGAAACATCGCCCTTGTCGACAAGTTGTCCATGACCACGCGCCTATGCTAACTTCTAGACTTAACGTAATTGCATGGTCTCATCATCATCACTTAGTTCCTTTGCTTTGCTTCTTCCATTTTTCATACTTCTTTTGCAGAGCCCAAACCAGGGTTGCCTCGGCGACTGAACCACAGTCCCGACATATTTTCTCTTGGCGTCTAACCATCGCTTAGACTTAACATTCTTTTAACTCAGGGAACGGCTACTGCATAGCCTACCCATTTTACTTGAACATAACGTGTTTCCTTAAGTATCGACAGACTGTGGCTAACTTTCCACTGAACCAACCGTGGCTCGTGCCTTAATCCGACTCATGTTCTACGCAATGCTATTGCCCAAGTCATACCTCATATGACAGGCCTTGGGATCGTGGGACTATTTAACTTGACAATCGCAGAATGAGCGGGACAACACATTAAATGACTTAGGTCGACCGCCATAACTTTGCCTAACTTACTCTAGCCTACAACTTAACCCGTGGGACGAGCAAAGGCTATGCCAAGCCTTGCGCAGTGGAAGCATGCATGCTTTATCGAACATTTACACGGGCGACGCCTATGACTTAGGCAAGTTCATAGTTTTGTGTCAAAGACCAACTTTCCTTCTCCCAAGCCACGGGACGAAGGGCCGAGTGTCATTTTCAAAGTACGTCATGCACCAACTCTAAGCCGACCGTTGGACCTTTTTCCATGTTCTAACTCATTTCGACCCGTCGGGATTATTCCCTTAGCTATGTGGATTCGTCTTTTTTATTATTTAGCCTACTTGTGCAAGTTGAAAACATACGATTTATTATGTGAAGGCAAAGATGAGGCAAGTTCACCGAAACTACCCCACCTGAGCGAGCGGTCGCCTTGATCAAGCGATGTCTCCGAGTAGCCGTTGCAAGGCTAAGTCCGAACGTCGTCGGCGTTCCTATTCCTCCGATTGACCGAGCAGGACGGGGCACTATATAGGGTGAATAACGAGATAGAAGAAAGAACATGTTTGATAAGAATCATTTTCCCCAGGAGAGAGAGTGGCGTTGTGCCATCCCGCGATCAGTTTGCGGATCTTGTCTACAAGGTGCTCATATATGACCGAGTTCGTCTTCCCGTACACTAGTAGGCAGCCCAGGTACAGGAAAGGCGGGTAGGCCGTGGCGAACGAGGTCATGTTGGAGAGCTCCGTAGAGCAGGATCTGTCAGTTTTGTGATAGGTGTAGATGACGCTCTTGTTGTTATTGACTCGCTATCCGGAGCATCTGGTGTAACGTTCGAATGTACTGAGCACCACCTCGATAAATCTGACGTCTCTAGAAGAGTAGATGAGGACGTCAACCGCGCACGCCAGGTGAGTGATAAGCGGGCAGCCATTGGTGGTATGAAAGTGGTGGAAACCGGGCAATCCGGGCATGCTATTGAGGCTTCTGCTGAGGGTTTCTGTCGCAATAATGAAAATGGTAGAGGATAGTGGGTCCCCTTGTCTAACCCCGCGGGTGGATCGAAAGAACCCTGCGGCCTAGCCATTGTTGACGGTGGAAAACCAAGCATTGTTAATGGATCTGAAAATGATGTCAATGCAGGGTTCGGAAAATTCGAAAGCCCTCAGGACCCAGATCATGAATTGCCAGTCCATGCGGTCGTAGGCCATCTCCATGTCCAGTTTGATGGCAACATTCCCTCCTCTGGACGAGAAATTTATACATGTGATCATCTTTTGAACGAGGAGGATGTTGTCAGTGATGTTCCTGCCTTTAACAAACCCGCTTTGTTCATCGGAGATGATCTTGGAGTGGAGGTTGGACATCCGATTGGCGACTATCTTCGATATGATCTTGTTGGTGAAAGTGCATAAGCTGATAGGACGGAAGTCTTTGAAGGTTTTCGGGTTGTCTTTCATTGGAATGAGGATGATGTTGGCACAAGTGATGGACTTGGGGTATCTTGCCCCTTGAAAAAATGTGATGGTGGCCTCCAGTAATTCGGATTTTAAGGTATCCCAACAGTTTCTAAAGAAGACGCCGTTGAAACCATCAGGCCCCGGAGCACTGTGTTCATTGATGGACCAGACCGCCTCCTTGACTTCCTCCTCCGAAGGAGTAGCCAACAAGGTCTCGTTCTCGCTGTCACTGATGAGGGATGGGATCTCGGACAGGAGCGCTGCGTCTTTCACGGCCGGCTATTTAGTGAAAAGTTTATGGTAGAAGTTTTCCGCAGCCGCCTGAATGTCACCTTGATCCTCCAGAAGGGCGCCATTGTCGTCATATATCCGATGTAATTTTAATTTGTTTCTGCGGCCTTTAACACAAGCGTGAAAGAAACCGGTATTTCGGTCTCCCTCGATGTCCCAGGTCAATCTGGATTTTTGTCTCCAGAATTCCATTTCCACTTTAAGCTTGGATTTGAGTAGAGCTCTGGCAAGGTTGAGCACGGCGCGGGCATTCGGGAAACTGTTGATGGCGAACTCATGCTCGGTACGAGTGATGTCGTCCTCTGGCAACTTGATAGCCTGGAAGATGTCACCAAAGGCGTGATAGATCTAGGACGCTAATGCCTTACGAGTGGCTTTCAGTTTGGCCGCCAACCTCACCAAAGGCTCGGGGTTCGAGACAGAGTTCCAAGCGTCTTTAATGACGTTATGGAATTGTGGATGATGTCGCCAGAAGTCGAGGAAGTGGAAGGCTTTTTAGTGCTGGTGTGGTTGTCGCCGATCCTGATGAGCAGGGGGTGTGATCTGATTTCGTGGAGTTTAAGTGAGAGAGGTGGATGATGAGGCCCATGTCGGACCACCCGTCGTTGACCATCGCTCGATCCAAACTAGAGTATTGTCGATGGTGGCCCTCATGCATGTTGCACCAGGTGAAGGCACTTCCATGGAAGGGGATGGGGGTTAGGTTGCCATGGAAGATGAAGTTGTTGAAATCATCCATCGTCGGCTGGAGGGACGGTCGCCCCCCTGATTTTTTCTCTCTACAGGACACTATTTTGAAGTCTCTAATGCAGAGCCACGGGTTACCAGGATAAGTTGAGGTGGCTTCAAGCAAGTCATCCCATAGCAGGCGACGTTCTGGGATGTCACAGCTCCCATGGACTGCGGATAGGATGGAGCGGGACTTGAGGGTCGGATACTCGACCCAACAAGAAAGAGCCTCAGGCGAATCTTTTATGATTCCAAATCTGAATTTCGGTGCAAGGAAAATCCAAATGTCGTTGCATCCTGAGATGGCGTGGGGGAATCCTAGCTTGAGTTGAGTGGCTTTGATTCTTCTTTGGGCAATTTTTGGTTTAATAATGATTAAGAGGTCGATACGGTTGGTTTTCTTGAGGCTGAGGATTCTATTCAGCGTCGGTTTGTTCCCAAGCCCTCTGACGTTCCAGGAGATGAGGTTAAGCATTGGATGAGGAAGTGGGAGGAGGGGGGTTAAGCTTCAAGGCGGACATAGTTCTCATGGTCGTCTACTGCTTCTGTTTGTTTTTGTTCTTGTTCTTTTTGGAGAAGGTTTTTTTGGTAGGAGAGATAGTGGATCCGTTGCCCCTATTGCCGCTGGAGGTCCTGTTACTGGTCTTTGGCCAGGTTGGCTAAAGAAGAAGATCTTCCAGGGCGCATAGGGGGTTGCCGCGGTCTAAGAAACCCGCTTCCTTGGCTTGCCTGAATCTGTCGTTGAAAGTGGGATCAGAAGTTCCTTCATCGGAGCCTAATGGGTGACCACTATCCGGAGGGTCCCTTTCTTGGGCTATCCAGAACCTGCCGGTTAAGGGGGGTAAAGGCTTGGTTGCACGGCTATTTTTTAAGAGGGGGACTTGAGAGGCCTAGCGCCTGTCGAGGGGATTATCGTCTCGGGAGCGGAGCTGGTAGGTGTAGTGAGAAGGAGACAAGGGTGAGGATCCTCATCCGGGTGAAGCTTCATCACGTCTTCTCCAGGCTGGTGCAGGCGGCAGATGGTGAGAGGGGGGTGATACTCCTCAGAGGGGGGATAATAGACTCAGAAAGGTTGTGGGTAGAGATGATGGATGGCGCGGTATAGACGCTATTAATGTCTGGGTGGAGGGGAGAGGGGAGGTCAGTCGCTCAGCTGGGCTGCTGGCCTCAGAGGGTTCTGTCCAGGCAAATGCACCGATGGCGTGCGTGCCGAGTTCTCTGGGGTTATCAGGGGTGCTGTTAGAAGAGGTACAAGTGAGAAGGTCAAAGGAGTTGTTGAGGGAGATAGCAGATGGTATGAATGGAACGATGGCGGAACTAGTCTCGTTGGTCGGGAGGGAGGACGGCAATAGGGCGATCTCTTCCATCCGAAGGGGAGGATTATGGGACTCGTTCAGATTCCCAAATTTAGGGTCGCGATGAGCAGCCTGCACACACAGGTTGCACGAGCTGGGCTTTTTAAGCTCCGGGTGGGTCCTGTAACAGTGCTACTCGGAGTGGCTGCTCATCTGGAAGTGTTTGTGGAATCTGATGTTGTTATCGTAGACCAGCGTTTGGCGGTGTATTTGGTCGCCGAGCTCAATTTCTATGATTTTGGGGGGATCATTCGCGAGGTGTAGCATCACGCATATCTTAGCATAATTGTATTTGGAGAGGTTACGGGTTTCTTCTGCGATGGCTACCAGGGTCCTAAAGGAGCTGGCTATCCGTTTGAGGGCAGCCACGGGGAAGCAGACCAGAGGCAGGTTGGGGAGGGTGATCCATGTGGATATGATAGTCGAGTCGACTTTGGGGTTGAAATTAGGAGACCACTTGACAATTTTAACTATTTGTGTGCCAATACTGGAAGTGCCCTTGGCCCGGACAAGGGGGTAGTCTGGTTGGGAAGACAGGTGAAGGAGCATGTGCTTGGGGTCTAGCGGAGCTACCCGGAAGGCTGCCGAGAGGCTCCACCTAGTGACCGCTTCTGTGACAAAGGGGATTTTTGGGCATCCGGATTCAAATTTGAGGACAAAAGTTTTATTGAAAGTGGCGGACAGGGAGGATATCTCCACAGCGGCGAATGGGACCCGAATGGGGTATCCGACGGGAGTAGGAGAGAATACCACATCTGGAAGATGAATCTCCGCCCCTGGAGGAGTGAGGTGCTTCCTACGATCAGGCCGGAGAACCTCGGCGTTAGAGAGGGGTCTGGGGGGTCGTCCGCACTAGGGATGGACGAGTGAGAGGTGGCACCGGGTGGGGCCACAGCACGGTGAATGCCCGAAGGAGAGGGGTGTCTGGGGGCGGAGGTGGATGGATTCATGGGGTGCGCAGTGGGAAGGTGGGGATTGCCGCCCTCTAGGAAGCCGGCATCGGGGATGGTGAGTGCCGGAGGAGGACGGGAGAGGCCATCAGTCGAGTTGGGTGCGCCTGTCTTTGAGAGCGCCGGCGTGCAGGCCAACCCCGCACCTGACGAAGGGTGCGACGAAGGAAGGTACTGGAGAGAGGAGGTGCAGCTCATCGCGAGCACAACAGGGTTGGGGGAATTAGGCTGCGCCAGTATGGGCCTGGCTGACGCTCTGTTTGTAGGCCCACTAGGGTTGGGCACAGGTAGACGTGTCACGCCAGGGCTGCGTGGTGCGGCTCTCGAGGAGGGGGACCGGAGGCAAAAATTGGAAGGGGAGCGCGCAATAGGGGAGGAGACGCCTGAACCGCCCTGCGGCGCAATCAAAGGAAGGAAGGTGGATAGGAGGCCACGTGGGTAGGCGCCCAAAGGGTGGGTGGTCTCAGCCGCGTTGGGAGGACGGGTGCTACTCTCAACTTACGCCAGGGGACAAGCGTATCCAGCCGGTTGCCCCACGAGGGCGCTAGCTGAAACGAGTGGCGGGGGGCTGGTGTAGTCTGCAACATGCGCCAAGGGGCACATTGTAGGGGCCCTATCCGCTGGGGCCACGACTGCTGACAGGACGTGTCTACGTTGACCGCGCCTGTGCAGCCGGTCTACTGGCGAGCCTACTGCGCCCGGTGCAACGTCAGAGAGGGGGCCGGAACGGGCTGAACTGACGGGGGTGCCCGGCCCTCGGGGATAGAAGGGCCTAATGCGCCAGGCGCAACGATGGAGGGGAGGCAGGAAGGTGGTGTTCGGCCTGCTGGCGAGGGGGCCTCGGCCAGATGAGGCGGAGGACGGGCGAAGGACGGGTTGGAGCGAACCCACCATCATCCAATGAGAGCGAGTTGCTCTGCTGTCCAATCGAAGGAAGGAAAGGGGCGAGGATGGAAGGGGAAGTCGCTACGGGGGGAGAGCCGACACGCCAACCTCGGCCGAGGAAGGTACGGGTACTGGCGACGATGTCTCCTCCAGAGACTGACGGATGGAGAGGGGTCCTCTCTGGGTGCGCCAGTGGGCCCCGCTGTAGCAGCTCCCGAAGCTGAGCCAATTGCGCCAGGCGGGGGCCCGAAGGGGACATAGGGTACGCCAAGCGCAGGCAGAGGCACGCGCCAGCGAGCGCCAAAGGGCACAGCCCCCGACGCAGAACAGGTTGCGCCCATCTCCAAAGGAGCAGGTGACTCCTTAATTGCGCCCAGCTCCAAAGGAGCATACGAGTACTGAAGAGCGCCCAAAGGCGCCAGGTCATGAGGCTGGTCTACCCAGCTTGCGCCAAATGGCACATCTCCCGAGACATGACAGGCTACGCCCAAAGGCCGGTCGAACCAGCTTGTCCCCAAAGGCACAGTTCCAGAGACTGGACGACCTGCGCCCAGTGTGGTCTCCAATGAAGGTGACGTGACATTGGACCCACCGCGTCTGTACGCTACAGAGGGCACAGCCCCCAATGAAAGTGCCAAAACAGAGGCGAGCTCGATGCTCCCTGGATAAGTCAAAAAATAGGGAGAGAAGAAACTGGGCGGGGGGTGGGTGAGCGGAGGATCGGTGTGGGACCAGCGGGGGGAGGAACAGAGGGCTTAGCTGAAGAAACGGCGACGGAAGGGCGGTCCCGGGGAGGCAGATCCAGGGGAGCGGCACCGGGAGAGCCGAGGGGGAGGGGGAGAGAGGAGGAAGAAAGGGAGGAAGAAGGAGGCGGTAGGGTCAGGATGAAAGAAGTAGGCGGCGGTGAGGGGAACAGGTAGCTTCGTAAAGAACACGCGGCGGGGGACGATGGTGGAACCGGAGGGAGATCCAAAAAGGCTAGGAGATCTTGGGGGTATGCCATGAGGAGGAGGGAAGGGGGATCCGGCCGAGCTCCGGCGCAGCCCACGACGGCGAGCGTGACCGCACTAGGCGGGGCACTGCGGCCGGAGCACTCGATCGCACGATCGCGGAGGGGGGGACAGCATCCATATATATATATATATAGTATGAAAGTAAAAAAAATTAAAAGAAAAAAGTGAATGAATTACTTTTCTCTCCTAACCTATTGTAACGCCCCAGAACCAGAATACTGGAGAGCGGGGACATACATAGCCAGCTACGTATATTCAAGTGCAACCCACCTCGCTATACGGTCACGGCTGTCTAGATACATGAGAGTTTAACTACAAGCCATCAGTCTCCTATGGTCATGAACAAGCCTATTGTCTCAATCTCAAACAAGCAATAATAGTCACAAGATGTTAGAACACCAAATATACAATAGTAAGGCGTCCCATACATTATATATTCGGATGATCATGAAGCTAGTCGTACAAAATATCAAGACTATCAAGAGTTCCAGTCATACATGATCAACCCTAGGATTCGTCAATCATGTTATAGCCCGTAGGCAGACAGTAAATAAAGGTGCAATCGAGCTAAACACGTACTCGTCGGCTAAATGCCTCAAAAGAATAATTTTACAATAAAGTGGGAGAACAAAAGAAATCCACTCGCTGCCAGGGTTACACCTGGTGGTCACCATCTGGCTGGAAGGTAGGTAGATCCTCTGGAGCTGCTCCGATATCTGGCCATACAAAACCAGCTGGGTCAGACCCCAGAAAGAGCAAGTGCCACAAAGAAGGCTTCACTTGGGAACTAAAACCAGCATATCAGAAAAGATAATAAATAATCTACTGATAATAACATGAATAACAATAATAAATTGAGTACGAGGAAACCATTCAAGTAGCCAGGTTGCAACTCTTAAACCAAACAAGGACCGGAGTTGCAACCCTTCACCTGAATAGAAACCCGTCTCAAACACTGTTGGTAAGTAGTAAAACAATAAATGAAGAGAGGACATAGAATTGCTCCGGGAGCCAGGTTACAACCCTTAAACCAAAGAAGGATCGGAGTTGTAACCCTTCGCCTGAACATAACTGGACCCCTGATCTTTATTGCTAAGGCAAGCATAGATACCATGTTATTGAAGTAAGATAAAACATGATGAGCAGGACATGGGGTGCAACAAGACAATAAACGAAGAGAGGCTACAGAACTGCTCTGGAAGCCAGGTTACAACCTTTAAACCAAACAAGGACCGGGGTTGTAACCCTTCGCCTGAACAGAACTGGACCCTTGATCGTTATTGTTTGGACAAGCATAAATAATCATGTCTTGTCACAATCTTGTACAGGATCAGGACAAGACTAAGCTGGGCTAGACTTCATTCAATCAATCACGGCCAAGCAAAGAGTACGGCTTGATACTTTAACTAACTAGCGTTATCAAAAGCCTAGTTACTAGCAAGATGCAATAAGATTATCCCAACAGCCACAAGCCCTACCACTACCAAAATACAGTCAATTAGCGACGGATAATAGCGACGGATTTTTTCGGTCGTCTTTAGCGACCGATTAGCGGCGGATTACCGACAGTATAACGACCAGAAAAAATAATTTTTTTTTATTTTTTTTAATGGTGAGAAAAGGTCGGTAATCCGTCGCTAAAGAGTCGGGAACATAATTGGAACATAGCGACGGAAAATTTTCCGTCGCTATACTGTCGACTATATGGCAGGAATTGTTGAAAGAAATGGCGGGATTTATTTTTACTACATAGCGACGGATATCCCGTCGGTAACTATAAAATTAAGCGACGTACTAGCGACCGACTATATCCGTCGCTAGTCGGTCGCAAAAGTTAGGTTCCAGACTTAAATTGAAACGACGGGGGGAATTTTTCATTCCCTCCAAAATTCATTCCCTCTCTCTCTCTCTCTCTCCCGCGGTGCTCTCTCTCGACGGATCTTCTCTCTCTCCCAGGTAATCCCCTCTCCCCCTCTCTCTCTCTCTCTCTCTCTCTCTCTCTCTCCACCGTGCGCTTGCGCGGTGCTCGACTGTGGGGGGCGGCGTCGGCTGTGGTAGGACACCGCGGGGGAAAGGGGGTGGGGCGGATGGAGGCCGCGGGGGAGGGAGGGGGGGATGGGGCGGCAGATGGAGGCCCCGGGGGTAGGGGACGGAGGGGGCCAGGGGTTGGGGGAGGCCGCAGGGAGGGGGCAGAGGGGGGCCGGTGGTGTAGGGGGGAGAGGGGGGCCGGTGGTGTACAGGGGATGGGGATGGTGGAGTGGGGATCGCGGGAGGGGGGGGGGGGCACGTTCAGTCAGAATCGTGTTCTGATATACGAGTCGTGTCCACTCTGGACATGCCTGTGTCATGTTTCCTGGACACGTGAGGACACATAAGACACGTGTACACATGCTTTATTAATTGCCAAACTTTAAATTGTGCTAAATTCTTGTATTTATTGATTAATTCAATGTGTCTATAATCTGTCTGATACGTGTAGTATCAGAGAGTTCTTCCCTATTTTTCTGAACTTCAAATTCATAACTAACGGCTAAATTTATGTTATTTAAATACTGCATTCTTCACTAAATCTGTGTCCTATTATCCTATATTCATAATTAAGCCATAGCATCTTATTTTTCAGGTTATTTAAGTAGTGTATCTTGTGACAATTATATCATTTGTCTCTAAGTTTCTACCATACCCATGTCGTACTTTTGTTGAATATATTTTAACATTACTGATAATGAGGTTGGAAGGATAGACTCGTGTAAGTTTCTCCACCTTATGATAGTAAATACCTTTTGTTTTGGAAAAATATTTGGCATTATTATTGGTTAATCCGTACCAGGAGAGTGATGTATCAACATAGTTCTGGAATGATTCTAGGCGTTCCTTTTGATGATAGACGACATTTAAAAACTCTCCATGAGCTGACCATCTTTGTGAGTAGTTTTCTTGGGTCATTTTCTGAACTTAATATTAGTCTAGTAGGATGAGAACTTGCTTATTTTTTATAACAAGTTGTCTAAAATCTGTTGATCTTAATTACATGAGTGCCCTTCTGCTGCTGTAGGGTATGCATGAAACATTTAAGGTTTTGCTTCGTTGCTTAAAATTTATCTGGAAAACAGAGTATTGGGTACCCTGCGAAGTTGCCTGCCAAACACTCAGCTGTAGATTGAAACCTCAATTTTTGATTGGTACATTTAATGTTAAAAGATAGGGCAGACTCACTCTAACATCAGTTAAGCATTTAGATGGGTTTGCTTTCAACTTTTGTTTCTAGAAGATTATGCTTTTAGCATTTTTGGCCTGAGTGGTTTTGATTTATAGTTTATCTTGTTGTCTCAAGAAAATTATGGCTACCTAAGGTCTACTGGAAGGAATGAGTTTAAATATTGTTTTAAGTAAAATATTCACTTAAAACATCCTTAAGTGACTGGTCGACATGATGCTATGGCTATGGCTTCAAATTCACACATTGCCCTGCATACATTGCATAAACACTGTATTCTTCACTAAATCTTCATGCCTTGCATTCATTTTCATATGTTCTGTGCACTCTGATACTCATGTATCAGAGCATGTCAATGTTCACTGCTTCCAGTATTCACCATTCAGCTCATACACTTCACATTACACTCACACCCCTCAATTCCAGAAAACTAGTACATTGTTAACATGTTTACATTGTTTAATAAACTTTAATATGTAAATGTTAACCCTTAACCTTGTTATTAAATGCTAGTTAAATTTAGATTTCATATATGTGAACCACTATGCCATGTAACCCTCTCTAAATGATTTCCATGATGTATATAGATAATTGTAGGATGTAGATGCATGTTACTTATAACTTAGCTAGTCTATTCCCTTCCATGTACACCTCTTTGTTCACACACACAGATAGCTTACATGCTAGCTTCCTTTCTCTTATATATAATAAATATTTGCATGAATGTGATGGCGTGATGTGTTGGCTTGTATAGCCTTAGGATTGATGTGTGCTTGCTAGAATAGGCTTGGTTAGGCCTAGTGAGACTTATTAGACTTGTTTGGGCTAAATTTGACCTAGTTTGACTAGTGTAGTTGACCATGGTTGACCAAGATGTGACTTTGGCCTAGGCATTGCCGAACATTGGAAAGGAAAATTAATGGGAATTAAAGTTTTCCAAAGGAAAGGAAATGACAAGGAATTGATTTCCCTATCGGTATCGGACGATCCCTATCGGTATCGGACGATCGCTATCGGTATCGAACTATCGGTATCGATCGAACTATCGGTATCGGACTATCGGTATCGATCGAACTATCGGTATCGGACTGTCGCTATCGGTATCGGACTATCGCTATCGGTATCGACCGTATATACTTAGTATCGGGCGTAGCAGATTAGTATCATCAGTATATCGGTTTGGGTTAAGATCAAGGTTCAAAGTATCGGTATCGGAATAGTTGGCCGAGTAGGAGGCCGAGATATCGAATGAGAAGAAGGGAAGAAAGGAGGAGCAGATGGGTCCAGAGCCATGGTGGAGGAGGAGAAGTAACATGAGAGCAGTTTCCGTCGTAACATCTTCTGGCTCTGCTGGCAACTGAAGTCCAGATGCTACAAAGGACGATCCTTCGCTGAAATCGACTACAACACCCATCAGTTCAAGTTCATTCCTATATGAGTAGATTCCAATGCCATAGAAGCCATCAGTTTGTTGACCTTCCTCTATGGCATTGGAATATACTCATATAGGAATGAACTTGAATTGATGGGTGTTGTAGTCGATTTCAGCGAAGGATCGTCCTTTGTAGCATCTGGACTTCAGTTGCCAGCAGAGCCAGAAGATGTTACGACGGAAACTGCTCTCATGTTACTTCTCCTCCTCCACCATGGCTCTGGACCCATCTGCTCCTCCTTTCTTCCCTTCTTCTCATTCGACTATCTCGGCCTCCTACTCGGCCTACTATTCCGATATGCGTTTGATACGGTCTACCTAACCTATATACTGATACTAATCTGATACTCTCTGATATTAAGTACATCCGGCTTACTAGTTAGCGGATCCACCAATTACATGATTATATACTAATTATGTTAGATTGTGATACTAAGTAGCCTCGTCGTAGGCCTAGCGTGTTATCCACAAGTTTAGTTTTTCTTACGATATGAGTATCGATATCGGGCTATTAATTCTTATGTTTAGTTTGTCTTACGATACAGATATTCACATCAAATCGAGCATGAATCGTTACTTTGTTGATCGTACATGGATGTACAAACGACAACACGAGAGCAGAATAGGTGTGAGTGACGATTTTCAGGCAGGCGTGGAAGTGTTTCTTAAGTATGCCATGAGCAAAGCTCAGTATATGGACGGTAACAAAATCAAGTGTCCATGTCGTAATTGTCGCAATAGACGTTACGAAGAAGTGGCGAGTGTAAGAGATCATTTGACCCGTAAGGGTTTCGTACGTGATTACGACCTGTGGTCATCGCAAGGTGAACTATATGCGGAAAGACAGGTTGCGAATGCTGCTACTTATGCTTTTGATGATAATGCTGCAATAAATTTTGTCGTCGAAGACGAGGAATGCTCTATTGATTATGGAGACATGCAGAACCTTGCACGAGATATGGTGTACGACGCGGCAGGGCCTAATTTTGATCTGGAGGATCCTAATCCCGAGGCGAAGGAGTTCTATGATATGTTTCAGGATGCTGAAACTCCTCTATATCTTGGTTGTGAGACACATTCCGTACTGTCAGTGACGATGCGGTTGTTGAACATAAAGTCCGATTTTAACTTGGCACAAACTTGCTATGATCGGATTACACAACTAATCAAGGAGGTGTTACCGAAGGAATCAAAAGAGCTTCCAAATAACTTCTACAAGTCGAAGATGATGGTCCGACAACTGGGACTGGGGTATGAGAAGATAGATTGTTGTCGCAACGGATGCATGTTGTACTACAAGGAGAATGAGGATATAGAAAGTTGCAGCTTCTGTAATGCGGATCGTTACAAGCCCGTCAGGGGAAAAGGAAAGTCAACTAGAAAACGACGTCCTTACAAGTATATGCATTACTTGTCGATCACAAAGCGCTTGCAGAGGATGTATATGTCTCAGAATACAGCAGAACACATGACGTGGCACAACTTAGAACGCACAAAGGACGATGGAGAATTGTCACATCCTTCGGATGGAGAGGCGTGGAAATATTTCGATTTTCGTCATCCAGATTTTGCTGCAGAGCCTAGAAATGTACGTATGGGGCTATGTTCTGATGGCTTCGCCCCTTTCGGGCAGTCGGGATCTCAATACTCCTGCTGGCCGGTCATTCTGACACCTTACAATCTGCCACCATGGATGTGTATGAAGACTCCTTATATGTTCTTGACAGCTATCATACCGGGTCCCAAAAATCCGACGAAGAATATTGATATATATTTACAGCCGTTGGTGGATGAGCTGAAACAGCTGTGGGAGATCGGCGTCGATACCTATGATATTTCCAGGAAACAGAACTTTCAGATAAGAGCTTCACTGATGTGGACAATCAATGATTTTCCCGCATACGGTATGCTGTCGGGATGGAGTACTCACGGCACCATGTCTTGTCCGATATGTATGCAAAATAGTCAGGCGTTCCGCCTTAAGCATGGAGGAAAAACTTCTTTCTTTGATTGTCATCGTCAATTTCTGCCCGCGAGTCATCCTTGGAGAAAGAACAAGGACGCGTTCAGAGCTGGAAAACAAGAATTTTCTCATCCGCCTGCCAGATTGTCGGGAAACGATATTTGGGAAGATGTAAAGGACTTGCCTACTGTAATGGAAGATCCATCGAACAATCGTGTCGATGGTTTCGGACGAACCCATAACTGGACCAAACGAAGTATCTTCTGGGACTTGCCCTATTGGAAAGATAATCTTATAAGGCATAATCTTGATGTTATGCATATCGAAAAGAATGTGTTCGATAATGTCTTCAATACCGTCATGGATATTAAAGGAAAGACGAAGGACAATCCAAAAGCAAGACAAGACATTGCCGAGATATGCAAGCGTCCTTATCTGAACTTGATACAAAGGGGAGCTGGTGGACAAATAACTAAGCCGATAGCACAATACACATTGAGCAAGGAAGATAGATTAATAATCTGCAAGTGGGTATCTACTTTAAGATTTCCCGACGGCTATGTATCGAATTTGTCTAGATGCGTTGATCTCAATGAACGCAAGCTAACGGGAATGAAGAGTCATGACTGCCACGTGTTTATGGAAAGATTACTGCCCATTGCTTTGAAAGAGTTGTTGCCTTCTGCTGTATGGGTTCCGTTGGCCGAACTATCAATATTCTTTAGGGATATTTGTTCAACTAAGTTGACTGTGCAACACATGGTTGAACTTGAGGAGAAGATTATCTTAACAATTTGCAAGTTGGAGAAAATATTTCCTCCTGACTTCTTCGACAGCATGGAGCATCTACCGATTCATCTAGCATACGAAGCCCGTGTCGGTGCATCTGTTCATTACCGATGGATGTACCCATTTGAAAGGTACATAAAAATTGATATAATTTAAGTTGAATTTCAGTGGGTTTTAAAATTCATTCTTAATTCTCAAGATAATTTGTCTCTCTAGATACCTACACCATCTGAAGAAGAAAGTTGGCAACAAGGCTCATATAGAGGCTTCGATATGCGAAGCATATCTTATCGAAGAGGTGTCAAACTTCTGCTCCATTTATTTCGATACTCATGTTAAGACAAATCGAAATAGACCTCAAAGGAATGACGAGGACGTTGAGGATGGAGGTATATTCAATGTAAGGGGCAAGCCTGTTGGGGCTAGTAAAAAACGGTGGTTGACTGACGACGAGTATGATGCCGCTCACCGATATGTCTTGTTAAACTGTGACATACAAGAAGTGAGAGATTTGGAGAAGTAAGTTAGTACACTTGCACTCGTTATAATCTCGATTTTGTTGAAGTAACTTTAATTATATATTTTTTTTTCTCTAATAGTGTATTTAGAGAGGAAGTCAAAATGAGGACACCCGATATTACCGATGAGGGACTTCAAAGAGAGGTTGATTGTACATTTCCGTCATGGTTTCGCAAATACGTAAGTAACTGAGATTTTATATATTCTTATAAAATACCTAAGTAACTGAGATTAGAAATATATAATCTAAAACATTTAAATTATAAATTTTTGTTTACAGGTTTTATTGCCTGAAACAACACTCACTAATGAGTGTGTTCGTTATCTGGCAATGGGACCGAAGAAGCAAACAAAGACTTGGCCAGGTTATGTCGTTAATGGCTTCAGGTTTAAGGTAACTAAAAATGCTATAAATGTCGGATTTATCAATGATGGCATCAGTACCAAGGATTCCGGTGTTTGCATAAGAGGCACCATCTATGACGACGAACCGGATTTCGACTATTATGGAGTGCTTCGGGATATTGTAGATTTACAATATACTGGCCCTTATGATATGCATATTGTGATGTTCAAATGTGAGTGGTTCGATACGACACCAAATATCGGTTGGAGAATCGATAAACAATTTGGATTCGTCGATATAAATTATCGCAGGAGGTATACAGGGTCCGATACATTTGCGATAGCAAGTCAGGCTGTTCAAGTCTACTATACAAGCTACCCAAGGCGTCGTAGAGATCGATTTGACTGGTGGGCGGTATGCAAGATTAAATCTAGAAATACATTCAACGTTGGAGACCTAGCATACCAAGAGGACCAGATCGAAAAGTCCCAATACATGGGACAACACTCGGATACAATAGATGTTGAAGATATTGTTGAGGAAAATAGAGGGGAGGAAGAGGTTGATACACAAGACTTAGCTGTCAACCATGGGAGAAAGAGGCATCTTGTCCCAAATATTGAGGCAGAAGAAGAAGAAGAAGAAGAAGAAGAAGAAGAAGAAGACGAATTTGATGGGGATGAGGATACAGATGAAATCGACGATAAGGATGAGGATGAGGATGAGGATGAGGATGATGATGAAGACGAGGCCGAGGATGAGAACGAAGACGATGATTAGGTTTTTAATATTGTTGTATATTAAAAACTCCTTATAAGTTTGCCACCATGGATGTGTACGAAGACTCCTTATAAGTTTGACCTCATAAAAGCAATTACGTGAATTCATGTTTTTTTCATTCGATTATTTACTTATTGCAGATGGCACTCCTAGTCTTCTTCGCGGCGGCACTCGTCTTCCTGCTGGTGGTATGTATATTTTAGTTTAGAATTTTATATTCATTTACACTTTTATATTGTTAATTATGTTTATGTGTTCTATTTACAGGTCATGATGGCTGGCCGGGGCCGTTCTCGTGGTCCTGGTGCTGGTCGTGGTGCTGGTGCTGGTCGTGGTGCTGGTGCTGGTGCTGGTCGTGGTGCTGGTGCTGGCGGTGGTGCTGGTCGTGGTCGTGGTCGCATTCCAACTTCCCGGGATGTGTCCCCATCCATCGAGGCCGACCCGGAGAGTACACCGGGCACAGACGCATCCCACCGTCGATCGACAACTTCATCGAGGCAGGAGACTAGATCTGCTAGCGGATCCGATCGCGATCCGCGATCGTCGGACTCACCAGCGGATCCACCAGTGGATCCCTCTGCACCGTGGGCCTCAGAGTACCCCCATTGTCGGTTACATCCGGTTACTGGGGAGTACATGCGCGGAGCCGCGGATCCTCCGACGCTACCAGAGAGGCCGAGAGGCGAGTTCCGACGAGAGCTATGGCCCGCGGGGACCTCGTAAGTAAATTTAAGATAATTTATTAAATTTCTTTCATTTACTGAAGTTAATAATCCAGTCGTTTCTTCTTTGTAGGTTTTTTCCGTATAATGTCGCCAGGGTTCTTGGAGAGATTATCAGGGCTAACTTCCATGGTGGCTACCTCAACTTTTCGTCGGTGCCTCCAAACTTGAAGTACGTCTGGCTCGAGGAGTTGAGGGTATATATCTATATCTTTTAGTTAATTATTAGTTAATCTTTAATCAACCATTTTTTAAAGACCGTGATATTGAATTTTTATGTTAGACGACGTTCTGGTGGCCCCCCCATCGTGAGGACGCGATCCGCAGGACCTACAAAACTGTCGCGCCGAAGAAGATACGCGATATGATTCATGACCTGAAAGCGGCGCATACGTGTCCGAATTGGCTCCGGCGGGACTATTATGAGCAGCTCTTAGAACAGATGAATACTCCTGCGTACAAGGAGAAATCAGAGAAGGCGAAGGCGAACCGACAGGCCGCGGGGCTTCATACGGGGGGATCAAGGTCCCATGCAGCGACGCTTGCAGATCTGGTGAGATTTTGTATTATTAATATACGGAGTTAATATCGAATTATGTATTATTAATATACGGAGTTAATTAAGTTCTACGAAAATTTTGTATGCGCGCAGGTCCAACGGGCGGTGAAGGAGGGAAGGGATCCAGAATCGGTCACCATGCACGACGTGTTCCAGCATACGCACAAGAGACGGAAGGACGGGAACTTCGTCGACGATAGGGCCAAGAATACTGATGTAAGTACTTATTTTTATGAGATTTACGTTAGAATTAAAAGTATTCGGACTATAACTTAGGTAAACTTAGGATTCACACTTAGCTTAGTAAAATATTGAATCTGCATGAAAAACATTATTTGAACATCAACATACTCATGGTTGTTAAGAATCAATCCCATCATTTATCTAAAAAAATGGTTATTAAGAATCAAGTTCTTAATGTTTTTAAACTCATGAATAATACAATCATGTAGTACTAATAACCAAAAAGTAATACTAATGTTTTAGTTTTTTGCTCTATTATCAAATTTATGGTGAATTTATCACTTACTGCTTTACAAAGCTTTTTATTATTGCTCAGTGTGTTAATTTATCCATATATGAAGTGTTGTATTAGTTTGTGATCAAATTTCCTAGGGAATATATATCTTATGATACACAATAGTGTAATCAAGTTAATCAGTACACGATACGTATCTTTGACAGCCTAGGTTATAACCTTGAATTGTAGGCTAAGTATCGCGAGGCCCTTAGTCGGGCTGAGTTAACTGAGACCGAGGATGTCGGTGAATCAACGTCCGCCCGGACGCGGACGCCCACTTCTTTGGCCGCTCGCAACGACTTGTTCGTAGATACCGTCGGCGGCTTTAAGAAAGGGCACCTGTACGGAGTCGGCTCCCTAGGACCGTTGCACATGGCAACGCAGAGAATGCCACCGCCACCGCCACCGCCTCCTCCCGCGGCCTCGGGAAACGAAGATGTTAGGTCGCAGATTTCGCAGCTGCAGGAGGTGGTGATGTCCTTGAAAGAACAAGTTGCCAGGATCATTCCGCCTTCGTCTTCTACTGGTGCGGGTCCGTCTTCTCCTGGTGCCGGTCCGTCTTCTGCTGGTCGTCTTTCTTTCAACCCTGCTGCCCCTCTGGTACCGCCTCCGAGTATGACGGCACTCCTTGATTTAATGACGCCAGAGCAGCTACGCCAACTACCGCCCAATGTCCTCGAGAGCTTGCCGCCGTACGAGGCGGAGCGCTATATTCAGCGGTCGCACCAGGGATTATCACCACCCCAACCTTGAAAAATTGTATAAGAAAATTTGGAATATTTGTGATAATTTTGTAGTATTTGTGAAAATGTTGAAGAATTTGGAATATTTGTGATATTTTTGGGATATTTGTGGAAATTTTTGGGATATTTTGGAATATTGTGGAAATTTGGAATATTTGTGATATTTTTGGGATATTGGTGGGCATTATATTTGTGTATGTGCATATTGGGTTTATGTGTGAACTGGGAAAGCCCTGCATTTTTTTTTCAAAAATGTCTCAGTTAGCGACGGACTCGTGACTGATTAGCGACGGGTAATTCCAGTTTCCGACTGACTAGTGACGGATTATCCGTCGCTAACTGGAGTTTCATAACTGTTTCCAGGTAGCGACTGTTTTGCTACTTACTACCGACGGATAATCCGTCGCCAAGGTTCTGGAAATGGGATTCATTATCAGAACAATGGCGACGGATTATCCGTCGACAAGCAGTCGACAGTTCGACGGAATAGCGGCTGCCTATCGACGGATAATCCGTCGCCAAGGTTCTGGAAATGTATCACATTTCCAGAACTTTGGCGACGGATTATCCGTCGGTAGTCAGTCGACAAAGTCGACGGCTTTGCGACCTACTATCGACTAATTATCCGTCGCCAAGGTTCTGGAAATGTGATACATTTCCAGAACCTTGGCGACGGCTTTGCCGTCGCTAATCCGTCGTCAGGTCGACGGATTTGCGACGTACTATCGACTAATTATCCGTCGCCAAGGTTCTGGAAATGTGATACATTTCCAGAACCTTGGCGACGGATTCGCCGTCGATAATCCGTCGGTAAAGCGTCAAAATTACCGACCGTATTTCGACGGAATAGCAACGAAATGATACATTCTGATACGAGGTTACGACGGATTACCGACGGATAGTCCGTCGCGAAGGTTCTGGAAATGTTTGACAATTTACAGAACCTAGGCGACGGATAATCCGTCGGTAATGCGTCGCTCATCCGTCGTAGTTTAGCGACAATTTGCGACGGAATAGCGACCGAATGATACTCTCTGATACACAGTTACGACGGGTAACCGACGGAATATCCGTCGCTATTTTCTAACAGAGTTATAGTACTTTAAAGTAACAATCGACGATAATCCGCCACAAATCCGTCGTTAAGGCTTTGTATAAAGATGACGAAACGCCGTCGCTAAACCGTCGCTCCGACGACTGCTTAGCGACGGCACTGTATTAGCGACGAGTTGATTGCCGACGGAAAAAAATGTCCAAAAGCCGTCAGGGATCGGTCGCTAACCGCGTTAGCGACTGTTTAGCGACGGATTTATGCCGTCGCTAATTGACTATATTTTGGTAGTGTACAGACCATCCAGGTTATCCAGGTCGAATGTCTGTTTATGAAGGATGCAACACGTGACTGTTTGCTGGAAATGTGCCCTACTCGTCGGTAGGCTACAATTTCACTTAGTGCGTCCAGATAACGGGATTGCCTGTAGCTAGGAAATCTCTTCAAGACTACTGAATTGTTCTAGTTTGTTAGTCTTAGTCAATTGCAGTGGGTACCCCTGACCGTGGTATTCAGGAATCCCCATCCTAGACATGATGCAAGACAGTACTGGTTTATTTGTTCAAACACAATTGCCCACGGTGTCCAGGTCATTTATACTTGTCATGTCGGGCTAGCTGTCGTAACAGCATATCATGATATATCATGTCAGGTTTTACTCGTCAAAAGTGCGCCACGGCGGGCCACTATTGTATTTGTGGAATCATATCAGAATTTACATAAGCAAAAATGTTACATTTCAATTTAATAATAATAATAATAATATAATAATAAATAAAAGAGGACAAGACTTTGGAAGGAGCCATACGGCTAATTGGATTCATGCGATAGAGGGCATGCGCGTTTATGCGGCTGGGACTACGCGCACATGCGGCTGGAAGAGGGCAGGAGCCTGCGGCTCAGGAAAGATGAGCTTATGCCGCTGAAAGATAATAAGTTCATGCGGCTGGAAGTAATTCGGGGCTCATGCGGTAGCGGGAAACTCAGGCTTATGCGGCTGAAGGCAACAAGTTCCTGCGGCTGGAACTGTGCGCTCATGCGGCTAAGAGAGAGGTGAGCATATGCGGCTAGAACATGTGCAGTGCCATGTGGCTGGAAAGAAATGGGGGCCTATGCGGCTGGGATCAAGGGTAGCTCATGCGGCTAAGGACCAAGGCCTTATGCGGCTGCGGGGGAAACGGGTTATATGCGGCTGCGGATGATCGGGTTCATGTGGCTGGAAGTTGCCACGGTTTTATGCGACTAAAAATGCTGGTATTCATGCGGCTAGAATGAAGGGACTTATGCGACTGAAAAGATCGGAAGTTCATGCGGCTACGAAAAAGGAGTCTTATACAGCTGGAAAGGAGCCCATGGCCTATGCGGCTGGAAAAGCTTGTTGTATGCAAATCCATGCGGTCAAGTACTGCCATGCGGCCAGAAGGCTATACGGCCATGAAATGCCATGCGGCTGCACTGTTCTTCTTCTCCACTGGTCCGAGAAGAAGAGTCATGAACTCCATTCTTTAAAGCTTCATAAATCCTTCATCCCAAGTCTAAATCCGGACTTCTATAGGTCAAAATGGAGAAGAATCGAATGCTCTACAACAGGGAACCATCAAAACTTATAAATAACAATGTTAAGTAGATCAAATCCAAGAAATCCGAAAATACAATAAGCTTAGATCTACACAAATTGAACCATGGAAATTAGAAATGCTAAGTATTAAAGTGTGTTAGAATCTCGTGAGAAAGAGAATGAAACAATAAAAACTGAGTTCCTTCATGAAGCAAGCTGCACTTGCCTAGGCTCTCTCCCTGGTAGGTGAAGAAGTAATGGTGAAGAAGAAGAATTTATGGAGAGAATTAATGAAGAGAGAGAGAGTGTTGGGCGACTATAAATGTAAAGGAGTGGGGGTAGGTGGGGTTTTCTTTTGGTTCATGATGAACCCAAAAGCAAACAAAACCAAGCCAAGCCGAACCATGCAATAAAATACCCAACTAAATCATGCAATGAGACATGCAACATACGTACACGTATACCAAAATACGTAATACGAACCATGGTCATTACACCTATGAAATTCAATTTCTAGCAGCAAAATAAAATAAAATATTATATTAATTAACAATTATACTCCAATAATTGTATTATTTAATATTTGTGAAATCAAATGGTAAATAAGTATTTTTAGTTGAGGATAAAAATTTTACTTCCATTTTTTCTTCTATACTAAACAAAAGAAAGTGCATCCCTTCTCTTTTCCATCCTTCCTACTAAACTAGAGGTATAACTCGGACGGGCTAACTCGATCGAGTTCGATTGGGTAGACCCATTAATGGGTTGGGTTAGGGTTGAAGATATTCGTACATGGGCTCTAGTTGGGGTTAAAATATTTTAACCCGATCAAAAATTAGGTTGGACTCAGATTCATGTGTTAGGTTACCCAAAGAACTCGAAATTCAAAATATGTATAAGATATATTGCTGCATACTTTCTAAATAAAATGTTTAAATCCAAATTTTTTTACCATGTTGTAAATATGGTGGATTGTCCAATGTCCATTTGTATTCTATAACTCATGTAACTCATGGCCCTTGGTTTCCATAACATATGGCCTTTGGATTTCCTAACCTATGTCCCTTGGTATTACTTGTAAGCCTATAAAAGGGCTATTCTTTAGTTGAATGAACAAAAGTAAGAAATTATTTCTACATCTTCTATCATATAATCTCTACTTTACAACACGTTATCAGCACGAGTTCGCTCTAGAAAAAAAAAGGTAAGTCCAAGTAATAAGTCCAACTTCCATCATTCTTTTGATTTAATTTTTTTAAATTAAGTATACTGTATTTTATTTTACTACGGTTCAGACTTACTTTTTTTTTTGTAACAATGATGCCTCAAGCGGTTGGAATAGTTTGATTTTAGTAAATATATTTTACTCTTGTCATATTAATACTTGTCACACAAGGAGAACAAGCTTATGACTCGTAAAGTAGGTTGTTTGCTTTTGAGTTATTGCCTTAACTTATGAATCTATTCTTGTCACCAACTAAATTATTTCTACTTTTAGATTTTGATTTGATCTCTTGTTACTCTATTATTTGAATAATAAAGTAGAGGATTTAAGAAAAGTTTATTTAACAAATTTATTTTTTTTAAACTAAGTTTCAAGTGGTTGTAGTTTACATATTAAAAATTTTAAGTTCTGGTGTATTATATGTTTTGGAAAACACTAAGAACCACAAACTCTTTAAAAAAGAAAAAATCATCATATATTTCAATTTTTAATAAGAAGCAGAGATGTAAATTATCTGCAGCATGTTGCTAGAGTGCTACTTTTTGTCCTTAGAAATTTTAAATTTTGTAATTTGGCCTTAATAATTGGCAATATAGACCATTGTAATACATATCAGATTTCAAAATGACTACTCGATCTTGCTTTACTTTCATGTTTTAAGTAAAAACTTCATTGAACATTTTCGTAAGTTGCTCGATGCTATGCAATTATTAGTTATAGTTTCACAAACCTCTGTAATTATATACTTGGACGAAACCGTTATAAAATTATGTCTGAACATTGGCCTATCTTGTATTATTTGATATTTTTTATAGACGAACCTGAAGTTTCATAAAAGAAAATATTCAACTAGAAACGTAGATTGAATATAAGGCTTGAAGCAAAAATAGAATATGCTAAGCTTGAAGCCTAATTGATAAAACTCAAACTTGTAGATTTGAGTATGTATATCATATTCTAAAATAATATTTTTTAGACATATGGCAAACATCACCAAACTTGAGTTTGCTGCTTTTGATATTTTTGGAAGAAATTATTTGACTTGGGTTCTTGAGGCTGAGATTCATTTGAGTGCAAAGAACCTTGCACATGCCATCAAAGAGAAGAATGAGGCAAGCGAACAAGACAAAGCAAAGGTAATGATTTTCATTCGACATCACCTCCATGAAGGGATAAAATTCGAATATCTTGGAGTAAAAGACCCAGCTGTGTTATGGAAAAACTTGAAGGAACATTATGATTATCAAAAGAGTGTGATACTCCCAAAGGCTCATTATGATTGGATGCACCTGAGGTTGCAAGATTTCAAAACGGTAAACGAATATAACTCTGTAATGTTTAGAATTGTATCTCAAATGAGATTGTTCGGAGATAATGTTACCGAAGAAGATATGATGGAAAAGACATACACTACTTTCCATGCCACGAACATGCTCCTGCAGCAGCAGTATCGTGAAAAAGGTTTTACAAAATATTCACAATTGATCTCATTCCTACTTGTTGCTGAACAAAATAATGAGCTCTTAATGAAAAATCATAACTCCCACCCTACTGGATCATAGCCATTCCCTGAAGTGAATGCAAATAGCTATAGACAAGGACAAGGACATGGTCGCGGTCGTGGTCGTGGTCACGATCGTAGTTATAGTCATAGTAAAACTCGAGATCATGGTGGTCCTAATGATCATGCCTTCAACAAGAAGGTTGTGCCATACCACTTGAAGTGGAACAAAAATAACAGAAAACAAGATAAAGGAAAGGGTATGAAAGTAGTTTCTCCGAAGAATTATGAAGAGGCTTGCTGTAGGTGTAGAGCAAAAGGGTATTGGCCTCGTACCTGTCGTACACCAAAGCACCTAATTGAACTTTACCAGGCATCTATCAAGGGTAAATGAAAAGAGAAAGAAATCAATCTTGCATATTTCAATAAAATTGATGAAGATGAAAATGATCCAACGAAATTTACTCATCTGGATGTTGATGATTTCTTAAACGAGCCAAATGAAGAAATCAATGGGATTACATTTTGGGTAATGATGCTAATGATGTCAATGGAAAGAACTAAAATAATTGTGTTAGACTTTAGACTATTTGAACTTTATTTTCCTAAGTTTAATTTTTAGTTCAATTGTATTCTCATGTTTCTAAGTCTTTGCTATTATAATGTCAAATTAATAAATTAAGTTTTATAATGTTTCTTACTTTATTTATTTTTTTGTTTATAGAAATATAAAAAATATAGATGCAGTAAACAACTCAAACGGTAGAGATATATGTCTGGTTGATAGTGGATCAACGTACACAATTCTTCGAGATCGAAAATACTTCTCGAACTTAAAATTGGAAAAAGCAAATATTAGTACAATTTCTGGTACTACAAAACTGATTGATGGCTCCAGAAGAGCGAATATTATATTACCGGGTGGAACAAATATTTTTGTGAAAGAGGCTTTATATTCTAGCAAGTCAAAAAGAAATTTGTTAAGCTTCAAAGACATACATCTAAATAGTTTCCATACCGAGACTATGAATGAGGGGAATATGGAATATCTATCTATTACATCCATTAATTCATGCCAAAAGCATGTAAAAGAAAAGCTCACAGTTTTCTCATCAAGATTGTATTATGCAAACATAAGTGCCATAGAATCTAACACTACAATGAACCAGAAGTTCAACGATCTAAAACTTTTCATGCTTTGGCATGATCGACTTGGCCACCCTGGACCTAGTATGATGCATCGAATAGTTAGAAACTCACGTTGGCATCCTCTAAAGAACCAGAAGATTCTTTTACCTCGTGATTGTGTGTGTGCTGCATGCTCACAAGGAAAATTAATTATAAGACCATCTCCAATGAAAGTTAATCTTGAGTCCCCTATATTTTTACAAAGAATACAAGGAGATATTTGTCTACCTATTGACCCACCTTGTGGGCCATTTCGTTATTTTATGGTCTTGATAGATGCATCATCTAGATGGTCACATGTAAGTCTACTGCCAACACGAACTGTTGATTTTGTCAAACTTCTAGCTCAGATTATAAGACTAAGGGCTCAATTCTCTCATTATTCCATCAAGGCTATCCGTCTTGACAATTCCGGTGAATATACATCTCAAGCATTTGATGATTATTACATATCAATTGGCATTAATGTCGAACATTCAGTTGCACATGTGCGTACTCAAAATGGACTTGGAGAGTCTTTTATTAAAAGGTTGCAATTGATTGCCAGACTGTTACTTCTAAGGTCAAGTTTACCCACTTCTATATAGGGACATGCAATATTACATGCAGCTGTATTGGTCCGTATTCAACCAAGTTCATTTCATCATTATTCACCATTGCAACTTGTTTCTGGCCAACAGCCAGATATTTCACACTTAAAAGTGTTTGGTTGTGTTGTTTATGTCCCTATTTTTCCACCTAAATGAACAAAGATGGGACCACAAAGACGCCTTTGAATTTATGTTGGTTTTGATTTCCCGTCTATAATAAAATACATTGAGCCTCTGATGGGCGATTTATTTAAGGCAATGTTTGCTAATTGCCATTTTGATGAATCTGTTATCCCATCGTTAGGAGGAGATAAATTGTCACTTCATGTAGAACGGCGTAAAATTACATGGAATTTACCATCTTTTATTGATCCACACTCAAGTAGATGTGAGCAAGAAGTAAAAAGGATCATTCATTTGCAAAATATTGTAAATCGATTTGTCAGATGCATTCACTGATATTAAGAAAGTGACAAAATCTCATGTACTGGCTAGAAATGTACCAGCACGGATTGATATCCCTGATGGACAATATGATGGCATACTAAAATCGTACATGAAACGTGGACGCCCTGTTGGCGCTAAAGATAAGAACCCTTGAAAGAAAAGGGTACAAGTAATTACTCCAGAAGAGAAACATGAAAGCGATATAGAAAATTTGACTGATCAGTCTAAACTAGCTCCTGAAGAGACACATGATAATGAACAGATTTCAGAAGAAATCTCTTTAAATTATATGAATACAAGGGAAAGCTAGGATAGAAAGAAAATTACTATAGACAATATTTTTGCTTATAGTGTCGCACTTGATATAGTAAATGAGGATCCTGAACCAAAATCCATTGAACAATGTCGACATAGAAATGATTGGCCAAAATGGAAAGATACGATACAAGATGAATTAAAATCCTTAGAAAATTGCAAAGTATTTGGACCAGTAGTTCAAACTCCTGAAGGTATGAAACCTATTGGATACAAATGGGTGTTTGTATGAAAGCGCAACGAGAAAAATGAAATTGTGAGATACAAGGCACGACTTGTTGCACAAGGTTTTTCACAGAGACCTGGAATCGATTATGATGAAACATATTCCCCTGTGATCGACATGATCACATTACGATACTTGATTAGTTTAACTGTTACAAAAAACTTGATATACGGCTAATGGATGTTGTTACCGCATATTTATATGGGTCATTGGATAATGACATTTATATGAAAATTCCAGAAGGATTTAAATTGCCTGAAGCAAATAACGAAAGGTATAATGGGTTATACTCGATCAAATTACAATGATCCCTATACGGATTAAAACAATCTGGAAGAATGTGGTATAACCGTTTTAGCGAATACCTTGTTAGATAAGGATATATAAATAATCCAATTTGTCCATGTGTTTTTATCAAAAGATCTAAAAATGGATTCTCAATTATTGCGGTATATGTTGATGACTTAAATCTTGTAGGAACTCCCGAAGAGCTCACCGAAATCGCTAATTATCTTATGAATGAATTTGAGATAAAAATTCTTAGGATGACAAAATTTTGTCTCGGCCTGCAGATCGAGCATTTATCAAATAGAATTTTTATTCATCAATCTACCTATGCAGAAAAGATTCTAAAAATATTTTATATGGATAAAGCTCATCCACTGATTAGCCCCATGGTTGTTAGATCGTTAGATGTAAAGAAAGATCCATTCCGTCTTTGAGAGGATAATAAAGAATTATTAGGTCCAGAAGTACCATATCTTAGTGCTATTGGAGCTTTGATGTATCTTGCAAATTGTATAAGATCTGATATAGCATTTTCAGTAAACTTACTGGCAGGATATAGCTCGGCACCAACAAAACGACATTCGAATGGTATTAAACACATATTACGTTATCTTCGTGGAACAACCGACATGGGCTTATTTTACTCAAAAAATTTAGAATCACAAATTGTGGGTTATGATGATGTCGGTTATCTATCTAACTCACATAAAGGAAGATCTCAGAGTGGATATGTATTTACTTGTGGCGGTGTTGCAATATCATGGCATTCGATGAAGCAAATATTAGTAGCTACTTCTTCTAATCACTCAGAAATTCTGGCACTGCATGAAGCAAGTCGAGAGTGCATATGGTTGAGAACAATGGTTCATCATTTCCGAGAATTATGTGGGTTAACTTCAGCAAAAGATACTCCGATGGTATTGTATGAAGGTAATGCTGCTTGTATTATACAAATTAGAAATTGCTACATCAAAGGTGACAGAACGAAGCATATATCACCTAAATTTTTCTACACTCACGAGCTATAGAAGAATGGTGACATTGATTTTCGGCAGATACAATCGAGTAATAATTTTGCAGATTTATTCACTAAAGCATTGCCAACCACAACATTCAAAAAAAATGATTCAGAATATTGGGATACGTCGGCTAAAGGAACTCTTGCCAGCATCAGGGGGAGCGTGATCACTAATATTTCACACTGTACTATTTTTCCTTTGTCCAAGTTTTTATCCCATTGGATTTTGCTTGGCAAGGTTTTAACGAGGCAGTTTATCACGCTTACTATTTTGTATAATATGTACTCTTTTTCTTTCGGCCAAGTTTTTATCCTATTGGTTTTTTCTTGGCAAGGTTTTAACGAGGCATATTCTATTAATGTTGGACCTCCAAGGGGGAGTGTTGTAAATATGATGGATTGTCCAATGTCCATTTGTATTCTATAACTCATGTAACTCATGGTCCTTGGTTTCCATAACCTATGGCCTTTGGGTTTCCTAATCTATGTCCATTGGTATTACTTGTAAGCCTATAAAAGGGCTATTCTTTAGTTGAATGAACACAAGTAAGAAATACATTTCTACATATTCTATCTTATACTCTCTACTTTACAACAGACCAAACTTTTCAACTCCTTATCCCGAATCTCATTTTACTTTGTATTTTGTAATAATTGAGACAAGGTTGCTATTTAATTATGTGTTTATTAATTTTGTTTAAAGTTATTTCAAATATCACATTAGATTCTGATAAAATCGACGAACCTGACTCAACCCGAGTCCAACACGAGAAATTTGGATTCATTTTTATTCCTCCTGACTTGATCTTGGATTTCATATGTTGAGTCCGAAATCGAATTGGACTTGAATGCAAACTAGACATATAATTCATCGAATTGAACTTGAATTGAGTTCAAATCCGATCCAACTCCCGGACTTGCACTCCTATACCAAATGAAGTCTAACTATTTACCGTGACATGAGGTCGGGCATTCAAAAAGTTTTTGCACAACATGCCAAAAAATAGTTTTCAAGTTGTAGGAAGCCTAAAATGCAAATACAAGTCCTAAGTACAAATGGGACAAATTTATGAGTTCACATAGGAAAGGTAGTAGGTTTCCGAAGTGTGACCCTTGTCAGCAATTTGACAAATGTAAAAATTTCGGGGCAACACAAATACGAGTATAAATTAACTCAGTGCAAATAAAATAAGTTCAAAAATTTAGTCAAAAATTTCAAAAAATAAAAATATTGAGATTAGAAGTTTCACATTTTTAAATATATTATCAAATTTAATTAAATAGATAGATTTTTAGTATCAAATTTTTCAATAATTTATACAAAGCACACGTTTCAAACTTCGCATGATACGGACAAATTCACTTATAGAAAAATTTATACAAAGTACACGTTTCAAACTTGGCATGATACGGACAAATTCACTTATAGAAAAGTTTATACAAAGCACACGTTTCAAACTTCGCATGATACGGACAAATTCACCCTAGCATTCATTTGACATAAAAGAAGCCGGTGAGAACTTAATTCATACAACCGCCGATCGAGAGGTTCATGAGGACAAGAACTTGTTGGAATTATTAATTCCATTTATTGTTCATAAGGATGAAAAGGAAAGAGAATAGACTTTAGTCCCACATCGGAAAGAGAAAAAGGTTCGAGGGTGCTTAAATAGGTATGTGCACTCATGAGGAGTGTGCAACAACCAAAGGGTTGCTAGTGGGTGACCATTGGTTGTTGTTTTATCTTCTTCATGAAAATGTAGCCGGTGTTGCCACCGGCAACACCGGCTCCGGCTCCGGCTCGGACTCGGGCTCGGGCTCGGGCGTAGAGGCGATAGTGGCGCATTGTAGACGCACTTGTGCACTTAGGCAACGTGAAACAACACGAATCCATTATATATACTACAGATCTCTGAGTCTAAAACACACAGAATCTCAGTATTCATTCTCTCTTTCTTTTCTCTTCTAAAGTTTTCCAGAAAGGTGTTCTTCCCTACGCCGGTGTCTCACAACGTCTGGTGAACCTCCGGCAGAAGGCTGTCTTATCCTGGGTGTTCTGGCGTGCTGACTCCAAGACGTTACCGGAGTGCCCGAAACACTTTAAGGAAAGTGCTGCTAAATGTACGATTCAATCCTCGACGACATTTTCAACTTCGCAGAACTCAGAAGTGAAGTACTAGCAATTTCTAACAATCTTAAAGTGTTACAAATAATGGCGTCATAGGCTGCAATTTTGAGCATCAAAGTCACGAATCAGGATCTAGTCAAACTGGATCGCTTCGACGGGATGAACTTCACACGCTGGCAGGACAAGATGATCTTCCTCCTGACGGCGCTGAAGATCTACTACATCCTCGACCCAGATCTGCCACCTATTCTAGAACCCACTCCAGCAGATTCTGATGCAGTCAAGACAGAACGCAAAAAATGCAAAGAGGATAAACTGTTGTACCGTGGTCACATTCTGAACACCCTGTCAGACAGACAGTACGACCTCTATACAGAAAATCCTTCGGCGATTGACATCAGGAAGGCTCTGGATTTCAAATTCAGAGCAGAAGAAGAAGGTACAAAAAAATTTCTTGTATCAAAGTATTTTGATTTCAAAATGATTGATACAAAGCCTATACTCACCCAAGTACACGAACTACAAGTTCTAGTCAATAAACTCAGGGCAGTAAAGATAGAACTTCCAGAACCATTCTAAGTTGGTGCTATAATTACTAAATTGCCAGCATCTTGGAATAGTTATAAGAAGAAACTACTTCATGAAGTATAGGTAGGCAACTCTAGAGGGGGATGAATAGAGTTTATAACAAAAATGATCAATTAAAAACTTAAACTCTCTTCACCAACTAAATAATCAGAGTAAAAGAAATACGAAAATAAAGAGTAGAGAGCAAGCACAACACAGCAAGATTTTTAACCTGGTTTCCCTCGTGGAGGACTAGTCCAGGCTTGAGAACTCTAGCTCAGGATTAAAATCCACTATTTGTGAAATAGGGTTACAACCACGTGCCTTTTCACAGAAGAGCACGTTAAACTTCTTTCAATGATCGCTTTGGCAAAACTTGGACTTTTCCAAGTGACTTACCACTTCTTGCACTTCAAACTTCTAGCTGGATCGTACCGAGCAACTTGGACGGTTGGGAAGTTTGAATGCTAAGTGGATAGGAATGTAAGGCTCTTTAGTATATAGGCTATGTAAGAGAAGAAGAAGAGAAGATTGGATGGTTTCATGAGAGAAACCAAGGCCTATTTATAGGGTTCGGGGTAGGCAGAATTCGGCCAGAATTCGGTATGTATAATTCAAATTTTTGGCCGTTGGACAACTAGCAGTGATCAAGACCTAAAAATGAGCATCCTGTAATTTAGGGGGCAGAGTTCGGCCCGAACTCTGTGTGGAGGCAGAGTTCGGCCCGAACTCTGTCTCCTATGGACAGAATGTTCTAATTGGGCTTTTGGATGAATGGGTTGATTGGGATTTGGGCTAAGGAAACCTGTAAAGCTACGTCTAACCCAAAGTTGCTCAGTATGACCCAACGTACATCATCCTATACTCAAAAACAATAAAAAATACAGAATCCAGTATACACAGAATAATAAATCTTCAAGCTGCTGTGATCTTGAACCAATGATCATAGTAGATTGATTTCGAGCTCGATGTGTCAAATTGGACTATGACAAATATTGTTTTGTTAATTTTCATGATTAGGTTGACTGTGATCCTGTTTGGGTCAACAATCTCCCCCATTTTGATAATTGACAAAACATGATATTTGTATGTCTCAATATTCATACCTAGACACATTATGGCTCCTCCATACTTGAACAATCGTACTCTCCCGTAAACTGATATTTCCTGTGACAAGTACTCATCCAAATATCCAAATATACATATCCCAGTAAACACAATTCATAGTGCTAATATAAATAGCAATGGTTCACAATTCATGCTAAGACAAATCGTACTAAGACAAATATCAATGGTTCTCCCCCTTTTGACAATCAGCAAAAATGGAGACAAAAATAAAAGTAATAAAACTACCATTCACATAATGAAAGAGAACAAGTAAGTAGTAGTACTAACTAAGAGCAAACTGAGCCATAGAGTTTAAAAACATAAAAACATAAGCATAAAAATAGTCCTAATCATCAGTGGCAGAACAAATAGCCATATCCATCAAGGAGCATATAAAGGACCCGCACCATCAGAACTGGTACGATAGGGATCCACAAATGCAGAAGTCGGATCAAGATAGCGACGAACCTAAGAATCGTCAATACGATAACCGTTGCAAGACGGATCACGCATCTCCGGAATCGGTATCGTCGGATGGGAGGCCATGGAGTACTGAATGTCGTGGATGGAGTTGCTGAGCGCACTCATCTGAAGAGTGGTACGGTAGTCCATCTGCGTCTAGCGATCATCCATCTCAGTCCAGCACGTATCCTCCAAACGGAAGTGATCGCAAAGCATGGTCTGAATAGCAGTAGACTCGGGAGCAGGTGAATCGGGAGCAGCAAAGGGTGCAGGAGAGTCAGGCTCCTCAGCATCATCAGACTCAGAAGAGGCTACAACAGCAATAGTTCTCCTTGCCTTAGTCAGAAAGGCAGGAGGGGGCAAGGACTGATACTGATCCAATGGGACATGAAAGACATGAAAAATCAAAGGAAGATACATGGTATAAACCAAAGATTTTGGTTTAGGCCTAGCACGAATCATCCAATCCATCATCGTGCGAGGAAAATTGAAGGGGATGCAAAAATGGAGAAAGAAAAGAGCAGTAATCTCAAAGTAAGTAACTTCATCTGTCGATCCAGCTTTTGGCAAGACCGAAGAAAATATAATACGATGAAGTTCATAAAAATGATTATTGAGATGTTTAGCCATTAGTTTTTGAGGAGAAGGATTTGGAGAAAAAAGATCACCCTTGAAACTTTCCAACGTGGTCTCACCGGGGAAAATAAAGTCCCGGGCATCATCAAGCCGTTCCCAAGTGTTGGGGTCGGGCAAACTAAGAAGGTCGGCTAACTCAAAATAATTAAAAGATATGTCTATACCGGCGACACGTGAATAGATGCGGTCGCGGTCATAAGTCATGTTACGATAAAACATTTGAATGGCATTAACATAGATCGGTTCACGAGTTGCAACAAGTTCATCAAGACATAAGTCACGAAAGTTAGGAAGAAAATCGGAAAACACCGTAAACTTAATAGGGTATCCGGCAAAGACACTACGATGACGAAAGTCTGCGAACCATGCGTTAGACGCATCTAAGGACACAAAAATACGGTTATCGTATGTGTCGGCATTGATGGGTGGAGGTGGATTAAAAAGTGGGTGGATCATATTTGGAGGAGGATGAGGAATAGGTTGTGGTGGAGGATTAGGTTGTGGGTTTGGGTTAGGATTAGTAGAGGATTCACCAATGCTTCTCCTTTGTCTTTTACCCCTACCAAGAAACCTAGGTGCCATGGAAAAAATTGAGATTGAAGAGAAAGAAAGAGATATACCTTAACAAAAGAGACCTAAGATGGAGGAAAATAACTCCAAGAGTGACTTCCTTGAGTTTGGAGAGAGATTTCCCAAGGAATTGAGACTTTTAGGGTTTGGGTTTTAAAAGAAATATGTGTGGAGATGTAAGAAGAAGACAATGGAGGGAAGAGAGAGAGGCAATCCCGAATATATGTCTCTTTGGTCGGCTGGTCGGGTGAAACATGAGCCATTGGATGAAGATTAGATCAACGGCTGAGAGTGTCCCGAGGTTCTGGAACAAGGAGGCCGAACTTGGCCCGAACTCTGTACGGGGGCAGAGTTCGGCCCGAGTTCTGGTCCCTTGGGCCAGAACTTCAGGCAGTAAATAAATCAAAAAAATAGGAAGAATATATGAATAAATGGTCAATGATATAAAAGCAAGATTGGAAGTTAGAATTTTCAAATGAGGCAGGCTATAAATAAAAATTAACCATATAATAACTAAGGAGTTATGACATAACTCAATATGATAAAGCTGCTATGGGTAGCTGCAAGGGCCGGATCCCAGCTAGCGGTAGTCCGAAGACTAGTGCACCGTGTCGCTTAGGCTTTTACGCCTTGTTGTAAGAAGGACCCTTTCGACTTGTACCTATAGCAAAGTCAGCATAGAGAATCGTGACATAATCGATAATTACGCAGGCCAATTTAATGTATAACCGTTTCATCTAAAATTCCTAATTCACGACAAAAAAAATTGAATCGCTCCTCAGATAATGGTTTCGTAAAGAAATCGGCCAACTGATGCTAAGTGTCAATAAATTCTAAATTAATAGTGCCATTCTGTTGGTGATTACGCAAAAAGTGGTGACGAATTTTAATATATTTCGTGCGTGAGTGACATATGGGGTTCTTAGTGAGATTTATAGCACTAGTGTTGTCACAAAATATAGGAATGTGCATACAAGATAAGTTATAGTCTGCAAGGGTTTACTTTATCCATAGAATTTGTGCACAACAATGACCAGCTGCGATATATTCAGCTTCTGTTGTGGTTAGTGCGACAGAATTCTGCTTCTTGCTAAACCAAGAGACTAGAGCCTTTCCTAATAAATGACACGTGTCGCTAGTAATTTTACAGTCGACCTTGCATCCGGCAAAATCAGCATCAGAGTAACCAATGAGGTCAAATGATGTTGATTTGGGATACCATAGGCCCACTGTAACCGTACCCTTAAGGTATCGAAAGATACGCTTAACGGCGGACATGTGTGATTCCTTAGGATTTGCTTGATTTCTAACACACAAGTAAACACTAAACATAATATCAGGGCGACTAGCAGTTAAATAAAGTAGACTGCCTATCATACCTCGATACTTATGTTGATCAACAGGTTTGCCGCTTTTATCTGGTTCTAGTTTGGTTGTAGTAGCCATTGGAGTACCGATTGGTCTGACGTTGTCAAGGTCAAATTTCTTCAGCATGTCCTTTGTATACTTTGACTGACAGATAAAAGTTCTATTTGATGTTTGTTTAACTTGCAGTCCAAGAAAGTAATTGAGCTCCCCCATCATGCTCATCTCAAACTCAGTCTGCATACACTTAGCAAAATCTTGACAGAGAGTTTCATCAGTAGAACCGAATATAATATCATCAACGTAAATTTGCACTAAAAGAATAGTATCTTTGAAAGATTTTATAAAGAGTGTAGTATCAATTTTTCCTTTTAAAAAACCTTTATCAAGCAAGAAATTGCTTAGACGCTCATACCAAGCTCTACAGGCTTGTTTGAGGCCATATAGCGCTTTCTTGAGTTTGAAAACGTGGTCGAGAAATTTGTGATTTTCAAAACCAGGGGGTTGTTTTACAAAAACTTCCTCCTTAATAAATCCATTAAAGAAAGCACTTTTAACTTCCATTTAAAACAGTTTAAAATTTTGAAAGTTAGCAAATGCACAAAGCATCTGAATGGATTCAAGTCTTGCAACAGGAGCATACGTCTCATCGTAGTCGATACCTTCCTCTTGGTTGTATCCTTGAGCTACTAGACAAGCTTTGTTGCATGTAACTGATTACAAAAAACCTATTTCTTACCAATAATCAAATGATTAGCTGGCCTAGAAACAAGTTCCCAATCCTGGCTTCTCTCGAATTGGTTGAGTTCTTGCATGGCAGAAATCTAAAACTCATCATTAAAAGCTTCTAAAATATTTTTAGGCTCAATTTGTGAAATAAAGGCAGTGCTAGCAATGGAGTCTCTCAATGATGATCGAGCACTTACTCCGCGTGAAACCTCACCTATGACCAAGTTTTCTGGATGTGAAGGCTTGAAAGAGAATTTCTTTGGCAAGCCCTCCAGAGAATTGGTTTCAGTAGTGGTATTCATCGGCGTAGAAGTCGATGGCTCAATATCATCGTCAGGAAAGGCTGCTGCACTATTATCTTCATCAAAGTCACATTTATAGACTTTTCCACAATTAATGAGCGTTTGTTGAACACTCTATATCCCTTGCTCTTGGCAGCATAGTCAAGAAATATACCATCGTCAGCTTTGGCATCAAATTTGCCTAAGTTCTCTTTGGTGTTAAGGATAAAACATCGACAACCAAAAACTCTTAAATAAAAAACATTTGGAGTTCTTCCAAACCAAAGTTCATAAGGTGTTTTCTTCGTAATAGGACGAATAAACATCCTATTTAAAATGTGGCATGCTGTACTGACTGCCTCAGCCCAAAAATATTTCGGAAGTAAAAATTTATTCAACATGACTCTAGCCATATCGCCAAGAGTCCTATTCTTCCGCTCCATAACACCATTTTGTTGAGGAGTTCTTGGACAAGAAAACTCATGATTAAAACTATTTGAATCACAAAACTTTTCAAAATTAGTATTTTCGAATTCGCCTCCATGATCACTTCAGATTCGAGTAATCATGTAGCCCTTTTCGTTTTGAACCTTTTTAGCAAAAATTTTGAAAACAAAAATGGCATCACTTTTGTCTGTAAGAAAAAAAGCTAAGTAAATCTAGAAAAGTCATCTACTATAACTAAAGCGTAGAGTTTTCCACCAAGACTGGCTACTCTACTAGGACCAAATAAATCCATATGAAGTAATTGCAAGGGTCTTGTAGTACTTACATTGTTTATGGAATGAAATGAGGACTTTGTTGCCTTATTCAACTCACATTCGACACATACCGTGTCTTTTTTGAATGTAATATCGGGCAAGCCTCTAACTAGCTTCTTAGTCGATAGCCTGAATATAGTATCCATATTGGCATGACCAAGACGCTGGTGCCACAGTAATCTCTCATCCTTGTGTGCATAGAGGCATCTTCCTGTACTATTAATATCTCTAGATAGATAGAAAATATAAATGTTATCCTCTCTTATCCCTTCAAAAGCGATGTCTCCCGTTGACCTATCATAAATATAGCATTTATTTTGTCCAAAGTTAATATCAATCCATATCAGCAAGGTGACTTATGCTGAGCAGGTTATGCTTTAACTCGGTCACTAGGTAGACATCCTTTATTACAGGAGAAGGAGGATAACCAATAGTACCATTACCTATGATATACCCTTTTAGGTTGTTGCCGAAGGATACATACCCTTCTCTCTTCATCGATAGTGATGTGAAAAGATTTGCGTCTCCCGTCATATGTCGCGAGCATCCACTATCGATAATCTACTTACTTTTAGTTGAGGAGGGAAGGTCCACCTACATCAAGAGTAGATGTGACCTTTGGTACCCATGTTCTTGAGGGTCCTAAAAAGTTAGTTTTTGGCATCCATGCATATATGTTCCTATCTACTAATCTCCTAACTCTACATTGTGGTGAGATGTGTCCATGTAATCCACAATAGGTGCAAATAGCATTCCTATTTATGTTTGGAGCATGTTGATGATGTCTATATGTAGCATTGTAAGAGTGGTGTAGAGTAGCATGATAATAACTATATGTGGCAGCAGGATGATGATTATATCGATATGCAGTATGGTGGCGATTTTATGCAACATAGTGATGATTATATCTATGTGTAGCATGGTGATTATGTGTCGCATTAGAATGATAGTTGTGAGAATAATTTCTACGTGCATGTGGTTTGTGTGCTGTATGGAAGTAGGTGTACATGTAAGCATGTTTACATGCTGCAGGTGGATGACGTGCTTGACTATTTTGAGTAGTGTTGTGCTTTGTGTGTGTCTCATGTGATTGGGTTTGAGGTTGAACAACCTGTTTTCCCAATCTAGTCTTTAATTTCTTAGAGGCAGCTTGTAATTCATGATCTTAGTATTCAAACCATAAATTTTAGTAAGAGAGATCTTGTGTCTATCCTTTTCTTCAGCAAGCTCGGTGTTGAGTGCTG
Organism: Iris pallida; assembly: GCA_029216955.1. Classification (NCBI taxonomy): domain Eukaryota; kingdom Viridiplantae; phylum Streptophyta; class Magnoliopsida; order Asparagales; family Iridaceae; genus Iris; species Iris pallida. Next base: position 2,104,435 of record JANAVB010026400.1, read on the forward strand.
TGATATCACGTATTTGCTTTTCAATACGTGCTTCGGCATCATGTAGGCTTAGCTTAAGCTTCGACACCTCATTAGTGACTTTCGTGGGTGAAGTGTCTCTAATATTATCAAGCAAAGAAGAGAGTTTTTGAATCTCGACTTCATAGCTTTTGATCTTCTCTTTGGCATGTTTATATTTACTAATAAATTTCTTGTGGTAATTTAGTAAATCATTGAATGTATCGCCAAGTTCATCAAAAGTGAAATCATCGAGAGTTTCGCTAGTTATCTTATCGGAAGTTGCCATTAGGTATATATTGGCGGTGTCTTGAGGAGAGTCCTTTTCTTACTCGGAGTCACTAGCTTCGCTTTCATGCCAAATGCTTGTGTTGGCATATTTTTTTGAGGAAGCCTTCTTGTATGGTTTCTTATATCGGTTGCTCTTCTTTGCGAATGGGCAGTCTTTTCGGACGTGTCCAGTCTTCTTGCAGCCGTAGCATGTTGGCTGTTCTTCATCATCCTCTTATTGTTCTTTCTTTCTTCGATTGAAGTGGAGGAATTTCTTGAAGTTGCGGACGAGGAGAGCTTGATCATCACCTTCCGAATTGTCGTCATCAGTCTCTTCAGGATCAATCCTTCGACGATGAGCTTTAAGGACAATTTCTTTTGCCTTTGGAGCAGGCTCTTCGAAGTCTTTGAGGTCAAGTTCGTGAGTCATCAACTTTCCCATCAAAGTCTCCATGGACATAGTAGTGAGATCATTTCCTTCTATAATGGCTGTCACCTTAGGGTTCCAAATCTTTGGTAGCCCCCTAAATAGCTTGCGGATCTTTTCATGATTTGTATATTATTTGTCGAGAGAGGACAAGGGGTTAATGATGTTGAGAAATCTTGTAAACATTTGTGTTATCGTCTCATTTGGCTTCATCTTAAATGCCTCATATTCTTGAGTGAGATGACTTATTTTCGACTCCTTGACTTGGGTGGTTCCTTCATGTGTCACTTTTAGAAGTCTCCATACTTCGTGAGAGGTGGTGCATGTTGAGACCCTGTTAAACTCATTCTTGTCTATTACACAAAATAAAGCATTAATAGCTCTCGCGTCTAGACTCGCTTGTTTCTTCTCCTCGTCAGAATATTTGTCGTGGGGTTTCTCAATGAGATCACCATTGACAACTATCCTGGCGGGCTTTTTGTAACCATCGGTAACAATGGTCCACAAGTCGAAGTCTAGAGACTTAAGATAAAAACCCATCCTTGTTTTCTAATAGGTATAGTTTGTTCCATCAAATAGGGGAGGCCTATGAGTGGACTGCCCTTCACCGTGATTGGAAAACATGGATTGAGTGGTTGCCATGGATCAGCTCTAGGATGTTAGTCCTTGATAAGAGAACAGAGCTCTGATACCAATTGAAGTACAGGTAGGCAACTCTAGAGTGGGTTAATAGATTTTATAGCAAAAATGATCAATTAAAAACTTAAACTCTCTTCACCAACTAAATAATCAGAGTAAAAGAAATACGGAAATAAAGAGTAGAGAGCAAGCACAACACAGCAAGATTTTTAACATGGTTTCCCACGTGGAGGACTAGTCCAGGCCTGAGAACTCTAGCTCAGGATTGAAATCCACTATTTGTGAAATAGGGTTACAACCACGTGCCTTTTTACAGAAGAGCACGCCAAACTTCTTTCAATGATCGCTTTAGCAAAACTTGGACCTTTCCAAGTGACTTATAACTTCTTGCACTTCAAACTTCTAGCTGGATCGTCCCGAGCAACTTGGACGGTTGGGAAGTTTGAATGCTAAGTTGATGGAAAGGTAAGGCTCTTTAATATATAGGCTATATAAGAGAAGAAGAAGAGAAGATTGAATGGTTTCAAATGAGAGAAACCAAGGCCTATTTATAGGATTCGGGGTAGGTAGAATTCGGCCAGAATTCGGTATGTATAATTCAAATTTTTGCCCGTTAGACAACTAGCACTGATCAAGACCTAAAAATCAGCATCTTGTAATTTAGGGGGTAGAGTTCGGCCTGAACTCTGTGTGGAGGCAGAGTTCGGCCCGAACTCTGTCTCCTATGGACAGAATATTCTAATTAGGCTTTTGGATGAATGGGTTGATTGGGATTTGGGCTAAGGAAACCTATAAAGCTATGTCTAACCCAAAGTTGCTCAGTATGACCCAACGTACATCATCCTATACTCAAAAACAATAAAAAATACAGACTCCAGTATACGCAGAATAATAAATCTTCAAGCAGCTGTGATCTTGAACCAATGAGCTTAGTATTTTAATTTCGAGCTCGATGTGTCAAATTGGACTATAACAAATATTGTTTTGTTAATTTTCAAGATTATATTGACTGTGATCATGTTTGGGTCAACACTTCACAACTCTGAGGATTTCTCACTGGACAGATTCAAAAACACCTTCGAATCGAAGAGGAATCGAAGGAAAGACAAAAATACGAGAACGATGGAGTTTCTAAAACTAACACGGTGAGCGCGAAAGGCAAGAGAACTGCAAGAAAGAAGAACTTTCTCGGTCCTAAGAAGGACCAACAAAAGTTCAAGAACTCCAGCACCGCCAAAGGACCCAAGATCAGCTATTTTGTGTGTGGCAAAGTAGGACATTATGCCAGAGACTGTAGGGTTTGAATGACCCAAAACAGTGAGGTAAATCTCACTGAGACAGATAACATAACTGCTACGGTGAGCAAAATCATAACGGTCAAAAGGAAGGCTCCAGGATGGTGGTACGATACTTGTGCTACCATTCATGTTTCATACGATAAAGCAGCATTCAAGACCTATTCTGAAGTCAATGATAGACAAAAAGTTCAAATGGGAAATGAAGGACACTCAACGATCGTAGGAACAGGTGATGTGGAAATCCAATTCACTTCCGGGAAGAAAGTAACTCTGACTAACGTACTTCACGTCCCGGATATGAGTAGGAACCTCCTCAGTATAGTCTTGTTGGGTAAACCAGGAATAAAATCTGTCTTTGAGTCGGGCAAATTAATTTTGACCCGTAATGGTGTGTTTGTTGAAAAGGGATATACCGATGAGGGTATGATCAAACTTTGTATCATTAAAAATAATATCAATAAAGTTTCTACTTCTGCTTACATGATTGAGTCCTCTACTTTATGGCATAGTAGATTAGCGCATATAGGTATTAGCACTATGAAAAGATTAATTAAATCTGGATTAATTTCATGCAATTCTGAAGACTTAGATAAGTGTAAAATTTATGCAAAATCCAAAATGATTAAAAAAACCTTTTTACAGTGTAGAGCGTAATACCAACCTACTAGATTTAGTTCACTCTGATTTATGTGAATTTAATAGCACATTATCTTGCGGAGGTAATAAATACTTTATTACCTTCATTGACGATTGCTCTAGATTTACATATGTATATTTATTAAAGGATAAAGATGAAGCCTTTAATGTTTTTAAAATATACAAATCAGAGGTTAAAAATCAACTTGGAAGAAACATTAAAATACTTAGAAGTGATAGAGGTGGTGAATACTTTTCTTTTGAATTTAATACCTTCTGTGAAGAGAACGGTATTATTCACGAATGTTCTGCACCACGGACACCACAACAGAACGGACTAGCCGAAAGAAAAAATAGAACATATCAAGAAATGATAAATGCAATGCTAATGCATTCTGAATTATCATTTAGTTTGTGGGGAGAAGCTTTACTTACTGCATGTCATATAATGAACCGAATTCCTTTGAAGAAAACTGGTATTTTACCATATGAGATATGGAAAGGCCGTAAGCCTAATATTAGTTATTTTAGAGTGTGGGGGTGCATAGCTTATTACAAAAACATGGATCCTAAAAGGACCAAATTAGGTCCTCGTGGAATCAAAAGTGCTTTTGTAGGTTATGCTTCCAATAGTAAGGCATATAGACTTTTAAACTTAGAGTCTAACATTATTGTCGAATCCAGAGATGTGGAATTTTTCGAGTAACCTTATTTCTAAGAATAAGGATTCTGAGATTCCTGCTAATGAAGAGTCTCGTGATGAGAGCTCTTCACGGTTAGTTGAAAAACAACCCGAGCTTCGGATCAGTAAGAGAGTTCGAAAGGCTAAGGATCTAGGATCTGACGAAATAGATTCTCAACTAATTTCTTTTTTACTTAGTAGAAGGAAATACAGAGAAATTTATTCGAAAGATTCTTATCATTTTTCAGGTGGAAGATGATCCTAAAACCTTTAAGGAAACAATAGCTTCGCGGAACTCATCTTTTTGGAAAGATGCTATCCAAGATGAGATGCATTCGATAATATCTAACCACACTTGGGAAATTGTCGATCTGCCCAAAGGATCAAGACCTATTGGATGTAAGTGGGTGTTCAGGAGAAAGTATCATAGTGATGGTACTTTAAACACCTACAAGGCTAGACTAGTAGCCAAAGGATTTCGACAAAGAGAAGGAATTGATTATTTTGACACATATGCACCAGTAGCAAGAACGACTACAATTAGAATATTGTTTACGTTAGCTTCATTGCATCATCTTAATGTTCATCAGATGGATGTCAAAGCGGTATTCTTAAATAGAGATCTCGATATCGGAAGGGTTCGTGCTCCCGAGAAATAAACAAAAGGTATGCAAACTTGTTAAATCCTTGTATGGATTAAAACAAGCACCAAAGCAGTGGCATCATAAATTTGACTCAGTCATAATTTCTAATGGCTTTGTTCACAATGTTTGAGATAAGTGTTTATATACTAAAGTATATGGAAATATCGTGATATTTCTTTGTCTCTACGTTGATGATAAGTTGATCATTAGCAACGAGATGAGTGGAATTACATAAACGAAGAGGTTTCTAACTTCCACATTCAAGATGAAAGATCTTGGAATAGTTAACACTATTTTGGGGATCAAAGTAATACAAAACAGTGGGGTTTTTGACCTTACGCAGTCGCACTATGTTGAGAAAGTGCTATACAAGTTCAAACACCTAAAGTTCAAAGAAGTGAACACTCCATTTGATCCAAGTGTTAAACTAGAAAAGAATTCTGGAAGAGACGTCGCTCAATTAGAATACGCAAGTGCTATTGGATGTCTTATGTATTTGATGCAATGCACAAGACCTGATATAGCATTTGCAGTTAGTAAAATGAGTAGATTTACTAGCAACCCTAATAATAAGCATTGGAGGGCTATCGGTAGAATTTTTGGTTATCTTTTGAAAACTAAGAATCTTGGATTACAGTATGGTAAATTTCTTGCCATATTAGAAGAATATACCGTCGCTAGTTGGATATCAAGTGTCGGGGATAACAAATCTACGAAAGGTTGGATATTTACGCTTGTCGGAGGGGCAGTTTCTTGGAAGAGCAAGAAACAAACATGCATTACCCATTCGACCATGGAGTCAGAATTTGTGGCTCTAACTTCTGCAGGACAAGAAGCTGAGTGGTTGAGGGATCTTCTATTAGAAGTTCCGCTGGCTAAGGACAATGTATCAAAAGTGTCAATACATTACGATAGTCGAGCTACTCTAGCAAGAGCCTACAATAAAGTGTATAATGGGAAGTCTAGACATATAAGTCTAAGACATACCTACGTAAGGAAATTGATCAAAGATGGAATCATTTCTCTTACGTATGTGCGTACCAGCTATAATTTAGCTGATCCCTTTACTAAACCACTAGCTAGGGATTTAGTAAAATCTACCTCAAGAGGTATGGGATTGAAACTCCTTGAGTAAGAGTTCCAAAAACAGTGGCAACCCAATCTAATGTTAAGAAAACCTTAACCTTAGATTCAATAGGTAACAACAAACTGTTAATTTCGATGTATACAACATGATAATGTCGACTGTTGCAATTTGAGGATTGAGTTTATAAAACTCTTAATGAAGTTCAGTAATGTTGACATGTATCTGTAAAGCAACAGAGATACTGAAAGAACTTCACCTATGCGAATTTAGAGATGGTGCCTTCTCAATAAGATCTGGAGTTTATCTTATAAAAAATTCACGAGACAGGATCAGCACATGGCCATTAATAGTGCTAAGCGAGAGATGTAGGCGAAGAACTACAAAAGAATGTGTGTAAAGTAACACCAATTTTATCACAAAGAATAACTGGTTCAAAGCCCAGCTACCAGAGATTTCGATAAAATCTTGTGTTGCATCTACTAAGGTTAGGTTCAAATCGAAAGATACCTAACTGTATTAACATTCTTTAAGTGATGTATTATGGAATTCCTTTCCATCATTTATGGAACAAGTGGGGGATTGTTGGAATTATTAATTCCATTTATTGTTCATAAGGATAAAAAGAAAAGAGAAGGGACTTTAGTCACACATCGAAAAGAAAGAAAGGTTCGAGGGTGCTTAAACAGGTATGTGCAATCATGAGGAGTGTGCAACAACCAAAGAGATGCTAGTGGGTGACCATTGGTTGTTGTTTTATTGGCAACACCGGCTCCGGCTCGGGCTCGGGCACGGGCTCAGGCTCGGGCGTAAAGGCGATAGTGGCGCATTGTAGACTCACTTGTGCACTTAGGCAACGTGGCCTCGAGCTCCTCGCGGCGATTCTCGCCCCGAGAATTCGTATTTTTTGCAGCCAACTGTTAGCCCATTTTTGCGGCCTAGACAGACAAAGGAGTGAATGAACCTGCGAATTGGTAAATGAATGTTTATTCGGAAGGGTCGCGACTTCACGAAACAACACGAATCCATCTATATATACTACAGATCTCTGAGTCTAAAACACACAGAATATCAGTATTCATTCTCTCTTTCTTTTTTCTTCTAATGTTTTCCCGAAAGGTGTTCTTCCCTACGCCGGTGTCTCTCAACGTCTGGTGAACCTCCGGCAGAAGGCTGTCTTATCCTGGGTGTTCTGGCGTGCTGACTCCAAGACATTACCGGAGTTCCCGAAACATTTTAAGGAAAGTGCTGCTAAATGCACGATTCAAGCCTCGACGACATTTTCAACTTCGCAGAACTCAGAAGTGAAGTACTAGCAATTTCTAATAGAACTAAACCCTATAAATATATTAGAATTATTATATCAACTCACTTCCTTAGAGGCTCCAGCTCCAGCCATGGAAAAAGTTGACTTCTCTTCTTTTTTCGTACTCCTGTCCACGACCGCCACCCTCCTCCTCGTGATGGTACTCATCAAGAGATCACTACCTGCGAAAGAGAGGAGGAATCTTCCTCCGATCCCATGGAAGCTCCCCATCATCGGCAACATGCACCAGATGCACGGCGACCGCCCCCTGCACCAGATCCTCCGTGAGCTGGCGCACAAGTACGGCCCAGACCTCCTACACCTCCGGCTGGGCCAGGTCGACCACGTCGTGGTGTCCTCCGCGGAAGCCGCGAAGGAGGTCCTCCACACCTATGACACCAACTTCGATTCCCGCCCCAAGCTCGTGGCCCCCTTCATCCTCTTCGACAACAATTTCAGTATCGGCTTTGCCCCCTACGGCACCTATTGGTGCCTGCTCTGTAAGATCTGCACTTTAGAGCTCCTCAGCGCCCGTCGCGTCAAGGCATTCGGCCCCGTCAGGGAGGAGAAGATCTCCCGCCTCCTCTGAACCATACGTTCAGAGTACAGATCTGGCACTAGCCCTATCAACCTCACCAACATGCTCCAGGTGCTGAGCAGCACTATTTTTGCGAGGACGGCGTTCGGCGTGGAGAGCAAGCACTCGGAGAGGTTCGTCAACGGGGTGCTCAAGGACGCGTTCACGTTCCTGAATGGGATGAACCTGTCCGACGTGTTCCCTTCGCTAGGGTTCGTCGACGTGGTCAGCGGGATCAGCTCCTCGATAAAGAAGGTCCGGCGGCAGGTCGACGTGGTCCTGGACACCATCATCGAGGAGCACCAGAGCAAGAGGAGGCAAGAGAAGGGCAATACTATATTATAAGACAACCACGACCTCGTCGACATTCTATTAGGGATACAAGAGAAGGGCGGCCTCGACGTCCCCCTCACGATGGGCAACCTCAAGGCCGTTAACCTTGTAAGTATTAATTGTTACTTATATAACTTTCAAATCAAGGATTAAGATTAGATAAATTAAATATGGTTCAGCTGTTGCTATTTTGGATATGATGGATTTTAATTTGGTTTCATGCATGAGCGCATGCAGGAGATGTTCTTGGCCGGTGTGGAAAGCATGTCGTCGACCTTCACGTAGGCGATGGCGGAGCTGATGAAGCGGCCGTCCGAAATGAAGAAGGTGCAGTCCGAGGTACGAGAGGCTCTGAAAGGGAAGGAGAAGATTGAAGACAGCGACATGAAGAGGTAGCACTACATGAATCTCGTCATCAAAAGACGCTGCGGCTCCAATCAATAGGCCCGCTGCTCCTGCCCAGGGTCTGCAGTGAGTCGTGTCCATGGACGGCCCTAGCCCAGGGCAGACCGGACGATGGCCGAGAGCCCCCTGACGAAAGGGACACCAACATGGTACTATTTATAATAGAACTAGTATGTATCATGTCTTTTTTTAACAAAAAGTGTTGTGATGTAGTGGGTCTAATACTAGACATATATTTAAGAGGTCTTTGGTTCAAATCTTGACTATAACAAAATTTTATTTTATATATACTTTTTTTACATTATGTATGGAAGTCCATTTTGAAAGTTTTGCCTCGTGCCTCCATCAGCTCAAGGTCGGCCCTGGTCGTGCCGCGTCCTCGGCTACGACGTTCCGGCCGGGTGCCGCGTCATGGTCAACGTGTGGGCGCTGGGGCGGGATCCCAGGAACTGGAAGGATGCGAAGAGCTTCAGGCTGGAGCGGTTCGACGGGACCGAAGTAGACTTCAGGGGAGGCAACTTCGAATACCTGCCGTTCGGAGGCGGCAAGAGGATATATCCGGGAATGACTTATGCACTGGAAAATCTCGAGCTCGAGCTCGCGCAGATCTTGCTCAATTTTGACTGGGAGCTCCCCGAAGGGATTAATCTGGAGGAACTCGACATGATCGAGATTGTCGGGTCCGGGAGTGTTAGAAAGGAAGATCTATACTTGATTGCCAAGCCTTATGGATTCTGAATGTGAGATTGTTCACTTGTAATAAATACTATATATGTAATAATTTCTCTATATCATTAAGGCCTCGTTTGGTTCACATAAAGGAAATGAATTCGTATTTTCCATGGGAACGGGAAAGTAGGATTCCTATCATATTTTTTTTCAGTTGTTTGGTAAAACAAGGAAACTATTTAGGAAAAAAAAAGCAAAATATAACAATGTTCCAATAATATTCTTACCTTTTAAAATAAAAATAATATTATAAAAAATAACATTAATGGTAAAATAAGCAATGACATATGGTTACTTTTGTCATAACTTTTGTAATAAATGTTGGGAAAGGAGGAGGGAAAATCAATCTCATGGGTCTTTAGTGGAACCATATTCCCACCAATTTTTTTTACTTGTCAGGAAATTGATTCCCAAGTTTGTGGCTACAAAACAAAGGAAAGAAACAACTTTCCTTTCTTGGTTCCTTAAATCCGTGAACCAAACGAGGCCTAAGTGTTGCTCTGTCTAGGGTGGTGCTATTAACACTCCTAAAATGTTATCATGTACTTCTCTTTAATTTTTTATCATTCAAATTTCAAATTTATCCTTGCATTAATATTATTGGCACTTCTAAAATGTCATCCTGCACTACTCCTTCTATGCATGCACAATACATCAACCCTTTTGGGATGTACCGATACATTCCAAATCTGAACCGTTGGATGTTCATCCAATGGTTCAAATTAAATTCAGATTAAATAATGTAGGAGACGTCATTTAATATTGTTTTTGACTTTTGACCTCTTGTTATCTTGCTATAGCAGGTCATACTTTAATGTAATTTTTTCAATGAACACCCTAAATTAACTCATATTTACTCTCATTCGTCCATGTTATTTAATATTTTGTGCAACTACGTATATACAACAATAATTGTGTGTCGGCCAGAAAGAAAGAACACAGTGTGTCCAGGTCTGTAGGCGATGTAGACGATGACACCACGATGCTCCGATAGCTGCTGGTGATCTAGATGATGACACCGACGACGACATGGACGAAGTTCTTATAGCCAATGTGGATAATAGTAAGGGAAGAATTCACATGAATAAGAGGGGTAGAAAGCCGATAAAAGCTCGTTATCTCAAATCTTTTCTTTGTGTAAATTAAATCCAAGGAAGACACAATCCCTAATTTTAGATATTGCTTAGCAGAGACTGCTTAGTTGTTGTAAAATTATGGTGTTGCTTCTGTAACATTTTCATCTTTAGTCTCATGTTTTCTATGAATATGTGTTCGGTTTAATTTTGATTTAGTAATCTTTCCGTAATTTATCTTTTTGTTTTATCTAACAATTTAATATTTTGGTTATAAAGCTACATGCCATGGTGGTGGTGGTGGAAGGAGAAACGCAGATGAAGAAGGAAAGAAGAAGAAGTTCTGGTTCACGGCGGACTTCGTCGAGCACTCCTCGAACAATGAGGAGTACCAGCGGAACTAAACCTCTTATAGATTCTTTACTAGTCTCAAAATTTATATTGAGGAGTACCTCCTCAAATTGTTAATCATGATAACCTTTCATGATTACCCTTCAAACGGCTAGTAGATTCTTTGCTAGTCTCAAAATTTATTTGTCTTTCCATCTTTCTCACTTTTTGTACTTTTCTCTTGCTATATATACAATAGTTTTCTTGTTTCAACTATTATTTATTCTGAAATACATAGAATAGTTTTCTTATTTTATTTTGTAGTACTGGAGAAAGATGTCTACTCGTATGGGACATATAGAAGACGTAGAAGATTGGATGCCAACTCCAAATGAAACCTTCATTTCGCGTATGATGCGCAGGTTTGAAAAACAACTGTCGAAGATTTCAGTTCAACTTATTTCGATCAATTCTAAGCTTGGTTCAATCGAAATTGAACAAATGAGTATATCTCGGCGTTTAGAAAAGAAGGAAGAATCTTCAGCATTGAAGAAGGCATCTTCATCTGGAGTAATTAATAATATGGAGGAGGTTTCCGTTGAATCTTCTGATAAGGAGGATGTGCTGCTAGAGAATCATAATAAAACAATGGACCAAATTCTCGCATTGTGTCCTACAGAAGAAACTAACTTTAGCAGTTCTTCGAAAAAAATGCATGGAAATTTAGATCCGGCCGTCACACCTTTAAAAAGTTTAACAAGAACTTCAACCTCAAAGCCTAGCCTGTGTACTAGTATTTCTTCGAGTTTTTACGACTATATTTCTGTGGATGATAGACCTAAAGAGTAAGTAATATGAGTTTTCATTTAATTCCAACAGCTTTTTCTCCTAATTTATTCGTTTCTTTTCTTAGTAAAATAATATCATCTTGCAACAAAATCTACATGTCTCGGGCTGAGATAAAGTCCTTAGCTCCAGAAACGAGAATTAAAGCTGGGGTATGTATAGATTGTATATTTCTTCTTAAATGCCATCTATGTTTACTTCGATTCTATCGCTGACATATTTAATGAGATATTCAGATATTAACCCTTGTCTCTTCTCTTCTCACCACGGAGGAATGGAAAAGAACTTTTAATAAAGCTAATGTATGATATTTACCAATAAGGTTAACGGTGAGTGAGCATTTTATTCTTCAATAATTATGCGTTAATAATTTTCTCGTTTGTTTCTCCTTCGTAATGTATTAATTGATGTGTATGTAGGGAGCAAGGTTACCTCCATCTGACAAATAACTTCATAAAATATGGAAGAAGTACAAATATTTCCAGGATTATATGGGATCTTTAAGCATTTGTAACGAGGTATTAATGTATTTCTGCTTAAATATTAATCCTAATTTTCTAAAAATTTACTAATTTGTTTTACCTAATTAATCCTAATTCAGATATACATACCCATTCTTTTGTCTGGACACTATACTCTTATAAGAGTTATGGTTAAAACAAGGACTGTTGAAATTTGGGACACACTTGCATCTACAGATGATCAAATTCAAAACAAACCAATCATAAAAGAAATAGGCTAACATTGCGTACAAGATCCACGGTATACTAATACATATTGTATTATGGTAATTGTAGCTTTCAAATTTGGATCTCTTTCTCGAAGAAGAGATTTTGAAGTTGAGAGATGCTAGGTTCCACTTTTCTACTTTTGCTATAAAACATCGTCTTTATATTCTCCGCCAAGGCAATTTATTTGATTGTGGGATTTTTATAATTGTATTCATGAAAGTCGGATGTAGTCTGGACTCCCGTTCTCTCAATGTAAGTCTGAAAATATGTCGTAAAAAACTTACACTTTTTAGAGCAATATTTTTGATGTTATGTTTGTTATATGCAATTTGATTCAGGAATGGAAAGACGCAAAGCTGCTGAATGAATTACAACTTCAGAGCACAATGAAGTACTATCCAAGTTGCACAACAATACAATATAATTAAGCAGAAAGGAGTCCAAACTGAAATGATTGAATATGGAAGACGATAATTTTTTTCTTCTTTTATCTAATGTATTATGTTCATTTGTTTTGTTGAGTTATAATGTTCTTAAAATATGGAATAAAAATGATATCAAAATGTTCATTTGTTTTATAATCTTGCTGACATATAATCCTAAAATATCCTAACCTGTGCCTCTGATCCTATGGGTATACCTTATCTTCGTGCTCAAGTGATTTATGCCTCTGACCCTATATATCGAGAAAAATTCTCAAGTTATTTTTAAGAAAAAATTTATAAAATGCCCAAAAACCGCAAAAGTTTTATGAAAAAATCCACCGTAAAATAACATTTTATCGCGTGCCCAGAATTAGCTAAAAATATATAAAAGGGTGCGGCATGACCTTATTGCCCTTCTAATTTTTTCAAAACACTCACGAAACCTACTCTTCAAAACCAAAAAGTTTCTATTCTTTCTCTTCTTCCATACGCTGCTCCTTTTCGTATCTAGGTTTCATCCTCCAAAATCTTCAAACTCTATTTCAAAAACTCGTCAGTGACTCTCCATTCGCAATCTTCACACCATGTCGCAAATATCAGCATCAAATGGAACCCCAGTTAGAGAAAAGGGACAAGATGTAGATATGCAAGAAAAGAGAGAGCTGTTGTGAAGAGATTTAAGAAGGTTGCACATGAGCCAAAGGCTAGTAATCAAGAAGGAGGGCAAAAACAAGGTATAACTATAAGTGTTAAAATATAGGAGAATGTTCATTCTCCATGCAAATATCACGGAGAATGACCATTCTCCGTGTTAAAGTCATGGGGAATGACTATTCTACAAGTTTATATTAACGGAGAATGGACCATTCTCCGTGTTAATATCACGGAGAATGACCATTCTCCTTATTAGATTGAAGGATTAATTTCATTCTTCGTGTTGACTTGACGGAGAATGGCCATTCCCGTGTTAAAATGAAGGGGAACTGACTCCGTGTTAAAATGTAGGAGAATGGTCATTCTCCGTGCAAATATCACAGAGAATGGCCATCTCGTGTTAAAATATAGGAGAATGGTCATTCTTCGTACAAATATCATGAAAAATTTTCATTCACCGTGCAAATATCACAGAGAATTTTCATTCTTCGTGCAAATATCACGGAGAATGACCATTATCCGTGTTAAAGTCATAGGGAATGGCCATTCTCTATGTTATATTGACGGAGAATGGACCAATCTCCGTGTTAATATCACAGAGAATGAGCATTCTCCTTATTAAATTGAAGGCTTAATTCCATTCTCCGTGTTGACTTGACAGAGAATGGCCATTTCCGTGTTAAAATGAAGGGGAATTGCCATTTTCTGTGTTAAAAGCACGAAGAATGGCCATCTCCTTGTTAAAATGTAGGAGAATGGTCATTCTTCGTGCAAATATAACGGAGAATGGCTATCTCGTGTTAAAATGTAGGAGAATGGTCATTCTATGTGCAAATATCACGGAGAATCAAAACAAAAATTTGTCATAATAGCGACGTTTATAAATGTCGCTAATCTCGGCCAAAACGTCGCTAATTTAAGTGAGCGACGTTTTGGAAACGACGGAAAAAAGCGTATTGCTAATCGAAAAAATGTCACAAAACGTCGCTATGGCGACGTAAATTAGCGACGGTCATGACGTCGCTAAATAGCGAAGTTATTTGCAACGTTTCTTTGTAGTCGTCGATTAGCGACACATTAGCGACATTTTTGCAACGATGTGGTGACATCAGATTGTCTGCCACGTCAGCAATTTAGCGACGTTTATATGCGTCGCTACATTTTAGCGACGTATATAAACGTCGCTAAACCGTAGCGACGCATATAAACGTTGCTAAATTGGAAAAAAAATAAAGAATACAGAATCCAGAATGCAAAATACCGAATCCAACAGAAATCCAGAATCCAAAATGCAGAATCCAGAATGCAGAAATACACCTGGGTTCGCCGACCCCTTCGGTGGAACACTCAACACCGACACGCACAATACATTCCAGAATAGACAAAAAATATAAAGAACAAAAAATATCCTCAACGAATAATATATGGTACAAATATAAAGAACAAAGTCAATATCCTCAAATACGTACAAAGTAAAAATATAAAGTACAAAGTCCGAAAATGCAAAAACAAAACTATTGATCGCCTAGAGCTGGAGCTAGAGCCGGAGCGCCACCAGATGACTGTCGTCGCAATGCAAGGATAGTCTGATACTCCTCTAGTGACTAGCTGACGAGCATGTCCTTCCGTACACCGTCGGATGTAGACGATGCTCCCGACGTACCAGATGGTCGCTCCATAGCCATCTCGCGAAACTGCTGCATCTGCTCGACCAACCGCTGCGTAGTCTCCTACGTAGCTCGGGAAATCTGTCGCAGCATCTCAGTCATCTTCTCAAGCCTCTCAAAATGTGAGATGAGTGCAAGATCATCCGTATGCGGCTACGGCTGCGACTGCGATGCTGCCATTATCTGGTCACGTAGAGCTGCGATATGTGCATCGATACACTACTGGGCTAACAGTGACTCCTCATTCTGTGTGGGGCCGGGCACACTAGTGGCGGTCCTAGAGGCCTGTGACGCAATAAAGGCACCATAGGAGCCCGTACCATTGTATGTACCCCTATGTATGCCACCAACGACCCTCATTTACAGCTCGTCATCTGACTGAGCTGCGGCGGCTGGGGGCTGCTGGGAAGTGCTAGCTTCAGCTCCCTCTGACTGTGTCGACCCGGCCTCCATAAGCCTCAAAAACTCGGCCTAGAAGTAGGTGTCCCGGGCCTTGTCGTCGACGAACAGCTCCCCCTTCGTGTGCATAGCGAGGAACAAGGTCACCATATTCGGGTCCTCTTCCGAGTCAACCTGTTACGAAATTATTATATGATTTGTCAGTTATGTTGAAAGAAATATATTACTGTAAAGTATTAATTATGGGTATACGGCGAGATATGTACAATATGAGTAAAAAAATCCATGATGGACCGTGACCCACCACACCACTGCGACCCCGCCTGTCGTGCTCTTTTGTTCTTCGCGGACTTCTCCTTGTAGGTTCCCTCCTTGAATCTCCTCTTCATTGCCGTCCAATCGGTGGCAGAGATCCAACCCTGAATAGGCTCTCTCCGGCGCTCGCGATCCTTTTGGTCTAGGATCGCGTCCCTAATGAGCTTGCTGGCGATGCTGGAAAAAATAGACTCGACAGCAACGGCGCGATGGAGAGGGAAGAAGTAAGTCCGCTGAAAAAAATCATAGTAGTACGTAAGTTATAACATAACATATTAAATATTAAAAGGAAATAAACTTTTACGTACCGAGAAGTGCTCAAACCAGACGGCCTTGTTTTCGGCCGGGACATCCCTCCAGTTGATCCAAGGCCCCCGTAGTTCTGCCGTAGGAATGTACCCAGTGACCGGTGTACGGAGGAGGGATAATACCTTAAAATGGAAATTAAAATTTATTAAACAAGTTTATAATAAATTTAAAAAAATTAAATGCAACAAAAGTAGATACTTACCGCCTGGCCCGAGTACAGGCCTAAATCTCCAACCTTAGATCCCCCTCCGGGCGACACGGAGGATCTGTCTTAAATGGGAACTACTGTTTGCCCCTGCCTCGCCCCGTTCCCCTGTCCTTGCCCGCAGCCTGCCCTTCGGCCTCGGCATCGCCCTCGGCATGGGCCTTGCCATCGCCCTCGGCCTCCTCCTCAATAGTGGGGTCGGCCTCTGGAATACTCGACGGTACTGGCGGCGTAGAAGTAGAAGGCCCTAGCCTGGAACTGCTAGAGCCGGGACAGGAGCCACTGCCAGCGACTAGATTGCTAGTGTATACTGGAGTGCGAGGGGATGAGGAGGACCCGGTAGGAGGAGTGGTACATGGAGACCGTCCTACTCGTCGACTCCCACCAGCACCGGTATCAAAGGATCCGCGTAACAAATATTAGAGAAAATTTAAATAAATACAAATATGAAATAGAAACTAAGCTACCTGGCCATAAAAGTATATACAAAAATAATTACCAAACCAGACTACTAGCTAGACCACAAAAGTATATATAAAAATTAAGTGTCAACAAACCAGACAACTAGGCCATAAAAGTATTACAAATTTAGGTCAACCGGCCAACAAAAGTAGACCATACTACATCTGAAAATTAAATATTTTTAATCCTTTTCTGAAAATTCATCTTGTTCCACTTGCTCTTCCTCTTCACTTCTATCAACTTTCTCTTCCTCTTCTGATACTTCTACCTCTTACAATTGATGAAACATGTCATGAGGAACTTCCATTGAGTCTACATCGACAATATTTGTAATAGGAGGTAGTTCGTCTTCCTGATAAGCTATCTCGTCGATATTGAAGGTATTTTCGAGCTTTAGTCTTACAGACTGCCCACCAATCTGATCTCCCGGCTCCTCGTTTTGGATAGCTGGTAAAGTAAACTAGTTGAGCCTGGCTTGCTAGAACAAACAACTCGTAATCTTGATATCGACGACAATAATTTATGTCGACAAGACTATGTTTGTCAACTCTCCAACCTCGACCTTGGATCGGATCGAACCAGTCACATCTGAACAAGACGATCTTACAAGGTTCTATGGCATAATTGTATGTCAGTTCCATAATATCCCGTAAGACGCCAAAGAAGTCATTGCCTGGGTCGACGTCTTTATAGTTTGAAGATTTTATGCACAAACAGCTATTCTTCGTAGAATCCAGATCCAAGAAGTCGTCTCTTATTCGAGCATTTGTTGACTTGAACCTGAAGCCATTTACGCAGTAACTTGGTCAGGTCTTAACATGATAAATTGGTCCCTTGGCTAGAGTTTTAATATACTCATTCTCAAGAATTGCCTCCGGACGATCAACCTAAATACCAAATAAACAATGCTAACTTAGTTATTCTGTGCAAGTATATACGTACAGAAAAAGTAAATTGTGAAGATATCCTTGCATATGCTCTCAACCAAAAAGGAAAATGAAGTCCCATTTACTGTTTTGCTTCCCCCTCGGTTGCATACGGATTGCTGGACGTTACCTCATCCTTAAACATGCTGAAAAGCAACAAAGCATAGGTATATTAGTTATATTGAGAAGCAACGAAGCGCGCAAAATAATTTTACTTACCCCCTAGCTTGTCCACTTCTTCTTCGTCGCAGTTAAGCAATACATATAACATTGCAGCCCTAACCTCATCGGCATTCAGATATTTTTTTTCATTTTACCAGATGGTTTTCCGTAGGCAGTAAATACTTTCAGCTTTGCCTCATTACCATCTTCATGGCCGTCGTCATTTCTGGGAGCTCTTGTTCTGTTTGTAGCAATATGAGGCTGGAAATACATGGAACAGAAGTTCGAAATCTCCTCAAGGACATATGCTTCACAAATAGAACCCTCCACCCGTGCCTTATTTTTCACCTTTCTCTTCAGGTAGTTCAACTGTCGCTCGAACGGGTACATCCAACGATAACCGACAGGTCCAGCAATAAGAGCCTCATGGACAAGATGAATCGATAAATGCTCCATTGAGTCAAAGAATATAGGAGAAAAAACTCTCTCAAGTTTGTAAAGTGTTACCACAATGTCCTTCTCTTGCTTCTCTAAATGATCGACGAGCAACTTACTAGAACAAAGATCTCTGAAGAATATGCTAATCTTTGTTAATGGATCCCATACTACCAGCGGTAATAATTCCCAAAATGCAACAGGAATTAACCTCTTCATGAATACATGGCAATCATGGCTCTTTATTTCGGTCAGTTTACACTCCTTTATGTCGACACATCTTCTTAGATTGGAGAGGTATCCGTCCGAAAATTTTAAGTTCTGGATCCATCTATAAAGTCTCACTTTGTCCTCTTTGTCCAGCGAGTAGATTGCCTTAGGCCGCAAATTCTTCCCCTTTTCGTTGTCTATCATGTGCAATGTAGGGCGTCTGCATATTTGGGCTAAGTCCAACCTGGCCTTCTGATTGTCTTTTGTCTTTCCCTTGACGTCCATTACAGTATTAATTATGTTATCAACACGTTCTTCTCGATATGCATGACGTCAAGGTTATGTCTAATCAGATTTGTGCTCCAGTATGGCAGATCCCAGAATATACTCCTTTTGGTCCAGTTATGATCTTCGCCAAATCCCTCGCAACGGCTGCTCGTTGTAGGATCTTCAATAGCACTTAGGATTTCTTTTACTTGCTTCTATGTGTCCTTTCTGGACCGTATTGGCGGTGGTTCATCCTTCTACATAGCTCCGACACGGAAAGCAGTTCTGTTTCTACTGTACGGATGGTCTTTCGGAAAGAACTGTCGATAATAATAAAAGAAGCATAACTTTCCTCTGTGTCTCAAACGAAAAGCCTTAGTACGGTCCATGCAATACGGACATGAAAGCCGACCATGAGTGCTCTATCCAGATAACATTCCATAAGCTGAAAAGTCGTTAATTGTCCACATTAGTGCTGTCCACATCTGAAAATTCTATTTTTTTGAAGCATCATACGTGTACGCCCCTGTTTTCCATAACTGCTTCAGCTTATCTATCAACGGCTGTAAGTACACGTCGATGTTCCTCTTCGGGTTATTCGGACCGGGGATGATAATAGTTAAGAATATGTAAGGTGTCTTCATACACATTCAAAGCGGTAGGTTGTACGGAGTGAGGATTACCGACCAGCATGAATATTGGGAGGCTGAATGTCCAAATGGGGTGAAACCATCAAAGCAGAGTCACAACCTTAAATTACATGATCAGAAGCAAAATTAGGATATGGTCGATCGAAGTGCTTTCACGCTTCTCTATCAGATGGGTGATCCAACACTCCTTCGGTCTATTGTCGCTTGTGCCAACTCATATTTTCGGAAGTCTCTTTCACCATGAACAACCTCTGCAACCGCGGCGTCAATGGCAAGTAGTGCATTGAAGCAGTCGGTCTTCTAGACTTCCCTGTAGAAGTTGGCTTGTAGCGATCAGCACCACAGAATTCATACACTTCTGCATCCTTGTGATCTTTATAGTAAAGCATGCATCCATTCTGATAGCAATCGATCTTCTTATATCCCATCCAGAGGGATCTCACCATCCTCTTAGAGTGGTAGAAGTCTTTCAGTAACTTGGCACCCTCCGGCAAGATATCTGTAATCAACTCGAGCACTCTATTGTAGCATTCTTGCGACATGTTGAAGTCAAAATTTATGCTCAAGAGCCGAGTGATCACCTCTAAGGGTGAATGGTCCTCACAACTAGGGTATAAAGGAGTCCTTGCATTCTCCAGCAACTCCATGAACTTCGCAGCATCTGTATTCAGTGCCTCCTCAGCTGCATCACGATTGTATGGATCAAAACTAGGCCCCACATCGTCGAAGACCATATTCACGTACTTGTTTTCGATACCAATTCTGTTGTGGACATTCATATAAGGCTCCACATAAGGCTCAACATAAGGCTCCGCTTGGAATGCTAAAGGTGTAAGCTCTCCATGTGCGGTCCACTGGTAGTAATTCGGAAGGAAACCCTTTGTGTATAAGTGATACGTTACATCCAATTCTGGTTGAAACTTCTTGTTCCGATATTTTGCATACGGACGCTTAATGTCCATGCCGTCCATGGATCGAGGAAACGCCTTCACGAATTGGAGGAATTGTTCTACTCCGACGATATATTCATCTCGCACACCGCACCTGTCATCTCGAATGCAGTTGTACATCCACGAACGGTCTCGCAGATACATGGATATAGCCATTTTTGGATATCTGCAAATATGAATAAACTTCAAAACTGAAACGAATATACTATATACTACATACATACATATATACTGTGAGCCCCCTCGGGGCCGCACCCCGAGCAGCAGACCCCTAATCTTGTATATGCACATATACTCTTGCCCAAGTATTTGTATGCCTATACCACAAAACCTCCACTGATACACAAGAGTTATTCCAACACCACTATGTGCGTAATATTCGTACACTTTAACTTCTACACTAGAGACAACCTACACATAGGATTTACATATAGGTAAACACCCAATCCTTAGGTAAGTTGCAACTGCATTCTCCTCTAATATGATACCAACCTATTATGGCTATATGTTGCTGCTCTATTTTCAGTTGTAATTGATATACCCTAATGTCCCAATCACAATCATATATTAATAACAGTTTGATTTATCTTGATAATGCTATAATTGATATACCCCAATGTCTCAATCACAATCATGCTGACATTAATAGAATAATATCAAGCAAATTTGTTTAAAATATGCCATAATTTTTTTTCTTTTATTACTATTTTATGCAAACAAATCATTTTTAATAACAAAGCATGGCCATACAGATGACATAAAGCATATTTCTCACTCATGAATCATATGACTACACTATCACAAATAAAATATGGTATTCATACCTTCCAATATATCCTAAATAGAGCCGACCAAACATGAATTCTACTAAGATCTGCATCAAACCCGATTCAAAATTCTACTTGATCCAAATACGAATCCGGCTAGGATCCTAATCCGACTCGACCGACATAAATCCAATCACGCAAGTAAAGGACCTTTGCATCTTGAGGCTACAATGGGACTGGGGTGGGCTCTAAGCACATTACAAGTAAAGGACCACGCTTCCCTCGCTTCTTTCGTTTTTGACAAATACAGTAAAATGAAAACTAGAATTCAAAATTTATTTAGAAATTTAGGACCCGTTCCTAACGCGAACCCTAACCCGAACCCTCTCCCCCAGCCCCCCTCCTTACCCCCAACCGCCCTCACCCTCCTGCCCCTCCCCCCCAACCACCCCCCACTCACCACCCGACCGCCCGCATCCCCCATGCCCCTTCCCCCCAGCCCCTCACCCCCCAACCACCCGCACCCCCCCCGTGCCCCTCACCTCGAGCTACCCGTACCCCTCCCTCGAACTACCCTCAACCAAAATAGAGAGAGGGGGGGGAGTTACGTACCGGAGAGTTCGTCGCGCCGGAGGGGATAGTGAGGAGAGTTCGCCGCGTCGGAGGGGAAAGTGAGGAAAGAGAGTGAGAGAGTGAAAATAGAAATGGGGGAAAGGAATCAGGGGGGAATTTTAATTAAAATTTAGCGATATTGTGAGGAACGTCGCTAAATTCGTTGCTATTAGCGACGTAAAGGCGACGTTTAGCAACGAAAAGCTCATTCAATTATTATACGTTGCTGGCACGTTGCAATTTTCGTCGCTAATAGCGACGATTAACGACATTTAATATAAACGTCACTAAATTGCAACAATTAGTGATGTTTTAACTAACGTCGCTAATATAGTAGATTTTAGTAGTGAATTTTCATTCTTCGTAAAATATCACGGAGAATAACCATTATCCGTGTTAAAGTCATGGGGAATGGCCATTCTCCGTGTTAGATTGACGGAGAATAGTTGACAGAAACCTTATTTTTTGTCTTTTTTATAGGGAAAAAAACTGTTAGAAATAAAGATTCAAGAGTTTTCCATTCTTCTTTCAAGACGATGCAAACTCTTATGGATGATATCAAAGATGACGGTGGTCGTTTGCCCGAGCCAGTTATTGATTCTTTGAAGAATACCGGTTTCTACAATTTTGTCGAGGTATTCTACAAAAACAAAGTTTGCACTCAAGAATTGGCCAAGGTTTCAGAAGGTCTTAAGATTTGATAGGAACTTATGTGGAAGACAAATTTGGTATCGGATACTTTCAAATGAGCACTACTGTTAAAATAGCACAGAGTGTGGGCGATATGGCATCCATTTTTGGTCTACCGCTAAAGAATGATAGTGAGGATGATGCTAATTACAGAAGATTGATAATGAAAAAACAATAGCAGCCCACACCACCAGCATCGTTGAGCCTATGTAGAGATCACTTCACAAGATTGCTGGCTAATTCTAATGGCAAACACTCAGAAGTCAAGAATAAGGAAGTGAGAAAGAATTTCTTTGAATTGTTACAACGGTTTCGTGGCGGAGATAACGCTGTTAATCCAGATGATTTGGATAAGCTAATAATGTTCTACTTGTGCCAAACAGTATTCTTCACAAAGTCTGGCGGTTCAAATTTGCCGTACATATTCTTGGCCTTGGTAGACAGCATAGAAGTTATCAACAAAATATGCTGGCCAAAGTTAATCTTGGAGTATGTCATAGAGAGCATCAAGAGGACTACAAGTAAAACTAAGGGGGAGATTACTCCGATGCATACTCCAAAATATAAGGTTGCACAATATACTCTCTATTGGTTTGTGGAACATAGTACGCTTGTGGAAAGAAAGTCCGCACCAATACGTGAATACCCGAGATTTTACACATAAAATGGGTACAAAATCTCGGTCTTCCTCAAACGCAAATATTACATTAAATTTAGATCGAAACAGATATTCAACGATTTGGTTATAGCTGTCGAGAAAGGGGAATGCCACCTAGAAGAGGATATAGAAATACGAGAAGAAGATGCAATTAAGGGAGTGGGACACCACCAAACTGGTGGGGATGAGGATGCTGAACAAGAGAGACCCCAACAACTTGGAATGAACACCGTGATGGAGGGGTTGGAGCAGGAATTAGAGGAGTTGAGAAGAGAGAAATCTCATGTTCTTGTTGAGAATGAAAAATTCAATGAAAAGCTTAGGGAGCTAGAGGCACAAGAAGCCCAACAATGTCCAGTCAAAGTTGTGATGGAGGGCTCGGTGCATAAATTGGAGCAGTTGTGAATAAAGAAATCTGAGATTCTTATTGAGAACGAGAATCTCCATAAGAAGCTTAAAGAGCTAGAGGAACAAAGAGCCCAACAAATTCAAAGGAACATATTGATGGAGATGTTAGCGCAAGAATTGGACTCCTTGCGACGAGAGAAATCTGAGATTGTTGTTGAAAACAAAAATCTCCATAAGAAGCTTAAAGAGCTAGAGGAATAAGGAGACCAACAAATTCAAAGGAACACCTCGATGGAGATGTTGGCACAGGAATTGAACTCTTTGCGAAGAGAGAAATATGAGATTCTTGCTGAGAACGAGAATCTCCATAAGAAGCTTAAAGAGCTAGAGGAACAAGGAGCCAAACAAATTCAAAGGAATACCTCGATGGAGATGTTGTTGCATAAATTAGACTCCTTGCGAAGAGAGAAATCTGAGATTCTTGCTAAGAATGGAAAGCTTAGCGAAAAGGTTAAAGAGCTACAGGCACAAGGTAAAATTTTCTCTTTTTTTGAAATTCTGATTTATAATTCTCCGTGTTAGAATGCAGAAGAATGGACATTCTCCGTATTAAAATAACGGAGAATGTTCGTTCTCTGTTTTATTACCACGGAGAATGGCCACTCTCCTTGGTAGTATCACGGAGAATGGACATTCTCTATGTTAAATGGAAGGAGAATGGCCGTTCTTCGTGTTAATAAGACGGAGAATGGCCATTCCCCGTTTTCGAATACAGAAGAATGGTCATTCTCCGTATTAGAATACAGTAGAACGACAATTCTCCGTGTTAGATTCACATTATATATTTCATTGTTGTTTGTTTTATTTCAGTGCAAATAACAGAGCAGCTCAGAGAAACAAATAAAAGGCTCGTTAATGAGAAAAGAGAGCTTCCAAATAAAGTTGAATCGTTGAATATTGAAGCCATTGAAAAGGATGCAAAAATTGCTGATCTCGAAGCCATTGTTGTAGCATTATAGCATGAGAAGACTCAAGCAGCTGCTGAACATGCAGCTCCAAAAGAAGTCAAAAGAAGAGGAGAATCGGAGAGAAAGAGGTCTAGAAAACCATCAGCGACATTAGCCGATGAAGATGTTACTCCCTTGGAAAATAATACAGTTAGAGGGGCTAATAAAAAGTGGAAGATGAATGCCGCTCCAAAATTCGGAGAAGACGCCAAAATGGCTGAACTAAAGAGGAAGGGTGTTATACTAAGGGAATGCGATGAACTCGTACTTTGGATGGATGCGGATGAAGAGCTGAAGAAGCATTACAACGACATCATAATCCCCAGAAAGATGAGTCCAAAGTATGTATTCTAAACTCGACCAATCTCCGTCCAATTCATAATGGAGAACAACCATTCTCCATGACATTTGTCCCGAGAATGATCATTCTCCGTGTCAGTTCGACGACGAATTACCATTCTCCGTGTCTGTTGGACAGCGAATTATCATTCTCCGTGTCTGTTGGACGATGAATTACCCTTTTCTTTCTTTTTTTCCTTTCTAGACTTTTTTCACAATTATGTCCTGAGAATCTCTATTAATTTAATCTTAATAAAATTTATGTGCAGTGATATTGTATACTTGAGTTTGCCGAAAGAGGGTAAAAATGAAGTTGCTATCCAGCTGTCGACAATAGACATGTACGACATACTCAACTATGAAGACATGGAGGCTGGCATACTCAACCTAATGATAAGGAAGCTGAGAGAAATACAAGGCTATACAAGAAGGTATGTCCAGTCAAGTTCAAAGGACGTGCAACATAAGTGGTCTGCATTCTTGATACCCCACACATTGGTATGAATCCAAACAGAAAAATTCATATTCATTTGTACACCGATGAAAAATGATATAAAAATATTACTCATGATATTGTGTTTTATTTTTGGGAAACGAAACATCGTTGAACGTGCCATTGAACCAGAAGCAAAAGCCGGCGCCCTTGACACTTTCAAAACAGATGTAGAAGACTTCGTCATTGTAGAATCATGAAAAATATAGAGTTCATGCGGTTTACAAATAGTCGCATAGCCAAATAGGTCCGCATAAAGGAAAGCCGCATGACTATTCAATGACATATACGGCTCGTCGACAAACAGCTGTGGAAGGAAGATATGCGGCCAAGAGGAGCAGTTCCACTGATAAAGCTGATAAGTCATGTCAAAACATGACAGTTCTGACACTTCGACAAAAAAAGATAAGACGTGAGATGTCGCCCAAAAGCAGGGTTCGTACACCTCCATGTGGCCAAAAGAGTGTCATCTAAGCAGCATGAACCTCATGCGGCTCAGACTTTTGCGGCCCCAAACTTCATACAGCCAAGAGTAACTATGATCCAAGCCGCATGAGTCTCAAACGACCCCACATGATCGAAGATTGAGAAAACCATACGCAACAGGACACGTGGCAATTTGACCAAGTCCTTAACTACCCAGATTTGCTGTAACAAAATCCCAACAAATCAACAAATGGCAAGCAAAGAGCGGGTCTTTGCGTGCTAATCAGCCACGTGGCCGTAAGCCATCTATGCAGCTCAACATACATTCTGTTATAAATAGTAGGGTGCCACACCCCTGCAAAAGGTTGGCAACCTTCAAGAGAAAAGCAATTTCTTCACGAGCTAGAGACAGCATCAGATAGTCCATGGATTAAGACAGAGTTGATAGCACTTTCCTGAGCCTCCACCGTCACCCTCCAGAATCAAAACTAAATAATTGTACTTAGATTGTTTCCTAGGATTTCTTTCTAGGCTTTCCTTTGTAAAAGCGAGTTTGTAATCAATTTCAGTGTTCTGCAATACCTGTCTTTGATTTTTTATGGCAAACATGATGGTGACTCTACTGGAGACTTCCTTTTCTAGCGATGAGAAGTTGGTGACGCAATCTGACGTGAACAAACTCGGCTCTACGCAGCAAATGCTTGTGGTTCGCTTCGACCAACAAGCCTTTGAAAAATTGCTCTCTGAAGTGAGCGCCAGCCCGTTTCAGAAGCGAGCTAACCCAAGGAGGACTCGCAAGGCGTCGTTACGTAAAACTGTTGCCCCGACCAAGTTCTCGAAGAAGCTCCTTCTGCATCCCAAGACGGTGAACAAAGCTCTCCTGAGACTTTGCTTTCGACCGCTGAGTACCCCACTGTCCCCAAAACGAGCAGAGGAAAATACTACGATGCTAAGTTTTTAGGGGCGCAATGGAACTCCATGCGGACAAAGAAGAAGCCGCATAGAGGAGATCAACAGTCTGTCCATGCGGCAACCAACTCTGGCCGCAGGCAGACGACTCATGTGGCAGCCAACTCTGGCCGCAGAAAAATTATCCAGCGGCAGCCAATGCTAGTCGCAAGAAGATAGTCCATACTACGGCCAATCCTGGCATCAAACAGGAAGTCTCATACGGCCCTGTCAGAAGCTCCGTGTTCGACCGTCTCTCATGCGGGCCCGGCGCCAAGCGGGTCACTAAAGATGCGGGATGTATCAATCTAGGCTCCTTTTACTATGCGCCTTTGGGTGCTAAGTCAAAAAAGTCTGGGGCAGTGCGGGCCCATCTAGTCCAGTCAACTGTCCAAGTTGCTGACTGTCAGCGGGCCCCGTTGGCTGTTACACGGGCTCCTGACGGAAAGTTGTACAGAACCACCCGTGTCCAGTCCCCCAAGGCTAACGGACAGGGTGGGTCTTTAAAGTCTCCCTCTAAAGATCCAGAGCAAGTGCTTTTATTAGCCACAGATCATGTAGCAAACATGATGCCTAAGCACCCGTGCGCTCGGGATTCCCGAGTTCACAAGTTTGGTGCAAAGGTGGAGCTGCTTTCTAACGACTTACGTGACGTGATTACTCACAAATGCAAGGCGGCAGAATCAGCATGCAATGAGTCCCTCTCAGGGCATCATTGCACCCAGGTCATCATCAACAGATGCTGCAACAAACAATAGTACCTGAAGATCGGCAGTCAGTTTTCAAACGACTGCAGCAGCCGACACTTGTCCGACAACAACTCAAGAAACAGGTGCAAATTCTAGGAGACAAGGAGTTTCCTTTCGCCTCTTGTAATTCAACTCAAAAAGTTCCTCCTAGCAAGGGAGGAAAGAAGATAGGCTCTTCCAGCCCGGCCATCTCGGCCAGTATTGCAAGGAGACCCTCATCTGGGGGGTTCCTATCAACCACAGGGGGTGTCTATTTAGGTACTCGATCCAAAAAGAAGCTTCTGGCACCCGGGTGTGCACCTTCGGCCTCCTTAAGAGTAGATGAAGCTGGGGATAGCAGTCACCTCAATGTATGCGACAATTCGGCGTTCCAAGAACACATACAAAGGGTAGATATCCCCAGAACTCTGCAACAGAATCAGATTTCCCTGACGGCCACCACCCTTACCAAGATGATGCGGCTTCTTGTACAGGGGGTAGCACCCCTTTCGAGTCAAAGGAAGATGATATTCCGATATTTCCTGACGATTTTTCTATATAAGGGTACGGTACCGAGAGTACCTCTGCCATAATCCCTTCTACCTCTACCCACGTGAGGACAGTCTTTATGGCTGACGACGATCATAAAGCGCATTTTGACCGGCAATGGCTAGAAGTACTGGAAGCCATGCTCCTGTCCTTGGTCAAGTCCGTGGACGAGATCAAAGCCGCCTTGCCAACTCAACCAACGAGGACACCCGGACAAACAAGCTTAGGACCTGCAGTCAACGCGGACTCCAACACGACCACCCCTCCTTTGCATGATGATCCCTTAGCAGCATCCATTCTTTCAGCTGCAGACGAAGCCAAGGAGGCAGGAAGGGAAGTCCAGGAGCTTCGGGCGATGTTCAATGCCCGAGACTCCTCTCGGGATCTGAGAATACGGTAGTCGTATCCCGTTGCATAGGGAAACGTGCCTTTTCTACCGTGGTACAAGCCGTTCCATATCGATTCTTATGATATGAAGACCTCTGCTAGTCGGTACATGACTTATTTTGGAGGCACAACTGACCACTTACCGCATAGTGATGCCATCCTCATGCGACTATTCGTCAGAGCATTGGAGGAGATCGTGTTCGACTGGTACCGCAACCTTTCCGACAACTGCATTCACTCTTTTGACGGCTTCAAACACATGTTCCTGGAAAGATTTTACGAGGTGGGGCATGATGTAACGATGTCGTCTCTCTTGGACGTTGTTCAGGGAGAGAAGGAGCTGAAAAGGAACTATATCGAGCAGTTCCGCCAAACCGCAATGAGGTTACCCCAAGGCAATCCCGGGAGCTCCTTGATTGAAATCCGTCAGAAGAAGTTGCTCCCTACAATTAGCCTCTAGATGGACGACGATCAGTTCAGGGATTGGACAACTTTCATCATAAGTGCTACCAACGTAGAGGCAAAATTGAAAAAAGCTCGCCAGTTGGGATTACATATCCCAGATGGAGAAGATATGGGCAGACATCCTGGGTCCACCTCTAGTAACAACAATAGTGGTGCCACCACTAACCGGGACAACAAAAGCAAGCAGGCCATGGTCGCTGATACGGCTCTAAATCCCGAACAAAAACAGGCTGAAGGATCATGGCCCAAGGTCAATTATTCATTTGAAGATAGTCTTGTCAAACCTATCTTCGATATGCTCCTGACTACTTCCAATTGAAGCGGTACATTCAGAGTCTTATCGACTCCAAAGCTCTGTCGATAGACTTTGAAGAGGTTACCATAGCAGCAAACATGGTGTCAATCTAGTTCGGCGACTTTCCTCTGACAAGCACTCCAGCCGGGGTCATACCTGTCCCTCGGGCAACGATGGAGGTTATTAATCATCCACCCGTCCGGAGCCAAACATCTGGATTGGTACCTCTCACCACATCGCGATAAGAGATCATGTGGGTGCATCCAGACTTGGTGCTCGATGTTACCTAAGGGGTGTCATCTCCTACCAGCAAGAAAAAGGACAGGAAGTCTAGAGCCTGCCACACAATTTTAGCCGAAGCTAAAGAAGCTGCAGATGTTGTTACCCGGTCTGGAGCACAAGTCCAGCCCGTACGGAATAATCCAGCCGAAGACCCTCAGCCGGCAACGCTGCCTTCCTCTGATATTCCAAGGCCACCTCAGCCTCCACTGGAGGACAAATTCAAGACAAAGAAAACCCGCTTTGACAGGCCACTCCACAATAATATACCTCAGGGACTGGAGAGACCTTACAACTTTGACATATTAGCACAATTGGCTAATACACCAGCAAAGTTGTCGCTATACGAGCTCCTAAGGCTCTTCAAGGATCTTCGTGTCGCATTAAGCGAAGCCCTCCAGAATGCCGATGCCTACTTAGCTTAGGTCAAGCCTCTAGGGGAAGACCCGCCAGCAGATCTACAGGGCGACAATAACATATATGCAATGCCCAACATCATATTTACTCCACAGGACATGTTGATCAAGTCCAATTTACATGATCGCCCTTTATACTACACTGGATACATAGGCGACATCATGGTGGATCGGATGCATATCGCCCCTGGCTCGTCAAAAAGCATCATCCCGAAAAGCCTGCTCCAACCTCTTGGCATCCATATGCATCGGCTAGCGGCAACCAACACTGCCATTAGCGGTTTTAACTCGGGAAGAAGCTATCCCCTCGGGAAGATCCGGTTGAAGTGCCAGATTGGTGACCTGAAGACGGAAGTTACCTGCTACATCATAAATGCAGACACCTCCTACAACATTCTCCTGGGACGTCCGTGGATGCATGACTATATGATCGTGCCATCCACCCTTCACCAGTGTTTCAAGTACGTCAGTAAGCACGGTTTCGTGAAAACTGAATTCGCCGACATTGATCCCTTCAAAGGGGTTGAATCTTATTACTCTTCGGAGGCTTGTATATATAACGAAACCAGGAAACATATAATGGATGAGGTAGAAGCCATCGCAGGAACAGAAGAACACTTGAGAATTTGTCGACAAGCCTACAAACTGGGTAGGACCTCACCCCTTGTCGCAACCTTGCATAAAGAGGTGCTCTGTTCTCCTACCACACCTACGGAGCTGGAACCTATGGTCATCCGTTTCCCGAGATCCAGCCAAGAGCCAAAACCTGTCATAGGACCAATGGTGATCCAGCTGCCAAAGTCCAATCAAAGGCAACAAGAAGATACAAGGCCCTCTGTAACACCGATGGTAATCTGATTGCCAAAATCTATTCCAAGGCGACCAGAAGACACAAAATCCCTTGCTGAGCCCATTGTCATCCGTCTTCCAAAGATGAGTCAGCAGCTAAGTGTCGATCCAACACCCTCAGACAAATCAGAACCCTTGGTGGTCAAGTTGCCCAAGACAGCATCCCAACCTCTAAGCTCGCAGGGGTAGCCAAGGAGGAGGAAGAACTCGCCAAATACGTGGTTACACAGGTGGATAGCCCCTCTCCCGATGATGTAATCCCTTTGGAATAAAATTCCTTATTTCATCAATAAGAGGCTTCCGTTAGACTATTCTGAGTATGATAAGCCTTATCTAACGTATGACGTACGGGACTGCCTAGACGTTAGCCTACACACGAGGGTGACAACCGTCCATACCCCAAATCAACTTGTTCCCATAAAAGGCGCTTACTTCCTGGTCCCAGACAGAAGAGGATGGGATCACACAATCATCTTTGGACGAAAAGAAGGTCCTCAATCTTTCATGCCACAAGAGTTCGACCTCGGACCCGGCGCTGGAAGACTACCGCTCTACTTGTATAGTCCTCAAGCCAAGTACTTCATGCAAAAGCAGGGGTATGACATGGAGGCTACCCCGGGTCTAAATCACGGCAATAGTCGACGATTGCCTCTACAGCCGTCGGCACCGACAGGGAAGCCTCAGGATCATTATCACAAATCCCGATGCGGCCTCGGGTATGTTACTCCACCAACAACGCCCGAAAGTTCTGACAAAGAATGCGAGTGGCACTCTCATTTGTTCGAGTCACCCATTTACAACTCCAATAGCGGTATTGGAGATATATTCAGACAGACATTATCTGCCAATATGACATCCGCTGATTTCGAAGAAGATGACGAAGACCTACTTGAACCACTTGAGTTGGAGCCGTGGGTCCAGCAACTAGATGCACAATAGGAGAAACGCTTTTAATTTTGCGATCCTCCCACTAAAGACGAGGTTATGCAAGTTAACCTCGGCGATGAATCCTCTCCAAAGCCAATCTTCATCAGTAAAAGTCTGACAGACGAGCTGGAGTCGTTGTTACAACTCGTCAGAGAATACATCGACGTCTTTGCCTGGAGCTATGAAGACATTCCAGGGCTAAACCTCGAGATTGCACTCCATAAGCTCAACATTTATCCGGACGCAAAACCAGTCAAGCAACAGCAGCGGCAATTTTGTCCAGACATCATGAATTCCATCGAAGCGGAAGTGAACAAGCTTATATCTAGCGGTTTCATCCGTGAAGAGCAGCACCCAGACTGGGTAGGCAACGTATTGCCAGTCATCAAGAAGAACGAGAAAATCAGAATCTATATCGACTTCCGCAATCTGAATGTGGCATGCCCTAAGGATGAATTCCTTCTTCCGATCACCGATATAATGATCGATAATACGTGTGGCTTCGAGCACATGTCCTTTATGGATGGCTTTTCAGGATACAATCAAATCAAGATGTCTCCTGATGATGAGAAGCATACGTCATTTCGAACACCGATCGGCGTATATTATTATACGGTCATGCCCTTTGGCCTGAAGAATGTCGGTGCTACATATCAACGAGCTATGAGTGTCATCTTCAGAGATCATTTGCGCAAGACGGTGGAGTGTTACGTAGAGGACATCGCCGTCAAGAGTCGCTCCAAAAACGATCATTTACATGATTTGAGAATAGTGTTCGACCTCATGCGGGCACACAACCTGAAGATGAATCCCACCAAGTCTTTTCTGGGGGTGTCTAACAAAAAGTTCTTGGGCTTTATCATTACTTCCCGGGGCATTCACATAGATCCCGACAAAACAAAAGCAATCCTGGAGATGAATCCACCAAAGAACCTCCGCGAACTCCGTGGCCTTCAGGGAATACTGGCCTATATCAGGAGGTTTACATCTAACCTCTCAGGGCGATGTCAACCCTTCACTCAACTCATGAGGAAAGGTGTCTCTTTTGTATGGAACGAGGAATGTTAGCATGCCTTTGATGATATTAAGGAGTACCTGATGAATCCGCCAGTTCTGGTAGCCTCGGTCGCCGGAAAGCCCTTCCTGCTCCATGTACGGGCGATGGAACAATCCCTCGGTGCTCTGCTAGCACAGAATAATAACGTGGAACATGAACAAGCCATTTACTATCTCAGCCGGATGATGGTAGGACCGGAACATAGATACACTGCCGTGGAGAAGGAGTGCCTTGCCCAAGTGTTCGCCATCCAGAAAATATGACCCTATGTTACAGGACAGACCATCCATGTTGTTTCACGAGTGAATCCCCTCAGGGTTCTCATGACTAAGCCAGGCGCACTCAGTTCTCGTCTAGCCACCTGGGCAATACTATTATCTCCTTACGACATGGTTTTTGTTCTGCAGAAGGCTATCAAAGGTCAAGCCTGGCTGATTTCTTAGCAGCCCATCCAGGCTCAGAAATAGCCAAAATTTATGAAGAAATTCCAGATGAAGTCATCGTCTCGAACATGACTTCGCACGACGCTATTTGGCAGATGTTCTTCGACGGTGCTTCAAGAACGGGACCACAAGGTGATATCGTCGCTGGAGTCGAGGTGTTATTAATTTTTTCCTCTGGACTAGTAGTCAATCGGGCGTATTCTTTTACAGAACCCTGTTCGAACAACGTAGCCGAATATAATGCCCTAGTCATTGGGCTCCAACTCGCAAAAGAAGTAGGGATCAGATACCTGGAAGCATATGGTGACTCGCAGTTGGTTGTTAACCAGATGCGAGGTTCATACGAGGTTCGCAACGAGGACCTGATTCCCTATTATCAGACAGCAATTGCCATCATTACAACCTTGGAGGGGTTCTTTATAGACCACGTTCCTAGGCTTCAAAATATCGAAACCGATGCCCTTGCAGTTCTCGCCGCTTCCTTGGCTCTCCCAAATAACACTCATCATTTAGTCGACATCATAGGCCATGAACTGGTCTGCCCCAGGAACAATCTTCAACTGGGTATGAGTTACTCTACCCAGATAACTAACGACATACAAGACTGGAGACGCCTGCTCATTGACTTTGCGGTCTATGAAATTCTGTCAGAGAATGTGAAGAAAGCAACCTCAATCAGAAGATGCTCCCTCAGATTCTTCTACGATACAGAGACAAAAATATTATGTCGACGATCCTATGATGGGCTACTACTAAGATGCCTATCAAATACAGAAGCCAAAGAAGCCCTACATGAAGCTCATGACGGTACTTGTGGGCCTCACCAACCTGGCCCGAAATAGCAAGATCGTCTTCGTCGGATGGGTTATTACTGGCTCATAATGGTCGCAGATGCAGTTGATTATGCAAAGAAGTACAAGGCTTGCCAGATCTATACAGATTTTATACATCTGCCATCTGAATTCTTGTACCCGACAGTGGCCTCTTGGCCATTTGAAGCGTGGGGAGTGGACGTCATTGGGCCAATCAACCTGCCGTCGTCTAGAGGGCATCGGTTTATACTTGCAATCACCGATTACTTCTCCAACTGGGCAGAAGCTGTTCCGTTGGCAGAGGTTAAGACGTCAAACGTGATTATCTTCATAAAACATCACGTCATCTATCGTTTTGGACTGCCCCGGAGGATTATCCACGACAATGGTCCGTAGTTCGCAAGCTATGATTTCTATCAATTTTGTGATAAGAATCAAATTCAGAACATGGCCTCGACAGCATATAACCCCTCGACCAACGGTCTGGCTGAAGCTTTCAACAAAACCATAATCAAGCTCCTCAAGAAGTTCGTGTCTGCAAACAAACTCGACTGGAATGAAAAGCTTGGTGAGTGCTTATAGGCGTATCGGACGACAATTCGGGCGGCTACAGGAAATACACCGTTCTCCTTGGTTTAGGGGAGCGAGGTAGTCCTCCTATTGGAGACTCAGATCCCCTCACTTCGAGTGGCCTTACCTACCGGTTAATGGCGGATGACAACTACCGCCGACGGCTACAAGAGTTGGAAGCATTAGATGAGAAGTGTTTACAAGCTCAACAAAGCATAGAGCTCTACCAAACGCGCATCTCTCGGGCTTTCAACAAGAAAGTCAAACAGAGAATATTCCAAGTTGGCGATCTTGTCTTGGCCATTCGCAGACCAATGGTCATGACTCACTAGACCCCCGACAAATTTCGACCTAAGTGGGAGGCTCCGTTCATCATCAAGACCGTATTCTCCAACAGCGCATACCGTCTCGCAAAACGGAATGGAGACTTGCTCATGATGCCCATCAACGACAAGTTCCTCAAGAAATACTATATCTAAACGATACCTTCCAACTATCTCTCAGATTGTGAGTTATATACCCTCGGGTATCGCTGAACTTACACTCTGACTCCAAATCTCCCAGATTGTTGAGTTATGTACCCTCAGGTACCACTGAACTTACTCTCTGACTACTCCGAGTGAATTCATATCTCATCTCTTGGTCATATCTATGAACTTCCTGGTCATAGCTTCTCTCCACCAAGAGTTTGTCTCAAAATCTATTACCCGTACCACCAGTACGCAGATGGGTAATTGGTCCATAAATTTTTTTATCCTAATCTATTACTCGTACTGTCAGTGCACAAAAGGGGTAATAAGTCCACCAAATTTCCTAACAAGAAAAACAACTACGTCCATATTACCTCTGAGCTGTTTTCCTATCCATCAAAAATAAACCACCCAGCGCATAGAACTTCCACGTTAATAGCACCTCTGAGTTGTTCTGTGTACCCCTATTTTGCCTACTCCTACCATGTCCTCATTACCTCTGAGTAGGAAGGCTCTGTTTTGACCAATATTTACTACGTCCTCATTATCTCTGAGTAAATATGTTGGTTTTCTCTCCACTTATTATCCGT
The DNA here is from genome assembly GCA_029216955.1 of Iris pallida. Lineage (NCBI taxonomy): Eukaryota > Viridiplantae > Streptophyta > Magnoliopsida > Asparagales > Iridaceae > Iris > Iris pallida. The sequence goes on from JANAVB010026400.1 coordinate 2,139,603, forward strand.
ACTCGCATCGCAGTACACAAAAAGGGTAATAAGTCCACAAAAGGTATTCTAATCTATTACTCGCACCATCGATGTACCAAAGAGTAGTAGGTCCATAAAATATCATTCAAATCTATTTGCTCGCATTTTCAGATTCACAAAAGGGCAATAGGTCCACAAAAAATTCTCCAGTAGGATGTCCTTTATCAAATACAAATGCTATATTAGGCCCTCTAGTACAAACACCACAAAATACTACAAATAAAGAATGGAGTGAACATACTCTGCTTATTCAAGATCAGGACTACATCGACAGCCCAACAATACATGGTTTGGTCAGTTTGACAGTACTTCGCCTTCAAGCAGTTTCGTGGCCCTCGAAAGAGGTCATGTTTTACTGCTGAGAAGCAAACAAGGCTGTTGAATACCCTAAGGAGCTGCCTGGAGGAGGGTAAATATAGCATGATATTCTCCCCTCCGTATTACGGATACTCCCTTGAAGGACCATACCTTCAAAGCATCATCCCTGACGTTGGTTGCGCCAACATGGAGAGCCATGAAGGTAGGACGTTCATAACAATGCCTGACCACCGTCCAACTCTTCGAGGTATACAGGCCCTTCCTACCACCTGGGGAAACCTCTTCCGAAGTATGAAGAGTCCTGAGTTGTTTGATGTGTATGCCAAAATGGCACGGGGAAAACTCTTCCGAAGCATGAGGAGTTCTGAGCTGTCTAATGTATGTGTCAGAATGTTGTATTTTTACTCCATCGCCGACACCGGTCCTGAAGAAGTTTGCTAGCCAGATCCCTATAAAAATAGGGGAAAAAGGGGATTTAGCACCAAGAAAACAAAGAACTCTGTTATGCGGCCTAACCAGTTATGCAGCCCAGCCAAAACAGAACTCATACAGCTTCAAATGAGGCCGGCTTCATGAAGTACTCTGCAGCATTTATACGGCTCAGTCATTATCATGCGTCTCAATGCGGCTCAGTCATAAAAAACTCATGCGGCCCAATACTCGTACGTATCAACCACGAGACAATCATGCGGCCCAGCCATACAGTATTCATACGGCCCGATCATGAAGTACTCATGCGGCACCTACGCGGCTTAGTCATAAAATGTTCACTCAAGTGGTTCAAGTTCGAACGAGCAGTGGTTATGCGGCTCAGTCCATATGGCCCTATCGTACAGAACACATGTGGTCCAGATGAGATAAGGGGACGCATCGACCTGGCTTATAGTAGAGGCAGTATATGACAGGCCCGTATGAAAATATGCGCTATGGCCATTTAAAATTTCAGTCATCGCTTGCTCACCATCCTTGCTCTTGAGAGGAGGTTGTACGTCGAAACGAATGGAAGGAGCGCCTGCCACTCTCCACGGAGAAGCAAGTCTCTTTCCGTTGGCCGCCACACCAGTTGACTTAGAAGCTTTTGGAGCCATAGCAGAAAGTATGATGAAGTCGAAAGAGAAGAAGGTGAAATAGGAAAATCTCTCTCTGAATGACTCCTATTTATAGAGTTGCTAAAAAGAGACTCTTCGATTCTCGAGATCATTAAGGATAGGGACGACGTTTAGGGACTTTATTCCTAATAACCGTCGAACGTCTCTTCGATTTTCAAGATCATTAAAGATAAAGTCGACGTTTGAGGACTTTATCCCCAGTAACCATCGGATTCATCTCGAAAATAGATCCACAACCGGATCAGGAAAATTAAATGCAGCAGTGACAGCTAACAGGCTCTCTGTGGCCCGAAGTGTCCCTACTACTCAAGATTTATCCTGCGGCTCAGGATTTCCCTGCGACTCAAGATCTCTCTGCAGTTCGAAAAGCTTCCTGCGAATTGACGACTCCCTACGGCTTTTTCATGCTTCTTATTCAAAGAATTCTAAATGTGCAATTTGAAAACTTTGAAGGGGGCCTTGTAGAAGCATGAAAAATATAGGGTTCATGCGGTTTACAAATTACCGAATAGCCAAACAGGTCCGCATGACTATTCTATGACATATGCAGCCCGTTGGCAAACAGCTGTGGAAGCAAGATATGCGGCCAAGAGGAGCAGTTCGACTGATAAAGCTGACAAGACCTGTCAAAATATGACAGTTCTGACACTTCGACAAAAAGAGATAAGACGTGAGACGTCGCCCAAAAGCAGGGTTCATACACCTCCATGCAGCCAAAAGAGTGTCATCTAAGCCGCATGAACCTCATGCGGCTCAAGACTTATGTGGCCCCAAACTTCATACATCCAAGAGTAACTGTGATCCAAGCCGCATGAGTCTCATGCGACCCCACATGATCGAAGATTGAGAAAACCATACGCAAGAGGATACGTGGCAATTTGACCAAGTCCTTAACTACCCAAATTTGCTGCAACAAAATTCCAACAAATCGACAGATGGCAACCAAAGAGCGGGTCTTCGCGTGCTAATTAGCCACGTGGCCGCAAGCCGTCTATGCGGCTCAATATACATTCTATTATAAATAGCAGGGTGCCACACCCCTACAAAAGGCTGGCAACCTTCAAGAGAAAAGCAATTTCTTCATGAGCTAGGGACTGCATCAGATAGTCCACGGAGTAAGGCAAAGTTGATAGCACTTTCCTAAGCCTCCACCGTCACCCTCCAGAATCAAAACTAAACAATTGTACTTAGATTGTTTCCTAGGATTTCTTTCTAGGCTTTCTTTTGTACAAACGAGTTTGCAATCAATTTCGGTGTTCTACAATACCTGTCTTTGATTTTTATGGCAAACAGTCCTGGGTTTAGAGGACGACATAGAGTTTTTATTCATCCCACTCTTTCATGTATCCATCAAACACTATACACTGCTCACATTCAACTTTATCTCCTGCGACTGGACACACTACAACTCCTTGAGGCAAACCACGTACGAAAAGGGCAAGGTGGATGTAGAATTAATGAAGAAGACCTTATAGCCTATCGTCAGGAGAAAAGATAATATGATGAGGGACAGATGCCCGGCGAAGATGGAGTATGAGAGCACAGTATTGAATTGTTCTCCACGATGTCCACAACAACAGGCACCCAACTGCCTCTTAGACACGGTGTATTATATGAAGAGGTTGATGACTACTCCCTTCGAAATACTGAAAGAAAATGATGATGACACTCACCAGAAGATTACAATGATGAGGTTGGGATGGGCTAAGAAGTTGCTTTCAAGCGAATATGTAACACTACCAACCTAGCGATGACATTGTAAAACAATAATGTAATTGGGAAAGAAACTTTTATCTTTTATAACGTCTGGTCTGCTCTGTCTTTTATAATAAAATCATTTTTGAATTACATTTACATTGTTAAAACCACGGAGGATGGCCATTCTCCGTGTCAAAACTTCGAAAAGTTTGACTTTTACTTACATATGAAAGTCTGAACTACTACATAAAATGCTACTACCAAGAAAAAAGCCTAAAAGCTACAGCTTCGACATAGTGTGGGTTGGCAATCACTTCATCGTCAACGTGCGTAGGCCTAATTAACATCGTCAGAGCAAATCACTCTATCGTCCGACCCCGACAACCTGTGGCTCTTCTAGCATAACAAAAACTGGGCCGCGGCGATCCCAGACCCAGTAACCAACATCATGGCACACAGTCGATGAAGTGCACAAATACGGACAGTCCACTCGGCACATCTCAGTCTTCTGATGAAGTACACGAACACGAAATACCGTGCATCGTCAGAGCAAATCACTTTATCGTCAACGTGCGTAGACGGAACACCGTGCATAGTCAGAGGGAATCAACGTACGGGTGCTTCGACAGAGTATGGGTTGGCAATCAACCCAAACCCTGGGGCTATTCCAGTAACCAACATCATGGTATACAGTCGATGAAGTGCATGAATACGGACAGTCCACTAGGCACATATCAGTCTTCTGAAGGACTTCACCACTAAAGCTTCTTCGAACGAGGAGATCGACAACCCACAGGAAAGCGTCTTGCCAAGGCGGGAGATCAGTAGAGTCTATCTCCACAAGAAAAACTAAGTGAGACGAGAACAAACTCTCCATACACTACTGCCATTTATAGGCAAGGACAACTCGTACTCTTACGCCAAGTGGCAGTCGCTTCAAATTTAATTCAATTAATTTGTATTAATACCAATGCATCTGCCCCTTCACAAGAAAAGCTAAGTAAGATGAGAACAAACTCTCCCAACTACTGCCATTTATATGCCATTAATACCAATGAATCTGTCCCTTCGAATTCTGCCAAGTCAACACCATTCTCTGTGTACTGATGCGCCCAATGGAGCACTGGCCTGTGCGCCCATTAACACTATTCTCCATATTAAAATTATGGAGAATTACCATTATTCTTGTTAAAGTGACGGGAAAATGCCATTCTCTGTGTTAGAATGCAGGAGAATGAACATTTCCCGTGTTAAAACCACGGAGAATGTCAATTCTCCGTTTAAATAACACGAAAAATTGCCATTCTCCGTGCTAAAAGGACGGAGAATGACCATTCCCCTTGTTAAATTGACGGAGAATTACCATCCATCCTCCGTGTTAAAATTGGTTGAGGATTGTCGTTTCCTTGTTAAATTGATGGAGAATTGTAAAAAAAAAGTTGATAATTAAGTCAACAACGGTTCATTTGATTCCATTTACTTTTTGTCGCTATCTCGCTTTCGTACTTTATAATTACAAAAATCGTGACCCGATTTTCTACAAACTCTACAAATTCTAGGCTTCGGGATAGTCTGACTTACTTTAGGCTGGCTTGATTTCCCTTGAGAAGGCCTTCCTTTTATTGCTACCGGATTTGGCTCTTTAAAAGATTCATGCACTCCATGAACTGCATCAGCTACCATTTTTTTCTTTTTCACCAATATCGGTCACCATTTTTTTAACTCCATCAGAACAGACGACATCAACTCCGTTCCCTTCTCTTGAATTTTGCTTGATTTTTTACAATAATACATAAACAGATTAACTTGTTCATTAATACCACCATACCTTCTGCTCTCAATACTGTCTGGGTGGATGAATCATTTTTCTGCGCCAGGTCCGAAGAGATAACTCTCTTTGCAATCCTTGAGCCAACGAGTTTTTATCAAGTTATTTGGAATATCTCCCAATTATAATCTCTTCATTGCTGAAAAAATATGCCTACAAGGAATCCCCATGGTCTCCATCCACAAGCAGTCACAGTTTATGTTATTGTAGGCCCGATCAAATATAACCTTCTGGTTGATACTGTTTGGCGACATATACTTTTGGATAGTACAAACTTCTGTATCTCTTATGATGTGATGGTGGAGAACAGTATATGTATTAGAACGTGTGATTTCCTTCCTTACCTCTATAAACATCGTTTAAGTATAAATTACGGCAAATTTATCTTCTATTTCGGTCATGCTAGTTTGCTTCACAACTGGTATTGAGAGTTTATCAGTGATATGCTTACTTATCTGGCCGTAATGTAAGGCCGCCAAATCGTGGTCAAAATTTTGAAGGGCCTTCCATAGTGGTAGCTTCTCATTCAAAAATATTTTCAGAAATGCGTTCATAGATTCACATCTATTTGTTGCAGTAGGACCACCAAAATAATTTTCACGTAGGAATGTGTCCGCCAATCGCTCCCTCGTTCTATACAATGCAGTGGTCCACTCATTGTTCTCTACATTATAATCCCTTAGCATCTGCTGCCAACGGTTTTCAAATTCTTCGACTGAATAGTACCTGTTTAGAAAACATGAACATTAACTAAAGTTTTAATATTGTAACAACAACATAATTCAAAGTAAAGTAGCAAGTGTGCGATGTACCTTTTAATTAGAAGGCTCAATTCATTTGTAAAACCATCTCGGTGTACAAGTTTGGCTGAATTATTTTGGATATGCCATGAGCACGTTCGATGAACTACGCTAGGCATTAAATCTTCAATTGCTTTATTCATGGATCTGCAACCATCCATGAGAATTGTCACTAGTAATTTGCCATTCATACACTCTTGGAATTTTTCTAAAGCCCAAGAATATGTCTCTGCAGTCTCAATATGGATCATTGCAAACCCAAACACACAATTCATTGCATGATTGTTTGTACCTACTAGAACCACCAACGACATTTGACTTCTATTTGTTTTATATGTAGAATCAAATGGTAGTGAATCTCCAAATAATTTGTAATCGAATCGACATGCACCATCAGCCCAAAAGAGATGGGTCAATCTGGAATCTTCGTCTACCTTGTACGCGTAGAAGAAATCTGGGTCAATGCCCTCCTTAGATTGAAGAAATGTAAGTGTTGTCGTAGCATCAACATCGTATAGTGTCCTACTATCTTTAGCTAAAGCGTTGTATAAATCCTTTTTTGTCCATCCAACCTTATCCCAACCACCTTTCAGGTGGACAAGCAAATTCTATATATCTCCAGTCCCCATCCCTGATTGCTTCATAAGCTTATCTTGTTCCAATTCTGCGGGTGATATCTTACAATGGGATCTCAAAAAAATAGATTCAAAATCATTTGCCAGGTTATGGTTGTGATGTACTTGAATTTTTTTGACAATCCACAGTTTTGTAGAATTTGTTACCTAATACGAAAAATTGCTTTACAATCACTTCTACTTTCACTTCTTGGCTCACGAACCCTGTTATAAGCTTCATTGTATTTCTTCTGTCTGAATCCCGCATTCGAACAACACCAACTACGGACCATCACTATCCCAGATTTGTTTTTCTTTACTTCGTTCTTTCTAATACTGAAACCAACTGCTTTTGAATATATCTGGTAGAATGTCTCTGCTTCTTCAATAGAGTTGAACTGTAAGCCAACAATATCTTCATCTAAGAGATCCCTTGGGTCTTTGTTAATGTTAGCAGACTGCAATAGTTTTTCATCGTCGCTGCATCGAAATCCAATGGAGATTCACCATCGTCCCTAAGAACAGAATTAAACAAAATAAGTATGAGAAATCAATGTAAAAATATAATACATTTCCTAAATCCATTAGAAAGGGAGATACGAAATAACATTTCGTTGTTTGCGTTGATGTCATCGTCATCGTTATGATGCATTCCTCCGTTGTTTTCTTCTTCTTGTTCTTTATTGTCTCCTAAGTTAACAGCTTTCAAACTTTGCTCATCATCCAAATCATCTGACACTGCTTTTGAAGCGAAGCTTTCTTCATCAAATAATTCTTCCACACGACGATCAGTTTCTCCATGTGACGTTGCCATTGAAGAAAATAGAGTGTGTTAGAAACCAATAGAAGAAATGAAGGACAAAAAATAATACAAAAAAAAGAGTAATGCTATTCGTACCTCCAAATTGTTCCTCCAATATATCCCTCCTTATGTGGCAGCTGATATGGCATGTTAAATAATATTGTGTGTCATCTGACATGACCGATGACATGGCAAATTTTAACCCAAAAAATTAATTACCTAATTTTGTCCATATTAATTTAACGTTAATATTAATGTTAATTTAATGTTAATATTAATTAATATTAATATTAATATTAATGTTAATATTAATATTATTGTTAATAATGTTAACGATAATATTAATTTTAATGTTTATGTTAATGTTAACATTAATTTTAATTTTCATTTTAAAATTTACCACGCAGCTGCCACATCAACATATCACGTCAGCGGCCACGTAAGGAGGGACAATTTGAAGGTACAATTTGGAGGTACAAAAAAAATTATTCAGAAAGAAACAACTTCTAACAACACAAGCTTCTTATCTTCCTTGTACCTCCGCCATGTGGCCCTCTTCTATTGGCTCATGAAAATACTTGAGTGATCCTAAATGCAAGCATAATTTTAAAAAAACAACTTCCAACAACACAACCTTCTCGTCTTCTGTGTACATGTATTATTAAATTGTGTAGGATAAAGCATGTAGCAGCAATTAATGCTACGTTTACTGTTGTGTAGTTATTTGTAATGATATGGTATTAGTGAACACAATCTGTGAGAGAGAACCCGAGATAGAGAGAGAGAGTGGAAGATGGGATAAAGAGAAAGGATCGAGCTCGACTAGATTTTATTTCAATAGCTTCTTTTACAAATAACTAGTTTTAAATTTGCAACTGAAAAATAATTAAAGTTAAAATTTAATTTTTGATTTTCATTACTAATAACTAGTTTTCACGTACGAGTTTAGATAAACATTAACGGAGCTCGAGCAACGTGGCATCAGCTAGGTTTCTAATACCGTGGCATTCCTGTTAATTTAAAATTTATAATATTATTGAAACTAATATTAATACTAAAATTTAAAGTAGTTTTTGAATTAACATTTAAACTTAGATTTAAATTCACAACTTAAAACTAGTTAAAGTTAAAATTCTATTCTATTTATTTAAAATGTATAATAATATTGGAACTAGAATTAATATTAACAATTCGCTTGTCCGGTAGTTTAAGTCGTATTTCACTGCTTGTGGCTTAAGTCTAGGCACCCAAAGAACTTGATTGTTAAAGTCAAACGCGTGCACAGCACGTTCCCTCGATGCAAGGCTTGACGTACCCCTTGCTTGTCAAGTCGTTGCACGAACACGTTAGACATGAGTTTTGTTGGACTATCGAAGTCATAACAAGTACTGTCCCCTATTGTCTGCGGTTGTTAAGTCACTTAGTCCCACGATCTCAAGGCTCATCATATAAAGTATAACTTTGGCGATGGAAACACTATAAACATGTCGGTACTGTAGGTCAGCGGCAGGTTTGGACATGTGAAGATGGGCGACAAGGGGACAGCTGCAGTTGTAGGCATCGGTAATGTGCACTTGACAATGGAGCTCGATGAGAAGCTCATTTTCAAGGGTGTGTGCCATGTACCGAGTTTGTGCTGTAACTTGGTTTCGGTAGGGAGGCTGGCAGATGATAGATGTCGCAGTCGGATTGGGGACAAAGATTGGATTATTGCGAAGGGTTCCTAATAGCTAGTTCAGGAAGATTTGTGTTGTGGCATGTACAGGCTCAAGCCACTGAGTTGTACAGATATGCCACAAACACCGGATGGAGGCTCGAGGGGTACTCGACAGGAGGTGGATCGTCGAAAACTTGCTGAAAAGGGGCTTCTAGGTGCTTTGAGGGATACGGAGGATTTGGTTCATCGAGACAAATCGACGGATGGTAGTGAGTCAAAGATTGAGGGTCAGTCTGTCAGTCCCATGACAGCTGGTCGATCACCAGGTGGGGGTTGCTCTACAGTTTCACGGTGCGACATCGATTTCAGCAGTTCAAAGCCAGGAAGAAGATCAAGGTTTATAGCAAACTCAATCTGAGGCGGGAGCATCATCATTCATACAGTTTAGGGGAAGCTATGGATCATCGACGACCAAGGATGAAGAAGCTCGTCGGAACGTTAACACTTTTCGGTGGAAGACAGAAGTTGAGGACAGGCAGCCGAGACTTACGATGAGGCTAATCCCTGTAGTACAAGAGGTGCTACGCTTGGCAGCTAGCGTCGACATGACGGTCAAGGAGCTGGAGACAAAGTAAGATGCAAAGTAGCTCGGAGGATCGAAGATCAGTGGCATGGGGGAGCAAGAACTCTGTCGCATGACAACGATCAGTTTCTCCATGTTACAAGTCGATAAGTTGACGTTGGTAAACATGAGAATGGTCTAGAAGAAAGGATAAGGAAGCTATCGGTGTGTTAGCTCGACGAACGGTCTAGACACAAATAAACCAAGATGTCTACGTCTTAATATTAAAATTGATCCTAAGGCAAGACTAGAAAGACAATCATAAGGGGACTATGTTGCACAAAAGTAAAGTAACGTGTTAGTTTTGTATGGATGAGTAAGGAGCTCACTCCACCAGTACAGTTGAGTACTGACACCCTACCAGTTTCATGTGTAGGTGATAGGTACCTGCTTGCTCGGGACGGAGCTCGCTTGGATGCGTCGAGGCATGGAGTTCCTTGGCGTTTCGAGGCGCGCAGGCACATTAAAGACTGGACTTATAGGAGACATAATGTACGGACATCGCCTATCTGAAGCTTCCGCTGGTCTACTCAAATTGTATTGAGAGATGAGAGAGAGCAGAGTGACTTGTAATGTGAGAAGAGTGAGCTTGAGTGATTGTAATCTTGGCCTCGCGCCACAACTGTAATCTTTGTTTCAATATCAATAAAGAGCATTTTGAATGACTTGTGTTTTGCATTTAATTTTTCGCTGTTGTTATTCAATATTTCTGCTTGAGACTTCTGTACGACGACCCCGTCGCTTAGCCTATAATCGGTCGTTATGGACCTGCCTTGCATGAGCGCAATCTAGGCTCACGCGGCATCACACCTTAGCAAGGACGATCGCTCCTACGAGAGCGGGGCGTGACAAGCTAGGTTTCTAATATAGAGGCGTTTCTGTTAATTTAAAATTTACAATGTTATTGAAACTAATATTAATACTAAAATTTAAATTAGTTTTTGATTTAACATTTAAACTTAGATTTAAATTCACAACTTAAAAGTAGTTAAAGTTAAAATTCCATTCATTTTATTTACAATCTATAATATTATTGGAACTAGCATTAATATTAAATCTATAGTGGCATTTCTGTTAATTTAAAATTTATAATATAATTGAAACTAATATTAATACAGTAGAATTACCGTTATTTCCAAATAGTTTTTTTCTTGTTCGGTCATATCCCTCCACGAGCGGGTTACACCCCCGAAACGAGCGGGTTAAATAGTCTTTTCCAAAGAAAAGAACCCATCCAACTAGAGAGAAACAAAGGAGAGAGGAAGAAGAGTCGTAATGGAAAGGAGCAAGATCAACTGCAGCGGATGGGCCGTCATCCCTACAGAGATTCTCTCGATGATACTGGTACTGTCGGGGATGCCGACGGACGAGGTAATGTGCAACGTGGCCCCAGTTTGCCGTTCATGGTGGAAGGTGCTCAACGGTCCCATAGACTATTGGTCCAACGTGGACTTGGAATAGTGGTGCCGGAGGACCCAGCGAACCGCTAAGATTAGTTTGACCGTAAAGAAGCTCGTGGTTCGCAGTGGAGGATATCTACTGTCCTTCTCCGCGTACAAGCTCGACGAAGCAGCCTTCCCTTTTGTATATTTTAGGCCTGTGCAAAATTTTATTTTGTCTTATTCTAATACTTTATTTTTTCTATTACAAAATTTTACGTATACTTTGTTAATTTCTATTGATGTTTTCCCCTTTTATAATACAGTGGGAAATTTCTAAGGGTGCTGCGCATTTTGAAGTACGACGTGAGTGATGAAACTTTCGTGAGACACTTGGAATTTTTTCCAGTGCTGGAAGAACTCGACATTAGCTACTGCCTCTATATCATGTCGACTGGAATATTTTTTGCCGGCAAGTATTGCCACCGTCTGGTTAAGCTGAGAAGGAACATGCCCCCTCTATATTTTATGGTCAGAAACAGATTCGTGCTGAACACGTCGAACGAGACGGAGGGAAAGGTCATGGCTGATTCGATGCTGCATCTCGAGCACCTAGAGATGGGATTAGGCATGTTAAATGGAGACACGCTGTGATCTATCATATACAACTGCAAAGGTCTTCGCGTGCTCGACATACGTGGGTGCTTCAACGTGCACTTCAACGACGATCTCAGAAAAATTTGTGATTTAATACAGACGTTTAAACGACCCTTTGATGATGTAATCCCAGGGGAACGTGGATACGAGATGTATAGTGATTTAAATCTCATCAATCAGTCATGGGGTGAATGGTTCTTCTGACACTAGCATGCATGCATGCATTTCTTTTTATTTTTCATATTTACTAGTAAATGTACGTGCTTTGCACGTATAAAAATGTATAATAAGAATTTTATCCAATTATAGTTAAATATGCTTCTAACTCATTTGGTTAAGGTGCAAGGTATTTTTTTTGTTTGGTTGAGTTCGATTCTCTATTTTGACAAAATTTTACTTTTTTCAACAATTTTTTACATAATTAATTTTTTAAAATAAAATGGACTGTGATATAATGACGTCTAAGACGGCTCACTTTTGAGCCATTTTGAAACCTCATTATATAGTGGAAGATATGATATCAGTATCTTAACACTAATACAATATCTCAGTGCAATCAAATCCAAGAGATTTCGACATTTTTCCACAAAGTGATGACATTTTACCTTCTTCAAGATGAATTTTGGCGGTGCAAATTCTACTCATATTTACGGTATCAGTGCCATTCACCATAATTAATAGTGATCGATAGACATTTATACAAGAAGAGTAGCCCGGAGGAGATACAAAAATTTTGGTTTCTTTTTCACAACCTTTTAAAATCTATTTATACAGCCAAACAACCAAACTATTCATCTTCACTAGCCTTCAAAACCAATTTATATAGATTCAAAACAAAACTAAACAGCCAAACTATTTAAAATTTATAACCCTTCATAATAGTCTCAAAATGGAGAAGAGAAAAACCTACATTTGCGGAGGGGCCAACATCATCAAGGAGATCCTAGCCATGGTTTTGGTAATAGCAGAGATGTCGTCTGAGGAGGTCGTCTGCTTATCTTTCGTTTGCCGGTCATGGTGGAAGGTGCTCTACTGTCCATGCTTCTGGTCAGATGCCAAGTCGACCCAGTGGTGCCGCAGGGTTAACCTAACCTCAAAAATTGACGAGGCGGTGAACAAGCTAGTGGCGCGCAGTTAGGGAAAAGAAAAGGACTCAAAATTAGTTTAGATTAATCATACTGGTAATTTCTTGGTGTATTAGAACAAATTAAATTTGATTATAATTAGAATTCTTAATTTTTACAATCCTAGGTTGTTAACTTGATTTGTATTACATTAAATCTTTACATAGATTGGACTCTAAATAATAAATTAGGGTTAATATTTTGTATATACTTGAACATTCCCCGTCCTAAATGTACCATACTTTATTAAAAGCACGGAGAATGGCCTTTCTCCGTGTTAAAAGCACGGAGAATGGCCATTCTTCGTATTATAAGCATGGAGAATAACCATTCTTTGTGTTAGAAGAACGGAGAATGGCCATTCTCCGTGTTAGAAGCACGGAGAATGGACATTCTCCGTGTTAGAAGCACGAAGAATGGACATTATCCATCCCAAATTGTTCCATACTAAGTTAAAAACATATAATAGCACCAAAAAATGATAACAATAGAAAAATTCTACAGAACCCACACACCAGACTCGAACCTAGGCCTTCCATGTAAAAGCCAAACAGCACAACCAACTAAGCTTGGAATAAGAAGAGTCACTGGAGGTCATTGAATATCCCTAACTTCGAATAAGGAATAAGGAATAAGAAGAGTCGGTTAGGAATGCGTATATATATACTATGAGTCTTCATTCATTTGAGTAGGTTGCATATTTAACATAGCTCCAAAAAGATCATCTGGTTGGAAACAATGGCCAGAGTCTTCTTTCCATCGTCGTCTAGCCTCTCCGCATGGAGCACCCTCTACGCCGCCTCTAGTGCATGACTGGCTGGCAGAGGTTGCGGACTTCCTGACCTCCTGCGGGTTGTCATTGGAGGTCATCGCTCGACCTCTTAATCCGGCGCCCAACTTTGACCTTTTGCCGATCACTCCGGAGGAACGGGATTCTCTGGAGAAGAGGGAAGGGTTACGCCGCCTGTGCCATAGGGTGGGTTTGCGCACCCTGCAGGACTTTACGGAGGTCCTCTGCGAGGCTAGTGAGGGGTCTACGTAGACCTCTTATTTTTCTATTTTTTTAGTTTTTTATAGTTTTTTCCCTCCTCTTGTATCCTTCGTCGGAGAATGTTTCGACGAAGAAGCTGGGATTTAATGCAATATAATATTTTGTTAACTCAATTTGGTTTCGGCTGTAAGCGACTAACTATTTTATCTATTTTTCAATTAACAAATCTTGTTACCTCAAATCGATATATCAGCGACGATATCCCCATTAATGACTTGTTACGTCATAGAATTGATTATGCTACCAGCGTCAAGTTTTTGCCGTCAAATCCATCTTAAATATGATTACAAATTAAACTAGAGGACAACTTTGAGTGTTTTAATTTTACTCTTTTCAAGTACGTAGTCTTGTAACCAAGTCGTCAAACGAGAAAAATTTGGGATAGCAAAAATACGAGTATAGATCGACTCAATGCAAAAAAAAAAATACGTTCAAAAATTCAATCAAATATTCAAAAAATGAAAATATTGAGATTAAAAACTTCACATTCTTAAATATGTTGTCAAATTTTTTTAATTAAACATGTTTCCACCACGTTTTTTTGCCAATTTTTTCAATAATTTATACGGAACACGTTCAAAACTTTGCATGCTTAAAGCTTATGTAGTAATTTCACGTGGATATATACTTGTAATAATAGTAATAAATTTAATTTTGGAAAGTAGTTTTTAAAATTAGGGTCTCACAATCCCAAAGGTTGGTGCTCTTATAAAATTTAAGACTCAAAACTATTCTAATTTTTTTCACTTCCCAAGGTTATATAAGACGGTCGAATTTTTCCTTTTTTTCTCTCAAACCCTCTTCCTTCTCCCAAACCCTCTTCTTATCAAAATGTTACCGAAGAAACAACGACCGTCTCCGAAAGGGAAAAATCCACAAAGGGATGCAATACCGGCCCGAAGGGCAGAACTTGCAAGGGCGGCGAAAGCCAAGATTACGGTCGATAGGGCAGAGGACGAAAGGGCGGAGGCGGAAGCAATGGCGACGGCAGCGACGATGAAAGCAGTGGCGGCAGCCAAGCCACCTGCAAAAAAGGCTAAAAAACTCATTGTTCGACAAAGACCGAAAAATCTATCTTCGATACAGAGTCGTCGAAAGACTCAACTTATGAAGATCGAGGGTGTACTCAAGCGAAGGCTAAGGTGGCAACGAATACAGAGTCATCAGCGTACTCTGAGGATTTTGAATCCTCATCATAAGAGAAAAATAAAGAGAAAGAGCAATCATCAAATAATTCGTAGGATGGAGAGGAGGTAAAAAAAATTTAAAGACTCTAAATCTAAGAAGATTTACAATAAATATTTCAAAAAAAAGGCTGTTATGCCTGAAAGATCAATTAAGATGGATGATGTCGAAGATGAAGCTTTCCTAGATATATTAAAATTCTATCAGTTGGAGAAACTGAACAAATCTTGTCTTGAAAAAATCTTCCAAACAATAGTAAGAAAATTTTATTCAAGTCTTCCGACTGAAATTAAAGAAAAAGAAGAGGATCAACAACTGGTGTTTCTGAGAGGAAAACTGATTAGGATAAATGTTGCTGTCATAACAAATTTTATGGATTTGATCCAGTTCCTGAGTTTGATATAAAAGATATTGATAATATTTTCATGAGGGATGCAATTCATGAGATTACAGGTGTATCAGTGGGTGCCAAGACCCCTCGAAATGTATACAAAGATCAATTAAAAACTTTGTATAAATTGTTGCATGCCTACGTATCTCAAACACTCAACCCTACTGGACATGAGTTTTCCATCCATCCCGAGAGAGTAATATTTCTTTATTATATGGAGAAGAAAAAAAAGGATGGATATAGGTTCTTACATGTTCAGTAGAATGTTACATCTCGTAGGAAAACCAACTGCAAGGACAGCTCTCCCTTTCGGAGGATTTGTATGCTCAATGGCTAGTAAACATTCTGTCTCAAGCTTAGCAGGGGATATTTATATTAAAAACAAAGGCCCCATGAGAAAACTAACCTTCACTCGAATGTTTGGAAAATGGGCAGCAGCTGCAAGCAAACCATCAACATCTGAAAAATAATCAACTTATGGAATCCAAAACACTATGGACAAGGTTGATGATCTATACAATTTTGTTGCTACAAACTTTGAAAATGTCTTCATAGAGATGAAGACTATATCCGACAACCAGAAATTAATTCTGGATAAGATTAACTAGATAGAGGTTGAATTTGCTGACCAAGAATATGATTTCACTTTCCTCGTGAAGAAGGTAAATGGGGCTAGCCCAAACTCTTATGTAAAAACTCACACTGTGCACATTGACACTCTAATGCTAGCCCTTACTTTGATACTTATATTTATGTTTTTGGATGTCATTTCTACTTATACAGTGAGTCCATACTGACTATATTTTTTTATTCCATCCCTCAAGGAGTAGGTGAAGGATATTTTGAGGAAGAAGAAGAAAAAAAAGAAGAAGAAGAAGAAGAATATGGAGATGGAGATGAAGATTCATCTTTTGAGTTTTGAAGCTTTAATTTCAATTTGGAAGTAATATCTGAATTGTAATATGGTTCTGAATATTTGTTGGTCTTGGCGGTCAAACTATATTTTGTGTTTGAAATATTGTAAGACTAAACTTTTCGCTTGTACTAAGCACCGTTGCGGTGCATGGTTCGTAATTTTTTGAAAAATGTAATATGGTCTTGAATTTAGAGTAGGTCTGATATTTGTTTGGATTATTGTATTATGAATTATGCAGGTTCTATGTTGAATTACTAATGTGGATTGGGCAAATTACTGTGACGTGGATTAAGCAGTTTATTGGACTTGGAATGAAGTATACTTAATTTGATTATAATTTTTTGGTTGAAGCGTTTATTTGATTTGCAGTTGGTCTTCACAGATGATTTTGATCTTTTGGTGTATTCCTTTGATTTGCAGATGCCCTTCACAGATTTCATGAGTCCTGGGTGCATTCCTAGGGTTTACAGATGGCCTCATTACGGATGCATTCCTGGGATCACTAAAACTTTATTTGATTGTAATGTGTTTTGCTTTCTGTAAATAATCAGTACATCGATGCCATCAGTATGAATTCGATGCCAGTGTACTGCATAATGTAATTCTGCCTATTCATTCCTTGTTATTGCTGAAGCAAAGTATATAATGCAAGAAAAATTCTCTTGGATAGTAGGTTAATTATATT
Source organism: Iris pallida (assembly GCA_029216955.1). Classification (NCBI taxonomy): domain Eukaryota; kingdom Viridiplantae; phylum Streptophyta; class Magnoliopsida; order Asparagales; family Iridaceae; genus Iris; species Iris pallida. Next base: position 2,156,460 of record JANAVB010026400.1, read on the forward strand.
CAAACACTCGCAAGCAATTTTGTGCAGTCATACAGTAGAAGCCTGATAAAATGATATTCAAATTTTCTTGAATATGATTTAATATTAAATAAATATACTTTGGTAAATGATATTAAAAATATTATAAATATTTTCTAAAAAAATATGAGATACTTGAACATTTCCCGTCCTAAATGTACCATACTTTATTAAAAGAACGAAGAATGGCCATTCTTCGTGTTAAAAGCACAGAGAATGGCCATTCTCCATTTTAAAAGCAAGAAAAATTGTCATTCTCCATGTTAAAAGAACGCAGAATGGCCATTCTCCGTGTTAAAAGCAAGGAGAATGGTCATTCTTCGTCCAAAATGTACCATACTTTGTTAACGTAAAAATTTGAATATACTTTGGTAAATAATATTTTTTTTAAAAATACTGTAAATATTAGAAAGATGGTTAATATGACAAAATGTTGAACATTCTGTAACTCCACTTTACCATTTTTAGAGAATTTATAGTTTCTAATAATAATAACAAGTTTAATTTAATTAATATTAAATATTGATAAAGTTTCATTAAATATTTTTGAATAAATATTTTGATTTATTTTTGGAGGGAAATTGATTTAATAGCAGGATTTTCAAATTCAAGTTAGTTGTAACAAACAATTATGGACCCCAACCACTTGTAACCATTTAACAATTCCTTCAAACTAATTTTGTTTAATTTTTTCTAATATATGAAAAGGGGGAGGGTCTTCTTGCCTAAAGACCATTTCGTGGGGGGGGATTGTAAATGTTGAATATTTTTATATAGGGGAGCTGGAGAGAGAACCCCCCATTCTCTTCATAAGCTCAGCTCTTCTTTTTCCATATTTCCCTAACCCTCATCTATGACGAAGTCGACATGGCGGCAACGACGGTGAGGATCCACTCCTCCGACGACTGAAGGCGGGAAACTACCACGACGGCGGTGACAACCGACGGCTAGGCTCAACAGTGCCATTATCAAAAATTGAGCTGCGGCGGGACCTGCTTCTCAGCAATCTCTCCGGCGGTCGACGAGATAGATGGCGACTGTGATGATGGCGTGGCGCTTCTACCACCACGATGGCTTGAGTACGATCCTCTCCGACAGTCGGTAACATCATTTCCTCGATGCCGTGCTCGATCTCGACGATTGACGAGCGACAGAGACAGCGATTGGTGAGTCCGCTCGAACTCACTTACGAGTTTATTACTTTGATCGGTCTATCAAGCTTCTCCGAACGGTTCTTGATCTCACCGACATTCTTCTCCAGTGACAGGCCGATCTACTCCGACGATCGACCATGGCGAGGCCGGCAATCTCTTCTCCGAGCAGCGACTGACCACCAGGCTTTTCAGCGACGTTCGACTGCAGAGCGACTACTTCTTCGGTGATCTAGGCGTTCCTATTTTGTCGGTTGTGGGATTTTTTCGGCGATGCACAGTGACACATCCTTCTGTTTCGGTGATCTCTTTTCAAAGTCAGTTCTCCTTCCTCCTTCACGAGTTCGTTGTCTTCCTTGCTCGAGCCCACAACTTTGGTAAGCTTCGATCGAATTTCTGTGATTGATCGAATTCAAATTATTAGATCTATGAGTTTATTTTGAATGTTGACTGGTGATGGCCGATTGATTGGTTTTCCTTTCCTTTATTGTTTATTATTTGGGATGAGCAGTTCTTTAGCTCCGAGTTGGATTGGATTTTGAGCTTCCTTTCTGACCACAACCTGTTTGATAAAATGTCTCAACCAGGTTTGTAGCAGTGATTTGGACACGAGAAGATCGTATCCAATTCTGTGGGGGGAGTTTTCTTGATTGTGACCTATTTTAGGTATTACTCGACCCCTCTTGCTTACGAGAGTCGATGTTGTAGTTGTTTACATATCTTGTGTTCGACATTTGTGTCCAGGTCATTGCCTACCAGAGTTGATTTTATTTAGAGTTGTGTTCGGATGCCAAGTTCTGTGTCCGCAGCCATCAGCTGAGCTTGGGATGGTGTCGTATGGTTGGCAATGGTGTTTGAGCATGAGGAATTAGCAGGGGTAGAAGAGATTCAATTTCAGACTTGGAGCCGTTGCTTTTAGAAAAAACAAGGATGGATTTGAATTTATTTTGACTAGCAGTAGTGGCCATTAGGTTTTGTAAGCTTATTTAGTTCTGTATTTTTGAGTAGATTGTTAAGTTTTTCTTTCTCTGTTAAGATATATAGTTTTGTGAGGGAAGTTTGGTTGTTTAAATAAGTTGCCTGCCTTGTAATCGAATTTCAGTTTTGATGCTGTAACTTCTTAATTCTTTTTCCTTCCTCTCCTATCTCTGAATTAAGTTGGGAGCAACAATGAATAGGTTGAATGTTTAAGAACTGGAGGAATTTTCAATCTAAGTGTTGTGTTCTTAAATCCTGAGAATGAGAACAAGTGAGCTGCGGTTAGGAATTGGTAAGTTGGGGTTTGACTGAAATTTGTGTTGTGGTTTAATTTAAGTTGCAGGACTTGAGTTGTCAAGTATTTGTGAGAGTCCTTTTTCTCACTCCCTGATCCTGGAATACGTATTTAATACGTAAACCGATAAATTGTATATGCCTTGTATTTATACGATATTTATTATGTTGTATTTCTTCATGCATTTCCCAAAATATTCGACAAAATATTATTTCCTAATTTATTTTCTGCATTTGGGCCTACAGTTTTGGCTCATTTGGGTAACCTATTCTTGGTTCACCAATGGTTCATCATGAACCCTTTGGTCCATCATGAACCCATGGGTTCAAGATTTTATATAATAACTAATCTCATTCTCTCTCCTCTCATTTATTTCCTCTTATTTATTTTCCTCCACCAACCAAGGCAAGTGCCAACTTGCTCAAGAGATGGATCCATAAATTTTGTTCATGTTTTCTTACAAAATTATTTGTCAAAAATGTTCTTCTCCTCATTCTATACTAGTTTAGAACTTGAATTTTCTATTTTGAAGCTTTAATTTTTGTAGATCTAAGTTTTAACCTATTTCAGATTTCCTTGGTTTTGATCTAGCAAACTTTATTATTTTCAAGTTTTGAGTGTTCCATGTTGTAGAGAATTTTGTTCTACCCCATTTTGACCTATAGAAGTCCCAATTTGGGCTTAGGATGAGGATTTTATGGTCCTTAGAAGTTCTAGGGCTCATGGTGTTCTTGCTCTCAGCCAAGAGGAAGAAGATGACCATGTAGCAGTTGGCGCACGCAGCTCTCTCTTGGCCCAGCGCTTTTTAGCGACGGGCGCAGCTCTCTCGTGGTCCTGCGCAGTCTAACCCTGCGCAGCCTGACCCTGCGCAGTCTAACCCTGCGCAACCTGACCCTGCGCGATCTGATCCTGCGCAGTCTAACCCTGTGCAGTCTGACCCTGCGCAACCAGACCCTGCGCAACCTGAACCTGCGCAGCCTGACCCTGCGCAGTCTAACCCTGCGCAACCTGACCCTGCGCAGTCTAACCCTGCTTAACCTGACCCTGCGCAGCCTGACCCTGCGCAGCCTGACCCTGCGCAGTCTGACCCTGCGCGACCTGACCCTGCGCAGTCTGACCCTGCGCATTCTGACCCAGCACGCCCTGACCTGGGCTCCTTTATATTTTATATCTTTCTTATATTATATTGCTTATATATATATATATATATATATATATATATATATATATATATATAGGTGAATGTTTGTGTATGCTATATATCCTTACGCCTTTTGTCCTAAGCATGATATGAGCACTAATGTGATCTCGGTGAACAAGTGTTCCCACATGATATATGTACCTAAATGTCCCAGTTCTTGTTCATGCTCGACAAATGACTCGTGACTCCACGTGGCGTATTTGCAATGATGCATTACACTAAGGAGGGTAGAACATGTTGACATACTGATTGACATGGATCCTCACTTAGGGTACACGTACTGAAGTACGACCTTTTAGGAGGATAATCATACAGGCCACAGCATGTGAGTCCAAGATTTCACCTAGGGTTAAACTAGGCAACTAAATATACTAGATGCATGGGGAGGGCAGAATCCCGAGATCGTGTTACACCAGCCGCCTTGAGATATTGTCTTGACGCGTCGGCTGGTCTCCACGGATATTGTGTCATCTACAACGAGTGGATGACTGTATCCGATTAATTCATGATATATATATTATATGTTTTGGCAAGGTGGCCTTACGAGGGACCTGTGCCCAATAACACCTGTCTATGCGAACCCCTGGGTTGGCTAGCCTTGCTGGAAAGATACGATCTGAGGATTTTCTAAATAACTTGATGCGAGGATAACCTCGTCCTACTAGAAACTCGTAGGCTTGATTGGCCGTGAAAATGACTTGCTTGTGTCCTATTACCTTCCGTGAATAACTGAGGAAAGCGGACTATCATGGTACGTGATCCAACCCATGTTCTTGTTTGATTATTCGGTTGGTTATCGTACTATGACAGGCTGTAGACCGAAGTTATGAACGGAAGACTTATTCTGGTTGTGAAGTGCTACTTCTGTGAATGACTGAGGAACATGGTCTATCATGGTACATGATCTAACCCATGTTCTTATTTGATTGTTGGGTTGGTTATTGTGCTGCGATAGGCTATCGACCGAAGTCACGATCATGAGATTTTATTATTTATACCTTTTAACTTATGTGAAAGTTATAGAGTACGACACGTCCCGACTCCATGCGGCACCTTTTGTCCTTGTTTGGTTGTAAAGGTGCCATATGGGTTCGAGGATGTTACGCTACCCTATAATAAAAGCATAAGTATTACTATTGTCAATCATTCTATTAACTGGGTTTTTAATCTTAACTCTTGTGCCCCTTTGGCGGTACTTGCTATTCAGGGCTGACCCCGCTGGTTTTGTTTGGCCAGATCTCGTAGCAGAGCCGGAGGACACGATCTTCCTTCCTGACATCCATGGTGCATACTAGGAGCATGGCGGTTCGGGGACTCGAGTGGGTTTCTTCTCCACCACTCCTGCCTTTACTTTGTGCGGCATTTAGCCACCGGCACTGTTAGCCGGATTACTTAATATTTTGTGTCAGTACAGAATTGTAAATAAACAGACTGCAGCTGTGTATAATTTTGTACTCCTGACTCTCTGAGATAGCTAAATTATAAAGCTAGTCTCTTATGATCATTTTGATGAAGCATCGGGGACGCCTTACTGCTTTATCTTTAATGTTCATTTAATTGCTGATGTGATTTGATTGATTGAGACATAGAACTCTGTGGGACCATAGGAGACTTGATTGCAGCATGTACCCCCTAGTCTCTCGACTGCCACGATCACCGTATGACGTTACGTACCTCATATGGAGTAGCTGGCCTAGTCCGTCTCCGTATTTCGGTACTGGGTCGTGACAAGGTTTAGTGGTGGCCCATGCAGGTCTGTTTTTCAGACTTATGGGGTATTGCGAATTATTAGGAGTCTCAATCAAAACTTGTTCCCCTTGAAATTTTGTTTCAAATTCTATCCTTGCCTTGATCTCTAACCTGACTTACATCCTCGAAATCTTCCTCGTCCGGACTTGATAATCTTATATCTTTCTCTATAGGGGTGCTTCATTCTCAGTAGCGGGTGAGGCCCATGAGGAAGAGCAGCGAGTGTATGGCTCGACTGGGCACCAACAGGGGAGAGAACCTTCCCCAGGGCGGACACGAGCAGAAATGGAACCAGAGGCAGTGCAACCGCAGGTTATTAAAACTCCTGCAGCACCAGCAGCGACGGCAGCACCAGATGCCGTAGCCCTCCTGGAGATTATCCGGGGGATTCTTGTCACTTACCAACAGCAATAGACTCAGCAGCAGGAGCAGAACGTGTTGCTGAACCAAGGGATTCAGTTAGCTCTTGAGAGGAGTGCCGGGGTTGACTCGGGAGCATCAGGAAGGTTCCGTCGCTTGAACCCGAGGTATTTTGATGGCACGGAGGATGCCATCACTGCGGATGCATAGATTCAAGACATCGAAGCCATTCTTGTGGCAGCCAAGGTTCCAGATGATGAGAAGGTTGATCAGGTCAAATTAGTACTTCAGGATCTTGCCCGCGACTGGTGGGCATCAGAAGAAGTTGGTATAAGACGCCCTGTTCGTTGGACCACCTTCAGTGAAAGATTCAAGGCCAAGTATTTTGGCGTAGTAGCTCGATATGAGCTCCAGCAGAAGTTTATTAGTCTCAAGCAAGCAGGCAAGATCGTAGATGGGTATGCAGCAGAGTTCTGTAGATTGTGCCTTTTTGCACCAGCAATGGTAGCAACGGAGCCAGAGAAGGCTATGAGGTTCCAGCAGGGACTTCACTTGGAACTACTGCAGCTTGTGGAGGGACACGACTACCAGACATTTGACGCTGTTTTGACGGCCGCTCGGAGGCACGAGCTTACCCAGCAAAGGTTGGCATCGAGGACAGGAGGTCAGAAGAGATCTCATTCCCAGGTTGGAGGAGAAGGAATACTGTGAACATCGGCACCAGCACCCGGTGTACGTATTCATGATGCGGGAGCACCGCAGAGGACGGCCGTGTCAACTAATACAGCGCCAGTTCGGCATCAGCAGCCGAGGAACCAACAGCAGCGTCAGGGAGTACCCCAGGACTGTACATTCTGTGGGAAGACAGGGCACACGAGGGAGGTGTACAGGTCAGCGAATGGCTTATGCTTGAGGTATGGTAGTTCAGACCACCGTATCTCCACTTGTCCTGTGGTGCAGAGGCCAAGAGGGCCAGCTCAGCAGTTTCCAGCATTGCCAGCTCCGGTGGCAACCCCGAGTGGAGGGCCAGTGTTAGCAGTAAGGCCCCTAGCCCAGCGTCTACCAACGCAGGCTCAGATGTTCCGTCAAGCACAGGAAGCCGAAGGCCCTCAGAGGCAGCAACAGCATGGTCGAGGAAGGCCACAACAAGGGGCTCTGTGGGGCCAGGGCCAGGCTCTCATATTATCCTTGGGAGAGGCTCTAGCGTCTAGCAACGTAGTGGCAGGTAAAATTCTGGTCACCTCATTTCCCGTTGTAGCATTATTTGATTCAGGCGCTACCCATTCATTCATTTCTGCACAATATGCTACACGGATTGGATTAGAGTTTGAGGCATTGCCGGAGAGGATGGACATACTCACCGGCAATGGGCTCGTAGAAGTTAGCAGGGTGTGCTTTTCATGTCCAGTAGAGGTGTGTGGGCATTTATTGCCCGCATCATTGATTGAATTCCCTATGAGGAATTTTGATGTTGTTCTTGGTATGGACTGGTTGAGAGACAGTCATGCGACAATTGATTGTAGAGGAGGTAGGGTCATATTCAGCATTCCTGGGATGGAACAGTTCATCTTTACTCGAACCTTGAAGAATCAGGCCGGAGGCGTCATCTCAGCAGCAGTGTCAGAGCCAGGACAGATTCTGAGAGTGGTCGAAGATTTTTTCGATGTCTTTCCTGATGAGCTCCCAGGGATACCCCAGTCAGAGAGTGTTTGCCATTGATTGTAAAAGAACAGAACAATTATCGGAGGACTAAACTTAGACTCACAATACAAACTCGCTCGTACAAAGAAAGCCTAGGGACGAAAACCTAGGTACAGCAGACTAAGTACGATTGTTTATTTTTGATTCTGGGGGGTGACGATAGAGGCTCGGGAAAGCGACGGCCGCTCTGCCTTACTCCTTGGACGATCGGTATGCAGCCTTGGCTCAGGGAAGATCTGCTCGGCGTTGACGAAGAAAGGCTCTTCTTACTCTCCTCGGGTTGCTCTCCTGGCTTCTCTCTCTCTGTGAATATCAAGAAAAGGGGGAGCTCTCTCTGTTTATATCTCTCTCTTCTTCTCTTTTTTTTTATTCTTTTGTTGTCGACCTTTTTTACATGGGAATAATGCTGGCTATTTATAAGAGTGGGGTGGGATCATTAGGGTTTGCTGATGATTATCTATTTGGAATGTCGGCACTCCTTCATTCTATCTGGGCCCTTGATCCTGATCATAATGAATCTCGGCCACTAATGCGGATAGCACCAAATCTTATGAGCAGTTAATGCTGACTGCTCTAAATCTTCGTAATTGATTATGCCAATATTTGATTGCTCGCCACGTGTCCTATTGGCTTGATGATGAATGATATGCCCTGATCTCGGCAATTATGATGATAATGTCGAATATTCTCGTTGGGATTCTGTTGCATCTTCAGTGCCACGTTTTTTAAATTGAAGATCCGGCCAGGGCCGTATAGGGTGACCAACACTTGAACCGCAGGGGGATACTACTCGTGAGCCGCATGAGTCAATGCCTCATCGAGCCGCAGGGGATGAACTTTCCGTGAGCCGTATATGCATAGTTTCTGTAGGCCGCATGAATTAGCGTGGTGTTGAGCCGCATAGACCGGGCTATGGATGGACCGCATATGGCGGATTTTTGTTAATCATATTAGAGTGACTCCTCAATGAGCCGCATGAAGTTGTTCTCTATCCGAGCCGTATGAGACTTTTGCCACGCGGCAATCTAGGATTTTTTGTCAGATCGGGTCAGAGATTTTCTTCTTTTCTCGAAGAGTCTGTCATTATGGCAGAGCCACTATGATACTTTATGTCGGAGACAGCCGTCGAGTCATGTCAGAGCATTAAATGAGGCCATTACTCCAGTGGCCAACTGTGGGGGGGGTCACACGTGTCGTCAATTGAGCCGCATATTCCTGCTGAACCGCATTCATCCTCGAGCCGCATGAGTCTGAGGGTCTTCGTTTGGGCCGCATAGGACAACTCCAGTATGAGCCGCATAAACTTGCTACCCAAAACCGCATGAGCCATTTATGCCTTTATTCTAATATTTTCCACGCTTCTACAGGACCCCCTTCAAAGTTTTCAATTTGTAAAATTGAAACACTTTGAATAAGAAGCATGGCCCCGTTCATGCCGCATAGGATGTTCTGTTTACCTGAGCTTCCTGGCCGCATTAGCATCTCGGCCGCATAGATTCTTCTGGCCGCATAAGCTCTTTGCCACGCGCCCTGACCACGTGAGCAAATCTTCATTAATTGCCTTCGATTTGATTTGACACCGCCTTTTGGGGGAGAATCCCAAGGGTCCGTTTTGCCTTGTCCGAAGCGTTCTCGCCTTTATTTTTGGAGGCGGCGCGTAATCCGAGGCGTCTTTCTACTTTATGGATCGCCTATAAATAGGAGTTTTTCAGCTCTTGGGGATTTCTTTACCTCCTTTCTTTGCTTGAATTCCCTGTTGCCAACTTCGCTCTTCGTTTTCCTTCTTCATCCATCGACCATGGCTCCCAAGAGATCTGCTGCATCGAAGGCCGCGAAGGGCAAGGCAGTTGCTGCTACAGCGACTGCGGCGACGAATGTAGTCGCTCCTCCGTCGGCTGCTATAGGCGCTGTCCATCCTGATGTTCACCCGCCCATCGCTGGTAAGGGGGTCACTCCGAAAAAACCCTAACTGCTGCCATGGCTCTGTTGCATACTTTATGCACAAGCCACATATACGAGACGTATCGATGTGACCGCATAAGCAATTCGCCCATTATGGCCGCATGAGCTTGTCATATTCGATCAGTGCCGTATGTGTGTTTTCGACTTGGGCCGCATAAGCGTTGCTCACTTTTGAACCGCATGAACTTGATGGTTTGTAGCCGTAGCGGTTTGTATGAGTCTGGCTTAGCCGCATGAATCTATAAACCCTTCTCAATCTGAGTTGTACGGACTTGGTTAATTCAGGGCCGCATGGGGCTATGACGCGCAGAGCCGCATGGACCTATCTGCTGATGAGCCGCATGAGGCTGTGGCAACCTGAGCCGCATAGACCCCAATAACCTTTCAAATGCTTCTGTTTTTTGTCTATCTTCTGACCTTGTTTCTTTTGCCTGTCTTTAGTGACTCTGCCCGTGAATCCTGCTGGAGAACTTATGGTAGGCTCGCGTCAGTTTGCCTCGGGCGTTCATCGGGATGACTTAGTTCGTCAAGTGTCCGAACAGCTACTTGTTGATGAACCTTTGGAACGACTAAATGTCATCAGGGTTCAATCCTTTCAGTTCCTTGTTGATATGATAAGCTCTGGGCAGTCTGACGGGAAGTATCTGAAACCGGTCTTCCTCTTTGGGGATGCGTTGGTTGTAGAAAACTCCCGAATGTTGGATGTTTCGGAGAGTTAGGATTTTGACCTGGACGGGATGCCGATTCACATCCCTATTATGAAGCGCCATTTCCCTTTTGAGTGGTTCAATATGATCGTTCTGGATAGACAGATGCCGGACACCCTCACTCCAACCAGACCGGGGATGTTTGTTGGTAATATCCGTTATAACAGAGCCACTGGGTCAGTGCGCGCAGTCAAAGATCCAGCCAGTCGGTCCGTGATGGGGTTAGTTCCAGGTACCTTCATCAACACCCCTGGTCCTAATTTTTCATTCTTCCAGGCTGATACCTTCCTGAGTCAGCTAGCTCGCAAAGGGTCCTATCCTATTGGTAGGTTGGTCCTGCCGAGCTGGGTACACCCCATTCCTCCGTGGGCTAATCTGTCCTCATGGATCCTACGAAAGTATGAAGAGTTTTTGCGGGGAGTCAACCTTTATGAAGCTATACGGGGTACCAGCCACGGGTTGCCCGTTAATAAGCCACTGTTCATGGCCCTTTTGGAGATGTACAATCATCGAACGGGGACCTTTTTTACCCCTGTTGGAGAATTAGGGCTCGCTCTTCACGAGATGTATGCTGTCTCCAAGCTCCCCTGGGGGGATAAACCCTTCGAAGTATATACGCCGACGAATGAGGAGCTCCAAAATTTGGATCAGCGATTCCCCGGTTTCGTCACCGTGTATCAAGAATTATTATGCCATCATAGCACCTGTCACCGGACGACTATCCAAAAAAATGATAGCTCGGAGGGGGACTCTCCCTATACTAAATCTTGGGTTGCATACCTTTTCAAATTTAGCACGACTGGCCGAGTTAATTCCCGAGATCGTTTAACTCCTAAAGAAGTGGAGGTCTTGATGTCGACTGCCCGGAGGTCGAAGTCTCAAAGTGACAGGTTCGGGAGCCAGATTGACTCCTTTAGCTACTTTCGTTATGGCACTCGACGGTTGTCCGAGAAGGCACACTTGGCCGGATTTTTAATGGTGTGGCTGCGCAATTGCGTGGTCTCAGGAGGGGCAGGCTCTATTGAGAGGATCAGTCGCCACTTCATTCTTTCTGTCGTGAAGTTGGCCTTTGGGGTCAGGCTGGCCCTCCTTCCTGCCATGGTGTGCAGTATTCAACATGGTCTTCGCGCCTTCTCGTCCAAGGTCATTGCTCGTGACGTGGCAATAGATTTTGAACGTGTAGAATTGCCTTACCATTACTTACTGGGATGGCTATTGCTGCATTATCAATCCTTGATGAGACCCGGGACGGGAGATGGCGTTACAGGTGATGACGCGTTTCTTTTCAAGTATCACCACCAGCCTTGGGAATGTAGTACCATGCCGGCGTGTCGGAGGATGCTGGCGAGGGTGGATGGGTACAATTTCTTCGTATCCGTTCCTTGTTTCACTGATCAAGAGGTGAGGAGTGTTCATGTTGATGGGGTCGGACCTCCTCATTTCTTGCCTGAAAAGATGCGTTTCTGGCTGCGCAACATTCGCCCGGCGCATCTAGTTTACCGGAATCGCACCACTGTGTATTTGGAGCCCTACTTGCCTAGTAGGTTTGCCCGTCAATTTGGGTATAGTCAGCTATTCCTCGGGCGCCCCAGTTCTCACCTGGGATTTGAAGGCAGCATTCTTGACGGTATCAGAGCATGGAGCTACTATGACACCTGTCATACTCGGACTAGCTTCTTGGTCCCTGCCGCAAATGTGACGGATGAAATCCTGCATATGGCAGCCCTGTATCATGTCACGGCGAATCCTCCTCCCCTCGATTTTGACTTGAGGACTAGCTTTATTGTGGGCACTCGCCTAGCGGAGAAGGCTATGACGTCGAGAGCAAAGAAGAAAAGGATGAATAGGGTTCCCTCGCCCGATTCCGAATCCTTTGACACAATTGAGGAAAATAATGAACGGGATGGCAAAGACTCCTTTTCTTCGGGTGATGGGATAATGGCGGGTCAGCCTCCCGTTATGGCGACTGAGATGGCGACGGAACAACCATCGGCCGTATTTGACGAAGCAATGGACCCGTTACCGTCTACGTCGGAGGAGGTACGGGTAGATCTATCGCCCGCCATGCCTGGTCCTTCGCGTAAGCGAGGCAGGCACGAGCCTACCGGCGGAGAAGTAATTTTTTCTGTAAAGAGAGCGGCTGTCGGTCCCCGTAGGCTGCTTATTACGGAGAAGGGTGAGGGTGTAGACGATGTTCCGGAGGTAAGTCCAAGTCGGAGTTCTATCTTTATTGTAGCTTTCTTTCCTCTCGGGGTTATGACTTGGTCATTTTTTCTTCGTAGGTGCCTGACGAACCAGGCTCTCCAGAACCATCTGCTGCTTCAGTAGTTGATCCGACCCTTGCCGTTTTGATTAGCGACATGTGTGCCGCGGTCCTCTCTGCGGGGGCTCTTCCAGTGACGACTAAGGACTCCCAAGCTGCTGAGGCCCCAGCCCAGGGTGACGAGATTTCTGAATTTCAACGAGATGACACCATCCTCGGTGCATCCCCTCCCGAGGATGCAAGGGTAGATGAGTCTTTTATTCCTGACTCGGAGGCTGTTGGTGAAGAGGTTGTGATGGCTGTAGGCGAACCTCAGCCTCCACATTCCTCCACTGGTAAGCTGAGCCACATATTGACCACCGAGGGGGCTTATTTGCTCTATCAACATATCCTTCGGGTCAAGTCGATTTATGGTTGCCTTGGCCCTGCAGGTTCTGACCCTTTACCTCCTGCCGTGGATGTCTTCGGGGAAGGCCCGGTCTGCCGTGATCTGGACGAAAGGAGCATTTCCTCTCCTTCGTCATCGCATGTTGAGGGACATCCTGCCAGCTCTGGGCAGATGGGGATGGAGTTGGTGCTGGCCCCGTCCTCGTCTTCAGCTGCTTATACGGTACCGGAGATCGACTTCTCGACTCTGCCGAGCATCCAAATTCTGCGGGCCGCTGAAGAGGAATTGACCGATGTTCAAGCGTCTTTCCGTACGGAGTTAGTTTCTCTTGTGGCGGGAGCGGCAGATTCCGTCGCGTCTTCTTCCGTGCTACCAGCCACACTCCCGCTGACACCGGTTTCCTCGGAGGCTCTGGACGAGGTGACGCAGGATATGGTTGACAGCTTTTATCGCCACTTAGGGAGGGGTATAAACGCTGCCGTGGAACGGGGGGTCCCTTTTTCTCTGTCTCTTCGGGGAGCTCGGGGCCAAATTGACACTCTGAAGGGTCTTCCTGGCGGGCTGGGGTTAGCAGCGTTCCTGGAACCTAAGCTGACAGAGGCTGACCAGCTTGTGACCCAACTGCTGGCAATACGGCAGGCTGGTTTGCCTGCTGCGATCGAACGAGAGCGGGGCTTCCTGGTTGCTGCTCGGGACAGGATCAAGCTCGCTCGAGAAACTGTCGGTCCGGCTGTGCAGGGGGATCTTGACAAGTTCTCCGTCTCCTATGACCGACTGGGTCGTCGGAGTCAGGCTTATAGGGCCCGGGAAGAATCTGCCTCTCGTGGAATAGCTGACACGAAGGAGCGGATTCTCGCACTCCAGGAGGAGTTGGCCTTCTTAGAGTCAGAGCGGGAGGCTGCTCATGAAGAATAGGAGTCGATTGCTCGGGAGGCCGAGCGGATTTCTCGAACTTCTGCCAACCTGGAGCGATCTTTTAAGAAGTTCGAGGACAACTGGCAGGCCCACGTTCATCTGGAGGACCCGGCGGTGTTGAACCAGGAAGCTGAGCGTCGAGCCAAACAGAGGTTTGAGCGATCGGTCGCCTTGATAAAGGACCGCCTCACGGTGTTATGTGCCCCGGAACAGTGATCCGCCATCTGTCTTCTTCTGCTTCTCTTTTTTGTTTTTCTTTCATATGTGTATATTTTTATCTGCAAGGGATGTGATCCTCACTGATGTAGCTCCTTTGAATTTTGAAATAAATGAGCGTGTTTCAACTCATTTTCTCTTTCTTATTCTTGTGGTGTTCATAGAATTGGACTTGCTGGGGGATTATTTGTGGACTTGTTACCCTGGGCGTACCTTGGTTTTAGGTACGGATAACAAGTTTGATCAGGATGTCCGGGACAGCCACGACAAAATGGTCATGGATGTTCTCGGTACTGGGAAAAGGAATGCCATAGAGCAGCTGGGCTCCCGGGGCATGGTAGGCTGGTGGATTTATGCTTAAGAAGCTTAGCAAGGGATATTTGTGGACCTATTATCCTTGGCATACCCTGGTTCAGGATACGGATAATAAGGTGGGAGGAAGCCAGTCATATTTGCTCCGAGATTATGAGGACGTAGAAAACATGAAGGTTTTATCGTGGAATCTTCCTACTCAGAGGTAATGAGAACATGGTAGGGGGAGACTTCACGGAAGACTTTTCTATAATCAATAGTGGTCAACAGAGGACGTTTGTGGTCAACAGAGGACATTTATGGTCAACAGAGGACATTTGTGGTCAACAGAGGACGTTTGTGGTCAACAGAGGACATTTGTGGTCAATAGAGGACATTTGTGGACCTATTATCCTTGTCGCACTCCGGTTGTGGGTACGGATAATAGGTTGAAAGGGAACCAACATACTTGCTCAGAGGTAATGTGGACATGGCAAATATGGTGATTTCTTCGACGGAGCCTTCCCACTCAGAGGTAATGAGGACATGGCAGGAGTGGGCTCAATGAAGAAGGGGTGCATAGAACTACTCAGAGGTAGGAGGATATGGAAGTTCTATGCGAGGGGGCGGTTTGTTTTTGGTGGAAGTGAAAACGACTCAGAGGTAATGAGGACATAGTCGTTTCGGAAATTAGTGGATCGATTACCCTTTTTGTGCACTGGGAGCGCGGGTAGTGGATCATGAGGGAGGATCTCTTTCAGGAAGAAAGTTCAGAGGTATGATTATACATGACTTACTATCTGAGAGAGTGACCGGAATGTAAGTACATAATTCGGATTTTCTAGAATATTGAGGAGATGAGAGTTCAGTGGCACCAGCGGGTGCATGGCTCGGTAATCTGAAATGTTGTGGATGTGGGTTCAGTGGTATCAATGGATACATGACTCGATAATTTGGAAAATGGTAGGTACGAGTTCAGGGGTACTAAGAGGGTACATGACTCGATAATCAGGAGAATGTTGTCTAAACATAGTATTTCTTTAGAAACTTGCCGTTGACGGGCAACATAAGCAAGTCCCCATTCTGCTTGGCGAGGCGGTAGGCGCCGTTGGAGAACACGGCCTCGATGACAAATAGACCTTCCCATTTTGGCTGGAACTTGCCTGCGGTCTTGTGAGTCATGACCATTGGTCTCCGGACTGCCAGAACGAGATCGCCCACTTGGAATGTTCTGATTTTGACCTTCTTGTTGAAGGCTCCTGAGATACGTGCTTGGTATAGCTCGATCCTTTGCTGGGCTAGGAGGCACTTTTCGTCTAAGGCCTCCAACTCTTGTAATCGGCGTCGATAGTTATCATCCATTGTCAATTGATAAGTGAGGGCGACGCGGAGTGACGGAATCTGAGTTTCCAGTGGGAGGACTGCCTCACTCCCGTATACTAAAGAGAATGGTGTATTCCCAGTAGCTGTTCGAACCGTGGTGCGATAAGCCCATAAGCATTCGCCGAGCTTCTCGTTCCAGTCGCATTTGTTGGAGGAGACAAACTTCTTGAGGAGTTTGATGATTATTTTATTGAATGCCTCTGCCAACCCGTTTGCTGCCGGGTTATATGGTGTCGAAGCGACATTCTGAATGCGGTGTTTGTCGCAGAATCGATAGAATGCATGGCTTGCAAACTGCGGACCATTATCATGGATGATCCTCCGCGGCAGTCCGAAGCGGTAGATGACGTGATGCTTAAGGAAGCTGATCACGTTTGAAGTCTTAACTTCTGCGAGTGGGACGGCTTCCGCCCATTTGGAGAAGTAGTCGGTGATCGCAAGTATGAAGCGATGTCCTCGGGAGGAAGGTGGGGTGATTGGACCAATGATATCCATTCCCTATGCTTCGAATGGCCAGGATGCCACCGTTGGATGTAGAAACTCGGATGGTTGGTGAATGAAGTCCGCGTGGACTTGGCAAGCCTTGCATTTTCTGGCATAGTCTATTGCGTCTGCCACCATCGTGGGCCAGTAGTAGCCCATACGGCGAAGGCGGTCCTGTAGCTTAGGGCCAGGCTGATGGGCCCCACAGACACCGTCGTGAGCTTCTCGTACAGCTTCTTTGGCTTCTGCGTTTGACAAGCACCGGAGTAATAATCCGTCGTAGGATCGTCGGTACAGCATCTTTGTCTCTGTGTCGTAGAAGAATCTGAGAGAACGCCGTCTGATGGAGGTGGCTTCCCTTGGATTCTCCGGAAGGATATCGTATACGACGAAGTCAATGAACGGCTATCTCCAGTCTGGTGTTTCGTCGACCGTCTGGGCGGAATAGCTCTCCACGAATTGAATATTGTTCTTGGGACAGACCAGTTCGTGGCCTATCACCTCAACCGAGTGATGCACTTGGTTCGGCACTGCTAAGGAAGCGGCAAGGCCTGCTAGGGCATCAGCTTCGATATTTTGAAGTCTGGGGACGTGTTCGATGAAGAATCCCTCGAATGAGGAGATAATGTTGATTGCTATTTGGTGGTAGGGGATCATGTCTTCATGGCGGACTACGTACGACCCCCGAATCTGATTGACGATTAATTGTGAATCGTCGTATGCTTCGAGATATTCTACACCCAGCTCCTTTGCGAGTTAGAGGCCAATGACCAAAGCGTTGTACTCGACCACATTGTTGGAACAGGGTTCCGTGAGAGAGTAGGCGCGATTGATCACTAGCCCGGTAGGAGAGATCAATATTACTCCGACCCCGACGACGATATTTCCCTTGGGTCCGGTTCTTGAAGCGCCATCGAAGAACATCCTCCATATGTTGTCGTGGGTGGTTGTATTAGAATCGGCGACCTCATCTGGGATTTCCTCGTATATTCTGGATGACCCCGATCCTGGCTGGGCCGCCAAAAAGTCTGCCAGGGCTTGGCCTTTGACAGCCTTCTGTGGGACGAAGATCATATGATATGGGGATAGCAGTATTGCCCATGTAGCGAGGCGAGAGCTGAACGCCCCTAGTTTAGTCATGAGGACCCTGAGGGGATTTACCCGTGAGATCACATGTATGGTTTGTCCTGTAACATAATGCCGCGTCTTTTGAATGGCGAATACCAAGGCGAGGCATTCTTTCTCCACGGCAGTGTATCGGTGTTCGGGCCCGACCATCATTCGGCTGAGGTAGTATATGGCCTGTTCGTGTCCTGCGTCGTTATTTTGTGCCAGCAGGGCACCGAGGGAGTGTTCCATTGCTCGTACATAGAGCAATAATGGTTTTCCAGGGACCGGGGCCACCAGGACTGGAGGATTTGACAAATATTCTTTGATGTCGTCGAAAGCGCGTTGGCATTCTTCGTCCCATACGAATGAGACTCCCTTCTTCATGAGGTGTGTGAACGGCCGGCATCGTCCGGAGAGATTGGAAATGAACCTTCTGATATAGGCTAGCCTCCCTTGGAGGCCTCTAAGTTCGCAGAGATTTTTTGGGGGACCCATCTCCATTATTGCCTTGGTTTTCTCAGGGTCTACATGGATACCCCATGCAGTGATGATGAAACCTAAGAACTTCCCACTGGATACGCCCAAGAACGACTTTGTAGGGTTCATCTTCAGGTTGTGGGCTCGCATCAGGTCGAATACCGTTCTCAGATCTTGCAGATGATCCTCCTTACGGCGACTCTTGACAGCGATGTCGTCGACGTAGCATTCCACTGTTTTGCGCAAATGTTCTCTGAAAATGATACTCATAGCCCGCTGATATGTGGCACCAGCGTTCTTTAGACCGAATGGCATGACTGTGTAACAGTATGTGCCGATCGGTGTTCTAAATGATGTGTGCTTCTCATCGTCGGGGGACATCTTGATTTGATTGTATCCCGAGAATCTATCCATGAATGACATTCGTTCGAAGCCGCATGTGTTGTCAATCATGATGTCCGTGATCGGGAGGGGGAATTCGTCTTTCGGACATGCCTCATTTAGATTACGGAAGTCGATGCAGATTCGGATCTTCCCGTTCTTCTTAAGGACCGGGACTATATTGGCGACCCAGTCAGGGTGTTGCTCCTCACGGATGAAGCCGCTGGCTATTAGTTTGTTGACTTCGGCTTCGATCGCGTCCATGACGCCCGGGCGGAAGCGTCGTTGCTGCTGCTTGACTGGCTTTGCATCCGGCCGTTTATTGAGTTTATGGAGAGCAATATCGGGATCTAATCCCGGCATGTCTTCGTAACTCCATGCAAATACGTCAATGTATTCTCTGATGAGTTCCAGCAGTGATTCTCGTTTCTCGTCTGTTAGGCTTTTACTGACGAAGATTGGCTTTGAAGAGGATTCGGTGCCGAGGTTGACCTGCATAACTTCATCCTCTGTAGGAGGTTCTCTTAGCTCGAACCGCTTTTCCCATTGTGCGTCTAACTGTTGGGCCCACGGCTCAAGCTCGAGAATTTTAGGAATGTCCTCATCTTCTTTGTAAGCGTCGGCAAATGCCATGTTGACTGATAGGACTTGTCTGAATATGTCCCCAATGCTTGTGTCTGAGTCGGAAGTTGGTGACCCGGTTGAGTGTAACTGCCAATCACATTCTTCATCTGAACTCTCTGGAGTCGTTGTGGGAGTTACATACCCTAGTCCACATCGAGTTTTGCTATAGTAGTCCCGTGGTTTACCAGACGGTACTGGGGGCTTCAAAGGTAGTCGCCGTCCGGTACCGTAATTCAAGCCTGGTGTCGTTTCTAGATCATATCCTTGTTTCTGCATGAGGTATTTGGACTGGGGACTATAAAGGTATAGAGGCAATCTCCCGGCATCTGATCCAAGATCGACTTCTTTTATGGTGAAGGGGTACGGATCGTCTTTCCGGCCGAAGATAATCGGGTGGTCCCCTCCCTCGACTATTCGGTAAGCGTCTTCTGCCGGAGTGAGCTGGATTGTGGTATATATATTTGTCACTTGTGTGTGTAGGTGAGTGCCTATACCGTGGTCCATAGCATACATTGTACATAGCTTGTTGAGCTCGATGTAATTCAAAGATAGCCCTTTATTGATAAAATAAGGTATCTTCTCGAGAGGGATTACATCATCCGCGGAAGGGGTATCGGAGTGGGCAGCCACATACTTGGCTAATTCTGGTTCTTCTTCGGCCACCCCCTGTATAAGTGAAGACTGGGAGAGCGACCTAGTCAGCTTGATCTTCAGAGGCTCGACCGGGGGAGCAGGTCGTGGAGTTGTTGGTATACTAGCAACCCCGAGCTTGGCATCTGACGTGGGGCGAGGAGTGGCTGGTTCGCTGGAAGTGTCTGACCTCGCGTCGGGGTGACGGCCCTTTTTAGGAAGACGTATTGTGAGCGGTCTGTCGGAGGGATTGAGTTTCTCCGCTTGGAGCTGACCGACTCTCGGTAGTCTGATGGTAAAAGGCCCTGGTGTGGGTCTCGGCACTTGGCCAGACCTCGGCAGTCGGATTCTCATCTGCTCTTCTTGCGCCGATAGACTGATTGCGTCGTTACGCAAAGTAGCCGTAAGGGGTGCAGAACTGCCCGGTTTGCGAGCGTGGAGGTGGATCGTCAGGGGTTCTTCTGATCTTATGGTGGTCTTGGTGTGAGCTTGCACCTCCTCTTCGACCAGATGCTTCTTTGATTTTTCGTACAGACAGGAGTCTGAGTAATAAGATTCGACCCCTTTGAAGGGATCGATATCAGCAAACTCTGTCCTCACGAAGCCGTGCTTATCGACATATTTGAAGCACTGGTGTAGCGTAGAAGGCACGATCATGTAATCGTGTATCCAAGGCCGCCCCAGAAGGATATTATAAGAAGTGTCGGCATCTATGACGTAGCAGGTGACTTCTGATTGGAGATTGCCAATCTGACATTTCAAGCGAATCTTCCCTATTAGGTAGCTCCTGCCCGAATTGAAACCGCTAATGGCGGTGCTTATAGGCATCAGGCGATGCATTAGAATACGAAGATGATGTAGCAGACCCTTCGGAATGATGCTTATGGAGGACCCAGGATCAATGTGCATTCGGTCTACCTTTACGTCGCCGATGTATCCAGTGTAGTACAATGGGCGATCGTGCAGGTTAGTTTTGATAAGCATATCCTGCAGAGAGAAGACGATATTGGGCATTGCACCTGTACACGCACTATCTTGGAGATCTGTAGGCTGATTATCTCCCGTGAGGTTGACCTGAGCCAAGTATGCGTCGGCATTTTGGAGCGCCTCACTTAGAGCCGTGCGGACATCCTTTGAGAGCCTCAGGAGTTCATATAAGGACAATTTGGCCGGTGTATTAGCCAATTGTGCCAAGATGTCGAAGTTGTAGGGCCTCTCCAGCCCCTGAGGTGTCTCCTTTCGGAGGGATTTGTCAAAGCGAGTCTCCTTCGGCCTAGGCTTGTCGGTCGTCGAAGGCTGAGCCGGTCCCGGAGTATCAGCGTTTGTGGGCTGCTGATCATTAGTCGGATTCTCGGCCACTGGTTGGGCTTGTGCTCCAGATCGAGTAGTGACGGCTGAGACTTCCTCCTCCTCTGCCGAGGCGGTGCGACATGATCTGACCTTTTCACTTTTTTTTTAGAAGGTAAAGTGGGCTGAGTCACCTCGTGGACTAGGTCCAGATAGACCCACATGATTTCCCCTCGTGATGTGGTAAGGGGTACTAGGCCGGGAGTTTGATCACGGGCAGGCGGAAGATTAGTGATTTCCATCGTTGCCAGAGGGATGGGTATGACACCGTCTTGAGCCTCTGTTGGAGGGAAATTGCCAAATTGTACGGACACCATGTTGGCTGCTACGGTTACCTCCTCGAAGTCGATAGCCAGAGCGTTCGAATCGATGAGGTTCTGGATATACCGTTTCAGTTGGTAGCAGTCGTGTGTAGCATGGTGGACGTAGCGGTGGTAATAGCAGAACTTCGGATTTTCCAAATCAGCAGGCCGAGGTTCCCGCCTTGGTGGAGGAAGCTGAATTCTATCTCCTTGTATAAGCATATCCAAGATAGGCTTGACGTGGCCGTCTTCGAAAGAATAAGTGATTTGAGGCCATTGTTTGTCTGCTGGCTGTGGCTCGGGCTTCTGGGCTGTATCGGTCACCATGGACTGCTTGCCTTTGTTGTCCCGGTTGTTAGAGGGGCTACCCCCATTGTCGTTGCTGGCGTTGGGATGCTTCCCCTTGCTCTCTCCCTCTGAGATATACAACCCCAGTTGGCGAGCTTTCTTCAATCGTTCCTCGGCACTTGTAGCGCTGATGATAAAGGCCTTCCAGTCCTTGAATTGACTTTCGCCCATCCAGAGACTAATTGTTGGGAGTAGTCTCTTTTGGCAAATTTCAATCAAGGAAGAGTCCGGGTTGCCAGATAGTAACTTCATTGCGGTTTGACGAAACCGCTCAATATAATTCCTTGTCAGCTCTTTCTCTCCTTGGACGACGTCCATGAGGGTAGACATCGTGACGTCCTGCCCTACCTCATAGAACCTCTCCAAGAACAAGCGCTTGAAGCCAGCGAAGGAGTGGATGCAATTATCTGGCAGGTTGCGGTACCAATCGAAGGCGACTCCTTCCAGTGCCCCAATAAATGACCGTGTGAGGATGGCGTCATCATGGGGCAGATGGTCGGTAGTGACCTCAAAGTAAGTGATGTACCGGCTTGCTGAAGTCTTACCATCATATGGGTTGATATTGAACGGCTTATATCTTGGGGGAAAGGGCACCTCCCTCCATTCAGCTGGGTATGGTTGCCGTATTCTGAGGTCTTGAGAATTTTCTCGGGCGTGGAACATCGCTCGAAGCTCCTGAACCTCTCTCCTTACTTCTCGGGCCTCATCTGTCGCGGTAGGGGCCGTTATCTCGGGAGCATTATTGCCCGGGTTTGGTGCCGCTGAATTTGAATCTATGTTGTTCGTGGGACCCGTGCTTGTCTGACCAGGTGACACTCCCTGCAGAGTAGGAAGCGCTGCTTTAATCTCGTCTACAGACTTGACCAAGGCGTGCAGTATGGCCTCCAAAGTGTCGATACGTTGGCGATCGCCGGAACCACCTTGGCTGTTGTCCGTCATGAATACCGTCCTTACGTGAGGAGTGACAGAAGGAGAAGTGGCAGACATGCCCTCCGAGTCATACTCATGCATCGAGAAATCATCAGGATATGTGGGGATGTTCTCTTCAGGTTCGGACTCGGAAGGAACAGTACCCCCAGCTTCAGAGCTTGCTTCGTTTAGGACGTCTTCGGGGACGTCGGTATCTGTTGTATCCGTCGGAGGATTTGCTTCCTCCAGTCCGTCTTCTTGGAATGTCGGGTTGTCGTGGAGGTTTGGAGGAGTGCTACCCCCAGTTTCGACGACCCCCAATGATGTAGACGGCGAACTTCCTACTGCAGCAATTTTTGTCTTTGAACGGGTGTGTTGGAATACTCCAGTAGAGGATAATCCTTTAGACGACGGCTTCTTAGCTGCAATAGTTGACACCTTTGGGCTGGAGATGCTTGTCTTCTTCCCCCTCCCCTCCACGGGGACTTTCTGCGCGGAATTGCAGGAGGCAACGGGAGGTGCCTCGTCTTCCGAGCTCGGATGTTGTAATCTTTGGAAGACGGATGGCCGGTCTTCCGTTACTGCCGTGTTGTTGCAACAACAGTTGACGATAATCTGGGTGCAGTGACGTCCCTGTGAGGACTCTCTGCACGCTGAGGCTCCTTCTCTTTCCTTGCGTTTGTGGAGGATAGCTTCACGCAGGTCAGAGGGACCACTTTGTCCGTTTGCCGCCGGGGGCTGGACTCGAGTGGTTTTATACAACTTCCCGTCAGAGGCCCGCGTGATACTTAGTGGGACGCCCCGATAGTCAGAGGTTGGGGCAGCTGTCTGGACTTGATGAGCCCGCGCTGCCCTAGACTTTTTCTTTTTAGCACTTGTGGGTGCGTAATAGGAAGAGTCCACATTAGGTATCACAGAGTCTGGATTTTCATCCAGAAAGTGATCAGAGTTAGGACCGCATGAGAGTCGGTCGAAAACTGATCGAGAGAAGCGCGGTAGAGACGCTATGCGGCTAGCGTTGGGTGCCGTACAGGCTATCTGCATGCGACTGTCTTCTGTTGTGGGACGAGTTCTTATGCGGTTAGGAGTCACGGCCGTGCAGGCTGTCCGCATGCGGTTGGCATCTGTGGCCGCATGGGTTTTCTGCAAGCGGTTGACTTTACTAGCCGCAGGAATCTCATCCATGCGGTTAGAAACTGTAGCTGCATAAGTTATGCGGCTGACAGAAGTGGCCGCATGAGTTTTCTTCGTGTGGTTGACGGTTGTGGCCGCATGGATTTTTTTTCTGCGGCTAATACCCCTCTGTGGCTCAGGTTGAGCAGAGACCCTCTTTGCCCCTGCAAGTCCAGCATCATAGTGTTTTCTTCTGCCGGACTTGGGGACAGCAGAGGTGTCTGCAATCTGAAGTGGGGCCGCAGGAGAATCTTTCTCACCGTCTTGAGCGACCGAGGGTATCCCATCGAGGGCTTGGGGAGGAGCAAATGACTTTGGCCTCCACTCTTTGTGAGCCTTCGTGGTGCGGGTGCGTTTCTGGACCGGGCCAGCGCTGCCTTCAGAGAGCATCTCTTCGAACGCCTGTTGGTCGAAGCGGACGACCATCTTCTGTTGTGTGGAGCCAAGTTTGGCTGCATCCGATTGCGTCACCAACTCCTCAGCCGTGGAGAAGTTAGTCCCCAGCAGAGTCGCCATCGTGTTTGCCATTGATTGTAAAAGAACAGAACAATTATCGAAGGACTGAACTTAGACTCACAATACAAACTCGCTCGTACAAAGAAAGCCTAGGGACGAAAACCTAGGTACAGCAGACTAAGTACGATTGTTTATTTTTGATTCTGGAGGGTGACGATAGAGGCTCGGAAAAGCGACGGCCGCTCTGCCTTACTCCTTGGACGATCGGTATGCAGCCTTGGCTCGGGGAAGATCTGCTCGGCGTTGACGAAGAAAGGCTCTTCTTACTCTCCTCGGGTTGCTCTCCTGGCTTCTCTCTCTCTGTGAATATCAAGAAAAGGGGGAGCTCTCTCTGTGTATATCTCTCTCTTCTTCTCTTTTTTTTTATTCTTTTGTTGCCGACCTTTTTTACATGGGAATGATGCTGGCTATTTATAAGAGTGGGGTGGGATCATTAGGGTTTGCTGATGATTATCTATTTGGAATGTCGGCGCTCCTTCATTCTATCTGGGCCCTTGATCCTGATCATAATGAATCTCGGCCACTAACGCGGATAGCACCAAATCTTATGAGCAGTTAATGCTGACTGCTCTAAATCTTCGTGATTGATTATGCCAATATTTGATTGCTCGCCACGTGTCCTATTGGCTTGATGATGAATGATATGCCCTGATCTCGGCAATTATGATGATGATGTCGAATATTCTCGTTGGGATTCTGTTGCATCTTCAGTGCCACATTTTTTAAATTGAAGATCCTGCCAGGGCCGTATAGGGTGACCAACACTTGAACCGCAGGGGGATACTACTCGTGAGTCGCATGAGTCAATGCCTCATCGAGCCGCAGGGGATGAACTTTCCGTGAGCCGTATATGCATAGTTTCTGTAGGCCGCATGAATTAGCGTGGTGTTGAGCCGCATAGACCGGGCTATGGGTGGACCGCATATGGCGGATTTTTGTTAATCATATTAGAGTGACTCCTCAATGAGCCGCATGAAGCTGTTCTCTATTCGAGCCGCATGAGACTTTTGCCACGCGGCAATCTAGGATTTTTTGTCAGATCGGGTCAGAGATTTTCTTCTTTTCCCGAAGAGTTTGTCATTGTGGCAGAGCCACTATAATACTTTATGTCAGAGACAGCCGTCGAGTCGTGTCAGAGCATTAAATAAGGCCATTACTCCAGTGGCCAACTGTGGGGGGGGGGGTCACACGTGTCGTCAATTGAGCCGCATATTCCTGCTGAACCGCATTCATCCTCGAGCCGCATGAGTCTGAGGGTCTTCTTTTGGGCCGTATAGGGCAACTCTAGTATGAGCCGCATAAACTTGCTTTCCAAAACCGCATGGGCCATTTATGCCTTTATTCTAATATTTTCCATGCTTCTACAGAGAGGTAGAATTTAGCATTGAGTTGAACCCTGGAACGAGGCCTATTGCAGACAGAGTTTACAGAATGTCGCCGTCAGAACAGGATAAGTTGTATCAACATGAAGAAGAGTTGAAGTCTAAGGGATTCATCCGAGACAGTAAATCGTCCTGGGCCGCGCCAGTGATTCTAGTTCCCAAGAAGGATGGGTCGACGAGGATGTGCATCGACTACCGCAAGCTGAATGCAGTAACAGTAAAGAATAAGTACCCACTACCAAGGATTGATGACCTGTTTGACCAGTTGAGCAAGGCCAGCATCTTTTCCAAGATCGATCTTCGGTCGGAATACTATCAAGTAAGAGTCCGGGAGCAAGACATACCGAAGACAGCATTCAGGTCTAGATATGGGCATTATGAGTTTTTAGTAATGCCCTTTGGACTAACCAACGCTCCCGCAGTATTCATGGACTTAATGAACCGCATCTTTCTTCCGTATTTGGATAAATTTGTGGTGGTGTTCATAGATGACATTCTTGTCTATTTCAGCAGTGAAGAAGAGCATGAAAAACATCTTAGGACTGTCTTACAGACATTGAGAGAGCATCAACTTTATGCGTAGCTTGACAAGTGTGAATTCTGGTTAGACCATATTTCGTTCCTGGGACATGTAATTTCTGGAGCAGGAGTGTCAGTGGATCCGAAGAAGATTGAGGCCGTAGAGCATTGGCCGGTCCCGAGAACGATTGCGGAAGTGCGAAGTTTCTTAGGATTAGCTGGTTACTACAGAAGGTTCGTGGCGGACTTTGCCAGGATCTCTGTGCCCTTAACGCGTTTGACGTACAAGGACGTAGAGTTTGTTTGGTCAGCTAGCTGTCAGGCATCATTTGAAGAATTAAAGAAGAGATTGATCTCAGCCCCGATCTTGACGCTTCCAGTAGGAGCGGGAGGCTTTACAGTATATTGTGACGCATCAGGGAAGGGTCTTGGATGTGTATTGATGCAGCACGGAAAGGTGATAGCATATGCATCTCGGCAGCTTCGAGACCATGAGAAGAATTACCCGACACACGATTTGGAGTTAGCAGCTGTGGTGTTTTCACTCAAGTTGTAGAGGCATTATTTATACGGGGATCGGGTAGAGATCTATACTGACCATAAGAGTTTGAAATACGTATTCACGCAGCGAGATTTGAACATGAGGCAAAGAAGATGGTTAGAACTACTGAAGGATTTTGATTTAGATCTTCAGTATCATCCAGGCAAGGCAAAGATAGTTGCAGATGCACTGAGTAGGAGAGACAATGCCTTTATCTCGACCTCGCAGAAGCATATTTTAGAAGACCTTCAGAGTATGGGAATCGAAGTAGTTTTGTCAAGGGATATAGGTAGAATGACCAGTATGCAGATTCAGTCAACCTTAGTAGAGAGGATAAGAGCAGCACAAGCAGGAGATCCACAGATTCAGAAGTTGCGGTCGGAGTGTAAATCAGGCCGTAGGAAGGAGTTAGTGATTCATGAAAATGGTACGCTCAGGTTTGGAAACAGACTCTGTGTACCGAGTGGAGACCTTCGGCAAGAAGTTATGTCCGAAGCTCATAGTTCTATTTACTCTATTCATCTCGGAGGAACGAAGATGTATCGAGATATCAGACAGTACTTTTGGTGGAATGGCATGAAAAGAGAGATAGCGAGATTTGTATCCAAGTGTCTGGTATGTCAGCAGGTAAAAGCCGAGCAGCAGAGACCAGCAGGGTTGCTACAGCCGCTTCCTATCCCAGAATAGAAATGGGAGCACATTACGATAGATTTTGTGACCGGTTTACCTAGATCCCCGGCTGGCAAGAATGCAGTCTGGGTAATAGTAAATCGACTCACGAAGGTCGCTCATTTCCTTCCCTTCCGAGTTGGACAGACTACTGAGCATTTAGCAGAAATGTACATGAAGCAGATAGTAAGGCAGCACGGTGTTCCAGTTAGTATAGTATCAGATCGGGATACACGGTTTACTTTCCATTTTTGGCGGAGCTTACACCAAAGTTTGGGAACCAAGTTAAGATTCAGTACTGCTTATCATCCACAAACTGACGGGCAATCAGAAAGAACCATTCAGACGTTAGAAGATATGCTACGGGCGTGTACCTTGAATTTTGGCGGATCTTGGGAGGATCACCTTCATCTAGTGGAGTTCTCCTATAACAACAGCTATCAGGCTAGCATTCAGATGGCCCCGTTCGAAGCATTGTACGGAAGGAAGTGCAGGTCCCCTTTGGCATGGGACGACATCGGAGAACAAAAGTTGTTGGGGCCAGAGATGATCACGCAGACTGTGGAGATAGTTAAGTTGGTCAGAGAGCACCTTCGAGTTGCACAGGACCGACATCGTCATTGGGCAGATCAGCATTGTAGGCCTCTAGAGTTTAGAGTTGGCGACCAAGTATTTCTGCGGATTTCGCCTACTCGGGGTATCATCAGATTTGGAACCCGAGGAAAGCTTAGTCCAAGATACGTTGGTCCTTTTAAAATTCTCGCTCGGGTAGGCGATGTGGCTTATCGACTTGCCCTTCCGCCTTCGTTAACTGGCATACATGATGTGTTTCATGTGTCCCAATTACGTGGGTATATTTCGAATTCGAGTTATATCCTCGACCATTCTGAGTTAGTCGTTGGTACCAACCTAACTTACGAGGAATAACCCGTGTCTATTTTGGACCGGCGAGAGAAGGTACTCAAGAATCGGACGATAAGCCTTGTCCGTGTTTCTTGGAACCATCATTCTTCGGGAGAGAGTCAACTTGGGAGCGCGAGGACGAGATCAGATCTCGGTATCCACATTTGTTTGACTAATGAGATATATTTTTACACCTTATTGACATGATTCTATGCTTATCTACACCTACTTGTTTTGCACTTTGTGATGTATGATAATAACTGCTATGATAGTTAACTTGTATATGATTGTGCCTTGCTTGCCCTGATTTCACTATCCTGTCTTGGCTGGAATTTCAAGGACAGAATTTTTCTAAGAAGGGTAGAGATGTCACTCCCCGATCCTGGAATACATATTTCAATACGTAAACCGATAAATTGTATATGCCTTGTATTTATACGATATTTATTATGTTGTATTTCTTCATGCATTTCCCAAAATATTCGACAAAATATTATTTCCTAATTTATTTTCTGCATTTGGGCCTACAGTTTTGGCTCATTTGGGTAACCTATTCTTGGTTCACCAATGGTTCATCATGAACCCTTTGGTCCATCATGAACCCATGGGTTCAAGATTTTATATAATAACTCATCTCATTCTCTCTCCTCTCATTTATTTTCCTCCACCAACCAAGGCAAGTGCCAACTTGCTCAAGAAATGGATCCATAAATTTTGTTCATGTTTTCTTACAAAATTATTTGTCAAAAATGTTCTTCTCCTCATTCTATACTAGTTTAGAACTTGAAAATTTCCATTTTGAACCTTTAATTTTTGTAGATCTAAGTTTTAACCCATTTCGGATTTCCTTGGTTTTGATCTAGCAAACTTTATTATTTTCAAGTTTTGAGTGTTCCATGTTGTAGAGAATTTTGTTCTACCCCATTTTGACCTATAGAAGTCCCAATTTGGGCTTAGGATGAGGATTTTATGGTCCTTAGAAGTTCTAGGGCTCATGGTGTTCTTGCTCTCAGCCAAGAGGAAGAAGATAACCCTGTAGCAGTTGGCGTGCGCAGCTCTCTCTTGGCCCAGCGCTTTTTAGCGAAGGGCGCAGCACTCTTGTGGTCCTGCACAGTCTAACACTGCGCAGCCTGACCCTGCGCAGTCTAACCCTGCGCAACTTGACCCTGCGCGATCTGATCCTACGCAGTCTAACCCTGCGCAGTCTGACCCTGTGCAACCTGACCCTGCGCAACCTGACCCTGTGCAGCCTGACCCTGCGCAGTCTAACCCTGCTCAACCTGACCCTGCACAGTCTAACCCTGCGCAACCTGACCCTGCGCAACCTGACCCTGCGCAGCCTGATCCTGCGCAGTCTGACCCTGCACGACCTGACCCTGTGCAGTCTGACCCTACGCAGTCTGACCCTGCGCATTCTGACCCAGCGCGCCCTGACCTGGGCTCCTTTATATTTTATATCTTTCTTATATTATATTGCTTATATATATATAGGTGAATATTTGTGTATGCTATATATCCTTACGCCTTTTGTCCTAAGCATGATATGAGTACTAATGTGATCTCGATGAACAAGTGTTCCCACCTGATACATGTACCTGAATGTCCCAGTTCTTGTTCATGCTCGACAAATGACTCGTGACTCCACGTGGCGTATTTGCAATAATGTATTACACTAAGGAGGGTAGAACATGTTGACATACTGATTGACATAGATCCTCACTTAGGGTACTCGTACTAAAGTACAACCTTTTAGGAGGATAATTATGCAGGCCACAGCATGTGAGTCCAAGATTTCACCTAGGGTTAAACTAGGCAACTAAATATACTAGATGCATGGGGAGGGCAGAATCCCGAGATCGTGTTACACCAGCCGCCTTGAGATATTGTCTTGACGCGCCGGCTGGTCTCCACGTATACTGTGTCATCTGCAACGAGTGGATGACTGTATCCGATTAATTCATGATATATATATTATATGTTTTGGCAAGGTAGCCTTACGAGGGACCTGTGCCCAATAACACCTGTCTACGCGAACCCCTGGGTTGGCTAGCCTTGCTGGAAAGATACGATCTGAGGATTTTCTAAATAACTTGATGCGAGGATAACCTCGTCCCACTAGAAACTCGTAGGCTTGATTGGCCGTGAAAACGACTTGCTTGTGTCCTATTACCTTCCGTGAATAACTGAGGGAAGCGAACTGTCATGGTACGTGATCCAACCCATGTTCTTGTTTGATTGTTGGGTTGGTTATCGTACTATGACAGGCTGTGGACCGAAGTTATAAACGAAAGACTTATTCTGGTTGTGAAGTGCTACTTCTGTGAATGACTGAGGAACATGGTCTATCATGGTACATGATCCAACCCATGTTCTTGTTTGATTGTTGGGTTGGTTATTGTGCTGCGATAGGCTATCGACCGAAGTCACGATCAGGAGATTTTATTGTTTATACCTTTTAACTTATGTGAAAGTTATAGAGTACGACACGTCCCGACTCCATGCGGCATCTTTTGTCCTTGTTTGGTTGTAAGGGTGCCATATGGGTTCGAGGATGTTGCGCTACCCTATAATAGAAGCATAAGTATTACTATTGTCAATCATTCTATTAACTGGGTTTTTAATCTTAACTCTTGTGCCCCTTTGGCGGTACTTGCTATTCGGGGCTGACCCCACTGGTTTTGTTTGGCGAGATCTCGTAGGAGAGCCGGAGGACACGATCTTCCTTCCTGACATCCATGGTGCATACTAGGAGCATGGCGGTTCGGGGACTCGAGTGGGTTTCTTCTCCACCACTCCTGCCTTTACTTTGTGCGGCGTTTAGCCACCGGCACCTGTTACCCGGATTACTTGATATTTTGTGTCAGTACAGAATTGTAAATAAACAGACTACAGCTGTGTATAATTTTGTACTCCTGACTCTCTGAGATAGCTAAATTATAAAGCTAGTCTCTCATGATCATTTTGATGAAGCGTCGGGGATGCCTTACTGCTTTATCTTTAATGTTCATTTAATTGCTGATGTGATTTGATTGATTGAGACATAGAACTCTGTGGGACCATAGGAGACTTGATTGCAGCATGTACCCCCTAGTCTCTCGATAGTCACGATCGCCGTATGACGTTACGTACCTCATATGGAGTAGCTGGCCTAGTCCGTCTTCGTATTTCGGTACTAGGGCGTGACACTTTTGCTTCAAATTCTTCATATCTAATACTTTCTGAACATGGAGCAAGGGGTAGCACTTTAAATTCTAAACAATTGCCAGTATAAGTGTAATGTTGTCTTTGTAGTTTAACCTTTAGGAACAAATTTACGTTTAATAAATACGCTTCTCTTTTATCTATTTTGAGCTTGCCTAATAGATGAGTTATAACCTCTCATTTGGCAAAATGATCAATAGATTACATTATGCAAGGAATTGAATTATTATAAATAGTTAGAATCTAAACTTTAAGTTTTACCTTATTAGACAGGGGATTAAAGAATTACAAAGAGAATAATTAGAATTTAATTAGATTTTAACCAACTTATACTTAAAATAAACATGAGGACATCCAGCTCTATTCATTACTTGTGCTTTCCCGGAGAAAGGCAAGTACTTTTCTATGGTCTTGTACATTTACATATTTTGTACTTTCCTTGTGACATGTTACGACACGATATCATGTTCTTCTGTACTTTTCTGTTCTTGTACTTACTTGTGTCGGGAGGAGAAATACTCTAGCTATATGATCCCGAATGCAGCACAGACAATAGAACGAGACAGAAAGTTGAAGCACATGAGACACATGAAGACTTATGACGAAGACAGCAATTACCCTGGACCCGTAAAGCGTTGCCATACTCAGACATTGCTTCTTCAGCCGCATCATCAGATTCAGTCAATGACCAATTGTGCTTTCTGTCGCCATCTAGGACATCGCTTCGAGGAGTGCCGCAAAAGACTGAGGTTATGTTTGTACTACGGATTGCCTGCCCATCAAGTCAAAGATTGCCCGGAGACCATTGATCACACTGCCCAAGGACAAATACGGGGAGCACCAGGACTACAGTAAGAGGACCCACCTCTCCAGATTCAGCAATCACACGGAGCACTACCACATAGACCAGTCTACGTCAGGACAATTGAAGAAGTTGAAATGATTCCAGTTCCTAAAGGAATACTGAAGACAGAAGGCTTATCTTGCATGGTTGGAGAAAACCATGTATCTTGATTCGCAATCCAGTCTTTTCTTAAATTTCTTTTAGCATCTTGACTATTTCTTGAAACTTCTAGTTTTCTATTTTGGAACCTTGGTTGATAGTCGAAACTCATTTCGAGATATTGTTTCCTATTCATTGATTGATACTGCTCCATCCACTCTTCGTAACCTTGCTTTCTTTTCGAGATTCTACTTAGGAATTTTGTTTCCTATTCAGAACTAGTTATAATTTGTAAATTTTGTTTCTTCCCAAGGTTCAGTTTTCTATTCGGGGCTTGTTGGAATTTGATTTTTATTCAATATTTGCTTCTATTCACCATTCAAGACATCGTTTGAAAACTTCGTTTCAAATATGAGGTTTTGACCTGTTCCCTATGTGAGATTTCGTTTCCTATTCGTGGCTTATTTTCTATTTGAGAAATTGTTCTGTTCCCAACTTTGTTTCGATCTTGTCCCCTATTTGAGGTATCGCTTGTTTCATGGATACTTGTTTCCTATTCACGCATTGATTCTCTTTTCCTATTCGTAACTTGATTCTATTCGAGATTTTAAGATCATATTTTTTATTTTCGAGATTTTGTTTTGTTCGTGATTTTGTCTCATATTCAAGATTTTCCAGACTTTGAAACTTCAGTTCCTACTCGCGACTCATTGAGACCGTGCTCCCTATTCGATACCTTGTTTCCTCGTCAGATTTTTCTATTCGAGATTTTATTTTCTAATCACAACTTTGTTGTTATTGGTTCTCCATTTGGGACCTTGTATCCTATTGGAGGTTTGTTTTCCCTTCGAGATTTTGTCTGAGATTTCGCTGTTATTTGAGATATTATTGAACCATGTTCCCGATATGAGATTTTATTCCTTATTTTGAGACCTTGTCCTCTATCTGATACCTTGCTTCTATGCTATTTTTGAGACTTCGTTACCTATCCAAGATTACGTTCCAAATACGGGATCTTGTTACCATCCTGGTTTTCATTTGAAATTTTGGTTACTATTTGAACCTTTGTTTCCTGTTCGAGATTTAAAAATCTTCTTGTTTCTTGTTTGTTCTTTTTAGTACCTACTACTCCTTATTGGATCTTTTGTTGCTTCTTAGTACCTAGTGAAATTTCTTATTTTGTAAAGGACATATAACATCATTTTCTATCATAATTTAGAACTCGTATTGGATTACCATGAACCCTTTGGAAATTCCATGGACAAGGTTGAGAGAATATTTGACTATCTATTATGACATGGCAGTTGTGCACTGCAGCCATTATCTGGATTATGGAGACTGAGGATTCTCTGCAGCCAGCTGCGCACTAGCGAGGCATGAACTCAAAGTTGAAGTAATTTCAAGCATTTATAGGTTTTCGGGTATTATTGAGACTTTGTCCTAAACTTTTCATATTTAGATCTTTTGAGTTGCTTCATTAATAATTGTTTGAAAATAGATAAAGTCGATATGTTATTCGGTAATATATTATTATTTAAGTCATGGAACCGAAAGTTTACTGCAGCCAGACATACACTGGCGGGGCATGGATTCTAAGTAAAGTGATTTCAAATATCTGTATGTTCTTGGATATCATAGAGACTATATTCCCTCTTCATATGATTATTGGTTTTCGAGAATCACAAATCCTTGCACGTTTATCCTGATTCGATACTGTACCTCCTGAGTATTTCATACGTTTTCTCAATCAACCCTTGCTAATTTTTCTTCTAGCATTTTATTGTTAGATCATTAATTTCCTCAAAATTATACATTGCTAGATTTTGATTCCGTACTTCGTTTGTGTATTGTATAAACTTCGATCTTAAATCATGTCTATCTGACCATGATTTTCCTATCTTGTCATAGTCTACTTGTGTTAAACTATCGATTTTGGTCGTACTTAATAGTTTGTACCTTCATGGTTTACCCCTCTATGACCGTATACCTTTATCTTGGGATGACGTTGGCGAGAGGACTTTGCTTGGGCCGGAGATGGGGGTAGATTCAGCCGAAAAAGTAAGACTAATTAGAGAGCCTTTCAGAGTTGCACAGGATCGACGAAAGCACAGGGCGGACAACAGCAGACGACCCCTGGAGTTTGCAGTTGGAGATAGAGTATTCCTAAAAATCGTCGACTGGAGGTACCATTTATTTTGGTAGAGGCAGGAAGCTTAGCTCCAGGTACATCGGGCCCTTCGACGTGACGGCACGGATTGGCGAGGTGGCGTATCGACTAGAACTTCCTGCTAGCTCGGATGGAGTACATAACGTTTTCACGTGTCCCAGTTTCGTTATTACATTCCAAATCCCAATTGTGTGGTGGACTACTTAGAGCTAGATATGGGCTGAGCTTGACCTACGAGGAGCAGCCAATAGAGATCCTTGATCGGAGGGAGAAATAACTGCGGAATCAGACTATAATGCTTGTCCGAGTCATTTGGGGACACCACTCTCTGGGAGAGTCCACATGAGAGCGCGAGAACGAAAAACGGGAGCGCTATCCTAGTTTGTTTGCTTGATTTGGTTTTCAAAAATTTTAAATTCAATAAACGACTTGTGTCGTGATCTTGCTTTGGAGAATTTATTTTGTTGTCCTTCGAATTTCGAGGACGAAAGGGGAGAGATTTATAACTCCACTTTACCATTTTTAAAGAATTTTAAAGTTTCTAATAATAATAACAAGTTTAATTTAATTAATGTTGAATATTGATAAAGTTTCATTAAATATTTTTGAATAAATATTTTGATTTATTTTTGGAGGGAAATTGATTTAATAGCAGGATTTTCAAATTCAAGTTAGTTGTAACAAACAATTGTGGACCCCACCACTTGTAACCATTTAACAATTCCTTCTAACTAATTTTGTTTTATTTTTTCTAATATATGAAAAGGGGGAGGGTCTTCTTGCCTAAAGACCATTTCATGGGGGGGGGTTTTAATGTTGAATATTTTTATATAGGGGAGCTGGAGAGAGAAACCCCTATTCTCTTCATCAGCTCAGCCCTTCTTTTTCCATATTTCCCTAACCCTCATCTCTGGCGAAGTCGACATGGCGGCGACGACGGTGAGGATCCACTCCTCCGACGACTGAAGGCGGGGAACTACCACGACGGCGGCGACAACCGACGGCTAGGCTCAACAGTGCCATTATCAACGATTGAGCTGCGAAAGGACCTGCTTCTCAGGAATCTCTTCGACGGTCGGCGAGATAGATGGCGACGGCGATGATAGCGTGGTGCTTATACCACCACGATGGCTAGAGTTTGATCCTCTCCGACAGTCGGCAACATCATTTCCTCGATGCCGCGCTCGATCTCGATGATTGACGAACGGCGGAGACAACGATCGGTGAGTCCGCTCGAACTCACTTACGAGTTTATTACTTTGATCGGTCTATCGAGCTTCTCCGAACGGTTCTTGATCTCACCGACGTTCTTCTCCAGCGACAGGCCGATCTAGTCCGACAATCTACCATGGCGAGGCCGGCAATTTCTTCTTCGAGCGACGATTGACCACCAGGCTTCTCAGCGACGTTCGACTACAGAACGACTACTTCTTCGGTGATCTAGGCGTTCCTATTTTGTCGGCTGTAGGATCTTCTCGACGACACACGGTGACACGTCCTTATGTTTCGGTGATCTTTTTTCGAAGTCAGTTCTCCTTCCTCCTTCACAAGTTCGTTGTCTTCCTTGCTCGAGCCCACAACTTTGGTAAGCTTCAATCGAATTTCTGTGATTGATCGAATTCAAATTGTTAGATCTATGAGTTTATTTTGAATGTTGACTGGTGATGGATGATTGATTGGTTTTCCTTTCCTTTATTGTTAATTGTTTGGGATGAGCAGTTCTTTATCTCCAAGTTGGATTGGATTTTGAGCTTCCTTTTTGACCACAAACTATTTGATAAAATGTCTCAACCAGGTTTGTAGCAGTGATTTGGACACGAGGAGATTGTATCCGATTCTGTGGGTTGATTTCTCTTGATTGTGACCTATTTCAGGTATTAATCGACCCCTCTTGCTTACCAGAGTCGATGTTGTAGCTGTTTACATATCTTGTGTCCGACGTTTGTGTCCAGGTCATTGCCTAGCAGAGTTGATTTTATTTAGAGTTGTGTTCAGATGCCAAG
The DNA here is from genome assembly GCA_029216955.1 of Iris pallida. Classification (NCBI taxonomy): domain Eukaryota; kingdom Viridiplantae; phylum Streptophyta; class Magnoliopsida; order Asparagales; family Iridaceae; genus Iris; species Iris pallida. The sequence continues at coordinate 2,192,666 of JANAVB010026400.1, forward strand.
TTCTATGTCCGCAGCCATCAGCTGAGCTTGGGACGGTGTCGTATGGTTAGCAAGGCTGTTTGAGCATGAGGAACTAGCAGGGGTAGAAGAGATTCAATTTCAGACTTGGAGCCGTTGCTTTTAAAAAAACAATGATGGATTTGAATTTGTTTTGAATAGCAGTAGTGGCCATTAGGTTTTGTAAGCTTAGTTAGTTCTGTATTTTCGAGTGGATTGTTAAATTTTTCTTTCTCTATTAAGCTATATAGTTTTGTGAGGGAAGTTTGGTTGTTTAAATAAGTTGCCTGCCTTGTAATCGAATTTCAGTTTTGAAGCTGTAACTTCTTAATTTTTTTCCTCACTCTCCTCTCTCTGAATTAAGTTGGGAGCAACAATGAATTGGTTGAATGTTTAAGAACTGGAGGAATTTTCAATCTAAGTGTTGTGTTCTTAAATCTTGAGAATAAGAACAAGTGAGCTGGGGTTAAAAATTGGTATGTTGGGGTTTAATTGAAATTTGTGTTGTGGTTTAATTTAAGTTGCAGGACTTGAGTTGTCAAGTATTTGTGAGAGTCCTTTTTGCTTCAAATTCTTCTTATCTAATATTTTCTGAACATGGAGCAAGGGGTAGCACTTTAAATTCTAAACAATTGCCTAGTATAAGTGTAATGGAGTCTTTGTAGTTTAACCTTTAGGAACAAATTTATGTTTAATAAATGCTCTTCTCTTTTATCTATTTTAAGCTTGCCTAATAGATGAGTTATAACCTCTTATTTGGCAAAATGATCAATAGATTACATTATACGAGGAATTGAATTATTATAAATAGTTAGAATCTAAACTTTTAGTTTTACCTTATTAGACAGGGGATTAAAGAATTACAAAGAGAATAATTAGAACTTAATTAGATTTTAACCAACTTGTACTTAAAATAAATAGGAGGACATCCAGCTCCATTCATTACCTGTGCTTTTCCGGAGCAAGGCAAGTACTTATCTATGGTCTTGTGTATTTACATATCTTGTACTTTCCTTGTGACACGTTACGACACGATATCATGTTCTCCTGTACTTTCCTGTTCTTGTACTTACTTGTGTCGTAAGGGAAAATACACTAGCTATGTGACCAAGCCCCAGTTACTATATTCATGTAGATAGCTTTGGCCTCGCATCGTGCACGCGGGAACTAAGCCGTACCGATATTCATGTACTCATGTACATGCTCCTGTACTCACCCCAGCCGGTCATATAGGCTAGTTGTATTTCAAATATTGTGCACTTGTCATGTCTTGTACTTCAGGTTCATGGTTACATTCCTGTACTTTATTTCCTGTACCTTACATTTCTGTACTTTCATGTTCATTTCCTGTATTTCATATTCATGTTTCCTGTACTCATTTCCATATCATGATGTTCTTGTTCATTACCTAGAACTGTACTTTGCTCCGCTCCTGACTGGATATGTTGCAGGTGTACTTGCAGGATATCATTCTACCATATGGGCCAGAGCCCGGGATCTTAGCTGAGCAGGATGGAGACATGACTTAGCTAGAGGCTTCAGGTGTAGACTGTTTAGCGTTATCCCTAGATATTGTTTAGAGTTCATAGTATATTTCATTCCTGTTGACTCTGGTACCTTTATGTTATATGGATTTGTGGATTATGGTGATCTTTCTGGGAACGTTTTATAGATGCTGTGATTTCATACTTATTCCTGTTTATCTGGTTAGATTTTCCTAGATTCGTACAGCTTACTTTATCGTGTCCAACGATGAAGGCTGGGCGTGTCCGACTCGTGTCCAATTATTCGGGAGCGGGTCGTGACACATTCTCCGTGTTAAAAGGACGGAGAAGTGGCCATTCTCCATGTTAAAAGCACGGAGAAGTGTCATTCTCCGTGTTAAAAGCACGAAGAATGACCATTCTCCACGTTAAAAGAACAGAGAATGGCCATTCTCCGTGTTAAAAGCATGGAGAATGTCCATTCTCCGTCCAAAATGTACCATACTTTGTTAACGTAAAAATTCGAATATACTTTGGTAAATGATATTTTTTTTAAAATACTGTAAATATTAGAAAGATGGTTAATATGACAAAATGTCACATTACAAAAAAAATATTCTCTTCGAAAATATTATCATTAGAAAAGTAAAAAATATTTCGTCCGATCAATACAGTTTTTTTTTTTAAAATATGTGAGCAGATGATCCACCCGACCTCAGAAGCAGGTTTCCTCAGTTCGCCACCACCACCATGACATGTAGCTTTATTAACAAAATATTAAATTGTTAGATAAAAAATAAATTTTCTGACAATGGCATAGACAGTAAAATTAGAGCGACTTCGCTAGTACTTCTTCTTGTTCGAAGAGGTCTCAACGATGTCCGACGCGAACCGGACCGATTCTTCTCGGCACCGCTTGTACTCCTCGTTGTTCTAGGAGGGCTCAACGACGTTCTAGGCGATCCGGACCAATTCTTATTTCCTTCTTTATCTCCGTTTCTCTTTCCACCACCACCACCAACACTACCACCACCACGGCCTATAACCCAAAAAAATTACAAAATTTATACGTTGATGCACAAAATATTAAATTGGATGGGCGGAAGAGAGAGTAAATATGAGTTAATTTAGGGTGTTTATTGAAAAATTAAAGTGAAGAATGACCTGCTAAAGCAAGTTACCAAGAGGTCAAAAGTCAAAATAAGCATTAAATGATGTTTATACTCTATTATTCAATCCGAACCATTGGATCAACATCCAATGGTCCAGATTTGGGATGTATCGATACATCCTTTTCCAGGAGATGTATAGTAGAACGACCCATATATATATATATATATATATATATATATATATATATATATATATATATATATATAAGTCAGATTTCGGGTTCTTCGGGTAACCCGTCACATAAATCTCAGCTCAACCCAATTTTTGATCGTGTTCAAATATTTAACCCAAACCCGAGCCCGAACTCGAGTATCTTCAACCCTAACCCAACCCACTAACGGACTTACTCGATAGGACTCGGGTTTAGCCTGCCCGAGTTGCACCCCTAGGACGAAAACATTTTCTTACCGAACCAGCTAGCTCTTATGTTTAGCAATAAGAGGTATAGCCTTCTTGACTACATGGAATTTTTCAGAACTAGTCCAGGACACGGGTGAGATTGGTGATCGTTTCGGACCTCCAATTTTGGAAGGTCCCATAATTTCAAAATAGACTAGGTATATTATAAAAAAAAAATTAAAACAAAGACTCAATCTAGAAACAACAAAAAAGTCAGCATTCCAATATGGAAAAAAAATGATAGCTTGATTGATGATTTTGAAAAATGTTAATTTTTTTATGTGAAATAAGTACCCAAATTATAGATTTTGTTCTAGGTCCCATAAACCATATATAGGACCAACTTTAGACATTCTTGGGATCAGACCGGACCGTAGGGAAGATGTGAGTATGCGTGTGTAAAAATGGAGGCAGTGAGTCCAAATGACATGCAACACAACGTGCACAAAGTCTCATACGTTATGTCGAACATTTACAAAAAGAAAAAAAAGAAGCTCAACATTTTCTTGGCAATGTTCTTCCTTGTAAATGTGAATTATTAGGGGCATTATATGTATTAACACGGGGCATTATAATTTTAGCATAACCATTAAAATTTTAACAGTTCTTAATTTATCAGTTTCAAATATGCACGGAACTACCAAAATTCTAATTCGGGACTTTGTCTGCCATGTCATGCTTGCTATAGGATTCGATGACCATTGGGTTAACTGTTAATAGAGTCTGGGAGTGAATTACAACGCCTTCATTCTATGTGCTTATTAAAGGCAACCACATGTTCACTTTACGAGTAACCGGAGGCTTCGATAGGGGAATCCACTGTCACCGTAACTACTCACAATGGTTATGGAGTTTTTCTCATGTCAGATGGAGCTGGCTATCCACATACTAGTCGTGCAACCTCTATACAAGCAGGTGAGGCCATTCGTGTTGCATCTGATTTATGCTGCTAATATGCTTGTGGTGCTTGTGCCTTCTATGGGAGGGCTAGCGGCAGCTTCGTATATTATGGAGGAATTTGGTCATATGATGGGGCTCCGGCTAAACAGGAACAAAAGCAAAGTCTACTTTAGTTGACTGCTCGCACAAGAGAAGTGGGTGGTTATTTTGGGCATCGCTTATGGAGAACTACCGGTTAAGTACATGGGCATACATATTTCCATCAACTATGCTAAAGATATTGAATGTCAAAGTTTAGTGGAGTATGTCATAGGGGTGTACAGATTTTGGATTTGGACCCGAAACCGACCCAAATTAACCATTCGGGTCGATTTTGATAGCGGGTCGTGTTTCGGTTTTAAGTTCAGATTAAATCAAATTCTCAGGTTGGGCTGCGTATTTGGTTTTCGATTTCCGATCCGAACCAAAAACCGAATCCATTAGATGTGTTTTTACATGTTTATCCCTTAGCTCATTTATATACTAAAAGAAAATCCTAATCCTAAACGCGTTCTCTTTCCTCCCCTATTTTTTGTGGTTGCCTCTTTTTCTCACTTTCCTTAACACACTCTCTCCTTCCTCTCCAAAAAAGTAAATCTCTAGTCTCCCTCTCCCTCTCCAAGACCTCTGGCTCCGACGAAGCCAGAGAGAAGGGTTCAGTGCTGGTTTCTCTCTCCCTCTCCAAAATCTCTGGCTCCGACAAAGCCGGAGAGAAGTGTTCAGTGCCAGTGCTGGTGTCCGTCAATGACGCATCGGTGTCACTGGCTTTGCGGCAAGGCTCATCCATGCAGGGTGCTGCGAGATGAGGCGTCGATGTCGTTGGCTCTTATGGCGAGGCCCCTCTGTGTGGGGTGTTGTGGGATGATGGAGCATCTGGTTCCTCTTGCCTCCGTCTTCTGGTCCGTTGTCATTACGTATAAGCTCTCAGTTAAACGAATTGGTTGATCATTGATTGCTACAATTTGAAGTATTTTGGAAATGAGTAAAAATTGTTGCCCAATTAATTTGCTTTCCTTCTAAGTTTGTGAGTCTAACTTTACAATGAGCATCTGAGCCCAACTTTGAGCAAAAATTGATGCCAATATTTTTTCTTTTTCTTTTCCTTCTCAATGTGTACTTGTTTTACAATTTATCTGATATTTAAACTATTTATTTTATTTTCCTTGAAAAGTTTAGCTAGATACTGATATGCCACTATAAAGTTAAGATATATCAGTCAAGTTTAATTTGTTAATGCCAGATTTGTTTTTAGGTCAAAATTTCTTAATATAATTTCATTCTTTGTTTTTAGGCCAAAATTTCTTAGAAACCGATCGGACCTAAAACCGATTCGACCGAAGTCAGTTCGGTTCTGTTCGGTTATAATTAATGCGGTTCAGTTTTCGGTTTTGTAAACTTTGGTTCTCGGTTCATTCGGTTTTGATGTTATCGGTTCGGTTTGAGTCGAACTAAACCGTTGCATACCCCTAGTGTGTCATATGTCGAGTACAGGGTTGGCAGGCACAGACTGGTGGGCGCATCAAACTTGTGCGCTTTGTGATATCTGTTGTTGTGATGTTCTGGCTCCAGTCCTTGCAAACATTGAAAACAGTTGTAGAAATGAAGCGCACATGGAGATTCCTGTCTAGGTGTTCAATACGGACGAAATGGTTGGATGGTAGATACCTTAAAGTGTTGGTGTTTTTACCTTTGGACTAGAAAAGATAGTCCCACATCGGCTACACCAAATGGTGAGTATCTCAATATAATGCATTGCTTGTGTTAAGGTGTGCACATGAGGTGTAGTGGGGCACAAGTTTGTGCCATGTGGAAGTATTTTCCTAGAAGGAAAAAGGATTAAATCCAACAAGGATGTAAGTTAATTTTTGTTGTGCGGACTCGGACTCGGACACGGACTCCAGGATGTCTCGTACATGCACGGGAGTGTTCGGGGGGTAGGCGTGGACTGGCACACTTCTATGCTGATTGTGGGATGATCTAAAATATCAAACTCTATTTTTGAGTATTGGTATTTTAGTCCCACATCGGATAGGAGAAGAGGTGAAGTCTCAACTCCACTCTATAAATAGAGCCCCTTGACCTCCTTTGAAAGATGCACCAAGAAGAGAGTTGAGGGAGTCTGTTAAGTCCAGGAAGCCCATTCAAGTCTCAAATATTGACTTACGAGCGTTCCAGAAGTTCTTCGTGAACTTACTGGTTCCTGGAAGCTGTTCGTGCTCGTGTGGGGCGAATAAAGCTTTGATTAACGGTGGTTCATTCACCCCAGCATCTCATTCTCGCCTGTCATCGCTGCTGTTGCCTTTTACAGTAACTTCTTTTTAGAAGCTCTACTGCCGATAGTTGCTTGCACAAAGTCTCTTTAGATTTTTTGTGTATTACGTAGAATCTTTTTAGATCCTCGTAATTCAGAATCCTCCAGGATTTCTGTTGCACATCTTCTTTAATGTGTTGCATTTGAAACGTTGTCTGTACAATTGTTTCAGTTTTAGAATTTTCTATCAAAAATTGTGCATCGGCACTAACAATCTCAAAGCTTTATTGAGAAGATGGATAATTTTCGTGCTTCGCTCATCGATACCGGCTTTAACAAGTTGGAGAAATTCGATGGCGAACACTTCCAGATATGGAGACGAAAGGTCACTTTAAATCTTCAACTCGTGAATGTTGATCACGTGCTGTCAGAAGAAGAACCGATTATTCCAACCACTGGATCTGCTGCGGCTGTGGCCGCTGCTACGACCAAGCAAGCGAAGTGGAAGAGAGAAAATAGTATATGCAAACTACTGATACTCAATTCCATGGAAGACTCTCTGGCAGAGTCCTACTCCAAGAAGATATCTACCAAAGAGATATGGGACTCCTTGGGAAAGCTCTATGAAGATGACGAGAACCGGTCCAAGATCTTCATGGTAGAAAAATACCACAAGTGGACCATCGAAGACGAGAAGGCGATGCTGTCCCAAGTGAAGGAGTTTCTGAAGTTGCGTCAGAAACTAGAAGACGAGAACATGCCCCTCGTCGACAAGTTTGTCGTTGGAGGGATCGTCGCAAAACTTCCTACAGAGTGGAGCAACATCTATGCAAGGATGCATCGAAAGAAGATAGAAATTAGCTTGGAAGATTTCTTGCAAGAGATCCATGTTGAGGACGAGATGCGCTCTCAACAGAAGATGGATACTCTGTCCAAGCAACTGGCGAAGGCAAATCTGGTCCAAACCAGAGAGTACCAGGGGAAGCAGGCTGCTTCTCATCGCAAAAAGGACTTCACGAATCTGAAAGTGAAGGGTCCTGCTTTCAAGCAGCAGAAGTCCAAGTCCCATGTGACTTGCTTCAATTGTGGCAAGAAGGGCCACTACAAATCCTAATGCAAGTCCAAGCCCAAAGAACAAGGTGAGCCTAGTAAGGTTTCTATGATTACTAATCTAGTTGCCATGATAGCACAGGTTGCAACTGTGGGGGCTGACTTGGACTGGTAGATAGACACTGGTGCGACCTGCCATGTTTGTTCAGACAAGGACTGGTTCGTCTCTTATGAGCCAACTTCAGAGAAGGTCATAATGGTAAACCAGGCACAAGCTGAAGTACTGGGGATCGGGACGGTGGAGCTGAAACTCACATCGAGGAACACTCTGACGCTTCAAGGTGTGAAGCATGTTCCAGTAATGGCTAAGAACCTGATCTCTGAAAGTCTGCTCTGCAACGCAGGCTTGAGGATGGACATCAATGCTGGCCAGTTGGTGATGTCCAAAAAGGGTACATTCTTCGGAAAAGCTTTCCAAACTGAAGGAATGTACAAGATTCAGCTTGTTGTAACCCAGCATGATAATACAAATGCAATCACTTTTTCTGATTATTCTCTTGAGTTGTGGCATAATAGGCTAGGACATGTTCATTGTAAAAGGATTAACAGAATGTCTAGTCTAGGACTTATCTCCAAGTGTGGGGGTAAGGTAGAGAAATGTGAAGTATGTGCTCAGACGAAGATCACAAGAAAACCCTTTCACAGGGTCCATCGAAGCACAGATCTTCTGGAGTTGGTTCACTCAGATATCTGTGACTTCAAACAATTCTCTACAAAGGCCGGGATGAAGTATTTCATTACTTTCATCGATGACTTCTCAAAGTATGCTTTCGTCTACTTGCTCAAGTCTAAAGACAAAGCATTCGAGAAGTTCAAGGAGTTCAGGGCCGAGGCTAAGCGGCAAACTGGACAACAACTCAAGAGGTTAAGGAGTGATCGAGGCGGAGAGTATCGGTCTCATGAATTCTTATCATTCTGCAAAGAACATGGAATCATCAATGAGACAACGGCTCCGTACTCTCCTCAATCCAACGGAGTAGCAGAAAGGAAGAACAGAACGTTGATAGAGATGATGAACTCCATGCTGTTGACTGCGAGTCTTCCAAAGTGCTACTGGGGAGAAGCTGCACTAACGGCAACGTTCATTCTGAACAGAGTGCCATATGCAACTTCCGACATAACTCCTCATGAACTCTGGTTCAAAGTCAGACCTAACTTGAATGTCATTCGAGTGTGGGGGTGTCTGGCTTATGTGAAGCTCCCGGATCTGAAGATTCAGAAGCTGGGGACAAGGACTACGAAGGCGATCTTCTTGGGGTATGCCGAGAAGAGTGATGATCGGAGATTCCTTGATATCGAGTCAAACCATATCATCGAATCTCGCGATGCTGAATACTTTGAAGACAAGTTTGCAAAACACAAGGATATTGTTCTTGCAGATCTTCCGGAGAATAATGAGGGTACAAAGCAGACAGAAGTCTTTAATGTACCAGTAGTCCAAGATGAAGCTGTCGTCAAGGAGACACCAGCTGAACCAGAACTCGCTGAGCCGTCAACTAAGCGAACAAGGAGGCCGAAAGACTTCGGAGATGACTTCGTCACCTATCATGTGGAAGCAGATCCGCTTACCTATGATAAGGCGATGAAGACCAGAGATGCTGTATTCTGGAAGGAGGTGATAGACAATGAGATTGACTCAATCACCTCCAACAACACATGGGTATTGGTTGACCTGCCAGAAGGAGCAAGACCCATCGGATGCAAATGGATCTTCAAGAAGAAGATGAAAGCAGATGGAACCATTGACAAGTTTAAGGCCAGGCTAGTGGCCAAGGGGTTTACTCAGAAGCAGGGGATCGACTACTTTGACACTTATGCTCCAGTAGCTCGGATGACAACCATCAGATTGTTAATTGCTCTAGCAGCAATACACAAGCTGGTGATACATCAGATGGATGTGAAAATGGCATTCCTTAATGGCGAGCTGACCGAAGAGATCTACATGCAACAACCAGAAGGTTTTGTCGTCAGAGGTCTGGAAGACAAAGTCTGCAAGTTGATGAAGTCTCTGTATGGTTTGAAACAAGCTCCCAAAATGTGGCATGAGAAGTTTGACAAGGTAATAAGGTCAAATGGCTACAGGGTCAGTGAAACAGACAAGTGTGTCTATACGAAGTTTGCGGACGAAAGAGGAGTAATCGTATGTCTTTACGTGGACGATATGCTAATCCTAGGTACGGATTTAAGCTGCATCACAGAGACAAAAAAATTCCTCTCGACCAAGTTCAGTATGAAGGACTTGGGGGATGCCGATGTAATCTTGGGGCTCAAGATCATCCGGACAGGCACTGGAATAGCGCTGTCACAATCTCATTATATTGAGAAGATGCTCACTCGCTACGGGTATCAAGATCTTCCTTTTATTGATACACCGTACCGGAGTGATCAGAAGCTGGAGCCAAATTCGAGGAAAAGCGTCAGGCAGTTGGAGTACGCTAGCGTCATCGGAAGCTTGATATACGCTACTACTGCCACAAGGCCTGACATAACTTTTGCCGTAGGAATGCTGAGTCGGTTCACTAGCAATCCAGGCGTTGAGCACTGGAAAGCTGTGAAGCGTGTTATGAGATATCTCAAGAAAACTCAGACATATGCACTTTTCTATAGCGGAGATCCGTTAGTAGTGGAAGGCTTCAGTGATGCTAGCCGGTGTTCAGATATGGAGAGCGAGTATTCCACAGGTGGATTCGTATTCGCCATGGGCGGAGCTGCTATATCGTGGAAGTCGAAGAAGCAGACTATGTTATCTCGCTCCTCCATAGAATCTGAATTTTTTGCATTGGATGCTGCTGCAGATGAAGCAGAGTGGCTTCGGGAGCTCATGTATGATCTTCCGGTAGTTGGGGCTCAGATACCGATATACTGTGACAACCAGGCGACGGCAACAGTGGCATCAAATGACCTCTTCAACGAAAAGAAGAGGACTGTGCGGTTGAAGCACAGGACAATACACGATCTCATCAAGAGGGGTGTTATTGCAGTAATTGATGTTCGGAGTCAGGAGAACCTGACGGATCCGTTCACCAAGGGCCTCAAGCGTCGGATGGTCGATGACACAGCTTGTAAAATAGGCTTGAAGGCATTCTGATATTATGTTATTACAATCCTACCATAAAGTTTTATGCTATTAGTTCAAAGAGAAATCTACTAGGCATCTAGCTTTTGGTTCAAGGAAGGACTATTAACCAGAAGAATATCAGGAACGGTGGATACTTGTCCTCTGTGACATGGAGAGGTTACGGACCTACAACTACTGTTGTTTACTGTTGTTTTCTGCGAAAAATGGATCCTGTGGAAAGGTTGGCTTAAATGCCTTAATGAGTTCTCCGGCAGAGTGAATGCCTGGAGTGCTTTACAGAAAGCACGGTAGCGCAGCACTACAAGGAGTGTAACTCCATGCTATAGTGGGGTGACTCCACCATGAGGTTTCCAGGTATGGGTAATGCCTCGGCTTTGCAAGCCAAGTCACAGCGGAGTAGCACCGCAAATAGGCAGGTAGCCTAATGTTGTATGATAATCGTAATAAAGAGAAGTAGACAGCACTACAAAGAGGACGATGTCCTCATGTTATAGTGGCCTGACACCAGAAAGAGATACCAGGTAGGGTAAAGCCTCGGCTTTGTGAGCCATGTCATAGCGGCGTAACACCGCACGGAAGCGCAAGGCTTCATGCTGGGTAGTTTGTCACTACAAAGAGGCCTGTGACCTCATGCTACAGTAGTATGACACTACGATGAGGTACCCAGGTGGGGTAAAGCCTCGGCTTTAAGCCATGTCATAGCGGCGTAGCACCGCAAAGAAGCACAATGCTTCATGCCATGACTATTTATAAAGAACTCACCTATAGTGTATGGACAGAGATATCAGGCCGTCTCTTGAGGGTAAACTTGTAGACGCCCAAAAATTATACACTGAAACCAGGCTGGCACAAGGCCTTCAATGTGCAGCCAGAAGCACAGTTGATGTCATTATGTGAGTAGGAAGAATTGCAGTTATGGTGCAGAATTCAAGGCTTAGTCCATTCTTGTATCATGCTGTTATTTAACCTATGCGGGAAGATTCAAGTCGTAGCGACATCTCTCCTAATGTATGATGGGCAATCACTGTGGGGAACGCTCAACCCATATATTGAGATATGTGGGGGATTGTTGGTGTTTTTACCTTTGGACTAGAAAAGATAGTCCCACATCGGCTACACCAAATGGTGAGTATCTCAATATAATGCATTGCTTGTGTTGAGGTGTGCACATGAGGTGTAGTGGGGCACAAGTTTGTGCCATGTGAAAGTATTTTCCTAGAAGGAAAAAGGATTAAATCCAACAAGGATGCAAGTTAATTTTTGTTGTGCGGACTCGGACACGGACTCCAGGATGTCTCGTGCATACACGGGAGTGTTCGGGGGGTAGGCGTGGACTGGCACACTTCTATGCTAATTGTGGGATGATCTAAAATATCAAACTCTATTTTTGAGTATTGGTATTTTAGTCCCACATCGGATAGGAGAAGAGGTGAAGTCTCAGCTCTACTCTATAAATAGAGCTCCTTGGCCTCCTTTGAAAGATGCACCAAGAAGAGAGTTGAGGGAGTCTGTTAAGTCCAGGAAGCCCGTTCAAGTCTCAAATATTGACTTACGAGCGTTCCAGAAGTTCTTCGTGAACTTGCTGGTTCCTGGAAGCTGTTCGTGCTCGTGTGGGGCGAATAAAGCTTTGAGCATGTCATCTCCCTATTTTTCTAAAATACGTAAATGACTGTATTTGTGTATTTGGATGATTTTTGAAATTGGGTAATTGTTAAAATTTTATTGGAGGTGAATTTTTTTCCATTATTATTATTGTTACTATTATTTTCTTCATCCTAAACTACCCTCCCAAAATATCTAACCCAAACCCCTACCTAACCCCACCCCCTCTCTTCTCTCTTTCTCTCTCTCCTCCCCCCTTTACTGGATCGGCCAACCACCACCCCAATTCCCTTTCCTCTCTCTCTCTCTTCACTCAGCTCACCATCCCTCTCTCCCGACCACACTCACCCCCCCAGCCCTCTCTCTCCTCCCTCAACTCTCCTCTCTTCCGCTCACTGGCCTCTCATCTCCCTCTCTCTCGCTCGCTGTCTCTCTCCCCTTCGGCCAGCTCCGCCGCAGCCACGCCCCCGCCTCCATCTCCGGCGCCACTACCGCTTCCCCCTCTTCCGTTCTCCTCCGTCATGGTCGCCCCTTCTTCGCGGCTGCCGCCATCACACTCTAGCATCGCCACCACCACTGCTTCCCTCCACCACCGTCTCCATGGCCGGTCGCCGCCACCCCCTCGCCGTGGCAGCTCCCTTCGGCCGCCGCCATCACCTTCCAGCGCCGCCACCATCATCATCGTCGCCATCTCCATCCTCCCTCCGCCGCCGCGAGCCCCCTGCCGCCGCCGTTGACCCCAGCTCCGACGACGACGGGTCTCCTCCGGCATTTCCCTCTCCCCCTGGACTTCCTTCTCCGGTCCGGCGGACCGACCTGGCCGAGCTGCCTCGCGTACGCCGGTGAGGTTCCCGAGCTCCCCTCTTCCTTTTTTTCTCATTTTGTGCGCTGCCTCGTCGGGCGTGCCGTCTCGAGCAGCGCACTCTCGTACAGTGAGCCCCTCGATCCGTGCGCCTCGGGCTGCGTGCTGCCTCGAGCAGTGCACTGCCTCGTGCAGCGTATTCCTCGGGCAGCGCACCCTCGGTTGGTGCGCTTCCTTGTGTTTTTGGGTCGTGTGCACCTTGGTGTATGTGTCGTCTCATTTTGTGTGTACCTCGGTCTACGTGTTGCCTTGGGCAGCGGGATGCCTCGAGCCCCGTGCTGCCTCGGGCACCGTGTCATCTTGATTTGAGCGTTGTCTCGGTTTTCGTGCCCTGGCCTTTGTGCCATCTCAATTTGCGTATACGTACGGATTTGTGTGCCGCCTTGGTTTGTGTATTATTTTGGACTTCGCACCGCATCGATTTGCGTGCATACGTCGACTTGTATGCCGCATTGATTTGCATGCTTCCTTGAGTCTCGCTCCGTCTCGATTCGCGTGCTCGCTTCGATTTGCGTGTCGCATGATTCGTGGACCATTCTGATATTCGTGATTTTCTCGATCTACGTGCACGTATTTCCCGTTCATCTCGATATTCGTGCCATCTCGATTCTCGTGCGCGTCTCGATATACGTGCGTGTCTCGATTTGCGTGCCCATATCGGTCCACGTGCCTCGGTTTTCGTGCCAGATCCCGGCACTGCTTGCGGGACCCACACGGTATAGCCTCCTGCCATCCCCTGTGATTTCTTCTATTATTTTATTGTTGGTACTAATAATTGTTTATTGTATGTTCTGAGGACCTCGATTGGCGTGCCACCTTGGATCGCGACTGCCGAAGACTTGCTTACCTAGCCGAGCCCTCTAGGCAAGTATCCCTTGCTCATCGACGGCTCTTGCCCTCTCTCCTGGATTTTATTTCATTTAATTAATTTGTACTTGTAAATTTTATAACCATGATTAGTGCAGCCTAGTAGTAGATCTGCCATGATGATAACTTAGGATAGCTTGGTCCGACACCGGGATAGACCGTATCGGACAACTCGGATGGGTCATCCACACCTCCGAGGGCACGAGCACGACTCACATGTATGGATTGTCCCTGTATGCCCCATGTCCGACTCGCGGTCGGGTAACGGCTTGGCGAACTATTCTTGTGGCTGTGATTGCGCTTGGGTTAGAATTACGAGCATGTGCTGTGATGCGCCCTGCGAGGCGGTTATTTTATTATTATGCATGTTGGCTTGGTGCCCAGTACGCATTGTAGCGCTGCTGGAGGCCGGGACTTAGTGGTCTCGGGTTCGATTGGTTTCCAGTACGCATCGTAGTGCTACTGGAGGCCGAGACTTAGTGTTCTCGGCTGTCGACTTGTTCCCAGTACGCATCGTAGTGCTGCTGGTAGCTGAGACTTAGTGTTCTCAGTCTGCGATTCTGCGATTCTGCGGCGGGTTGTGCCGAGTGGTTTTAGCCCCAATTTGCTGGGAGCTCCCGTCCAGAATACAGAGGAGACTCTGCCGGATTCTTCCAAAATTCCTGATCGGGAATTTGGTTCGAAGGACTGGGCAGAACCATTCCTTTGGTTTGCTGGACTGGGCTCGTACCTGTTCACCTTGGTATAGTATACCTGATCCCCTTGCCTGCTAGGTAGACTCCATACTAGATTAGTCGCCTAGCTCCTGACCTGTCTTGTCCGTCGGATAGCGTAAGGAGAGCGGTTCCACTCGGGAGACGGTCTGCAACCCTGGTCCTTGTTTGGTTTAAGGGTTGTGGATTTGCTCCAGAGCGGTCCATGTAATCCTTGCCACTTCCGGCGGCATTTATTACCAGACTCTTGTCCCCTGACCCTTCATCCTAGGGGTTGTCCTAGTCTAGTCAGATATAGCTGACATTTGTCCTATGTATTGGGAGATGTGACTTGTGGATATGACTGAGGATTGAGTATTATGGAGAGTACGATCTTAGGATATTGACTTGGTGGATCTATGTGGATTCTTGGATTTTGGTAATTTCGAATATTTCGTGGAACGAGGAGAATATCGAGGGTATTATTATATGATTTTTATTCGACTTCCCAAACGCCCAAAACTTGGTACCTTTGTGTATTCCGGTAGTTGGGGAAAAACCTGGTTTGATTACTGTGTCTTGGTAGTTGAGGGGCTTGTTTTCTAGTGGCTTGTGATCATTGACTTGGAGGATTCTTGTGAGTCAGAGGGCCTAGCATTGTTAGGGGAATGAGCTTGGTATTTGGTGGTTGTCTTTATTGACGTGATATTCACTCCATCATAGATGGGAGACTCTTGCTAGATTGATCTGGTGGATGGACCGACTTGATGATTTGAGCTGTAGGTTCCCATGTGTACTTGACAGGCTATTATAGTGGAGATTTTGATCTTTTACCCGACTTGATATCCATGTCACGATTTGGGCATGTGACTTCTTATGACTGATAGGTTTGACCTTGTTCCTGGTATTACACGATGACCTAGACCTGTCTTGATTCTTGATTAGTGGCCCGTGGAGGTGCACTCCTGACTAGCACTCTGGACTTGACAGTAAACCTGGCATGTATACTCTTGATTCTTGATAGTGGCCCGTGGTGGCGCACTCCTGACTAGTACTCTTGACATGACATGTTTACTCTTGACCGCTGTTGCGACAGCCAGTCCTGACTTGCTAGGCATGACCCCGTCTTGACACCGTGGTTGATTTCTCTTGATTGTGCTTGTATAAACCACCAGTCCAATCTTGTCTTGCATCATGTCTAGGATATGGATTCCTGAGTACCACGGTCAGGGATCCATAATGAATCTGACTAGGTTAACAACTAGATTGATCAAGTAGCTCATATAGATCGAGGTATTCCTGCTACAGGCAATCCCGTTATCTGGGCGCTCATGGGATTTATAGCCTACCGTCGAGTAGGGCACATTTCCAGCATACTGTCATGTGTTGTACCCCTCCAGCTAGCTATTAGGGTATATTTGTCTCTCGGGCGATGTACCCACTATATATTATACATTCGTCCTGGATAACCTGGATAGTCTGCAGGGCTTGTGGCTAAAGGAATACCTCAACTGCATCTTGTTAGTAATTAGGCCTGTGATAACCCTAGTTAGCTAATGATAGCAAGTCGTAGGCATTGTGTGGCCGCTTGTCCTTCTGTGTGGTTTGGATTGTTGCCTGCTAGCCAGCTGATATTGATTTCCAGCTGGCAATGCAGGTGTTAGTGGATGTTAGGGAGATTGTGATTGTGTTAGCTTCACTATACTTGTGGATTGTTATCGTGCGTTGGTACCGCACGATCCCTTACCTTTATTTACTATTTTTAGATGCTATTCTTGTTATATTTTATCCTGCTGGTTTTCTTCGCCCGTCCTTGAGCCTTCCTTTCTGGTACTTGCTACGGTTGGCCTGACCAACCCTGGATTGTTTCCAGATTGTCTGAGACCGACCCAGTAGATCTTCCAGACTTGACTTGGAGGGTGTGCTTCAGTTCCAGACCATGCTAGGAACTGTGGGAAGGTATACTTGTCTACATTATTATTCTGTATTGTAGATTCCTGATTTTCATATCAGTATTCCCTGCTTTCCATATGATTATCTCTCTTGATGTTGTTTCATTGTGATTTGCCTGTGGATATGAGATCAGATTTAGGCCATAGATTGATTGCATGCTAGGATACCCAGCAGACTTGTCAGCCGTCATCACCGTATAGCGTATTCGTATCTTATACGGTGTAGCTGGCCTACGTCCGTCCCCGTATTTCAGTACTGGGGCGTGACATGATTTTAGTGGTGGCCCATACAGGTCTCGTTTTGGGATTTTATTGGGTATCACATGATTATTGATCTCAGTCCACTATTCCTTGGTATTTCTGCTTGTTACACTTGTCCTTCGCTCCCTTGAACCTGTGAACTGGTCCTCATCTCTACCTGGACCTATCTTGCCTTGTCCTGTCTTATTCGTTGTTATCTACCGTTATTTCTTGTTTTGAGAGACATGGTCCTGTAGTTGGTCATGTCGATCACCTTATTTGATAAGATGTTATCTTATCTCCATTATTTGGGTTATATGATTATTTATCTTGGGTTCTGTACTCTCTACCGGTGTTTCGCCTTGTTTGATTTCCTGTTATCCATTTCGTGCGTTGACTTCGTGTTGACTTAGTATCACTTTCGCCCTTTTCAAGCGTTGGCTGGATTGCTGCGGACTGAAGACTTCCTCTGGACTTTGAGATTGGATATTTCAGCATTTGTTGAGTACCCAGTGGATTTTCATGTACCAATTTAGCTCCTTTGATTCTGGACAGTTCTACAATCATGATTATTTCTTTCAGATATTATTATTTTGATTATAGATGTATTTTCTATATATTATGTTTTGACATGGATTTTGGTTTTGATGCATTTCCTAGGAATTTATCCGGGTTGTTGAATGTGTTTTTGGATGGATATTACGATTTGACATGGATTATGAGTTATTATTTTGTAGAATTATCATGTTATATTGGTTAGATATTTTATGATTTTAGTGACTTGGACATTTGAGTTGTAGATTTGATTTATTTTGGGTATTTGTCAAGAGTAACTGGATGACCCTAGTATACCTTGACGGCGTGGTAACAAAAGTTGCAGTCGCTCGATTATAGTGTCATGGTGAATCTTTTGCAGCCATTTCGGATGGCGTGGCAGGGAATGACCATGGCACACATTTTTCGGATATTAGGAACTACGGTCATTGGTTCGAAACAGATGTCCTGTATTTTATGATTTATGAGGAGTTTTATGCAGCTGGGATTTTATGTTTTTGGACATTGTTTTCGATATTTTGTACTTGTTTTGATTTATGGGGTTATTTCGTGCATGCGAGATTTTACTTTTTCGAGATTGCTTCATTGTTTAGATTTACCTTACGAGTTGATTTATGTAGCCATGCACCGTTCTCCTTGATGTTTTCATATTGAGATTTTGTTCATTTCTTATTATATTACTTGATTTCTGTAAGGTGAGTAGAGTTTTTCATGGCAGATATATATGTACTAGTTTTGAAAACCCTATTTTGATAATTCTAAAATTTCGAGGACGAAATTTTTGTAAGGTGGGTAGAATGTCATCTCCCTATTTTTCCAAAATACGTAAATGACTGTATTTGTGTATTTGGATGATTTTTGAAATTGGGTAATTGTTAAAATTTTATTGGAGGCGAATTTTTTTCCATTATTATTATTGTTACTATTATTTTCTTCATCCTAAACTACCCTCCCAAAATATCTAACCCAAACCCCTACCTAACCCCACCCCCTCTCTTCTCTCTTTCTCTCTCTCCTCCCCCCCTTTACTGGATCGGCCAACCACCACCCCAATTCCCTTTCCTCTCTCTCTCTCTTCACTCAGCTCACCATCCCTCTCTCCCGACCACACTCACCCCCCAGCCCTCTCTCTCCTCCCTCAACTCTCCTCTCTCCCGCTCACTGGCCTCTCATCTTCCTCTCTCTCGCTCGCTGTCTCTCTCCCCTTCGGCCAGCTCCGCCGCAGCCACGCCCCCGCCTCCATCTCCGGCGCCACCACCGCTTTCCCCTCTTCTGTTCTCCTCCGCCATGGCCGCCCCTTCTTCGCGGCCGCCGCCATCACCCTCTAGCATCGCTACCACCACTGCTTCCCTCCACCACCGTATCCATGGCCGGTCGCCGCCACCCCCTCGTCGTGGCAGCTCCCTTCGGCCGCCGCCATCACCTTCCAGCGCCGCCACCATCATCATTGTCGCCATCTCCATCCTCCCTCTGCCGCCGCGAGCCCCCTGCCGCCGCCGTTGACCCCAGCTCCGACGACGACGGGTCTCCTCCGGCATTTCCCTCTCCCCCTGGACTTCCTTCTCCGGTCCGGCGGAACGACCTGGCCGAGCCACCTCGCGTACGCCGGTGAGGTTCCCGAGCTCCCCTCTTCCTCTCTTTCTCGTTTTATGCACTGCCTCGTCGGGCGTGCCGTCTCGAGCAGCACACTCTCGTGCAGTGAGCCCCTCGATCCGCGCGCCTCGGGCTGCGTGCTGCCTCGAGCAGTGTACTGCCTCATGCAGCGTGTTCCTCGGGCAGCGCACCCTCGGTTGGTGCGCTTCCTCGTGTTTTTGGGTCGTGTGCACCTTGGTGTACGTGTCGTCTCGTTTTGCGTGTACCTCGGTCTATGTGTTGCCTTGGGCAGCGGAATGCCTCGAGCCCCGCGCTGCCTCGGGCACCGTGCCATCTTGATTTGAGCGTTGTCTCGGTTTTCGTGCCCCGGCCTTTGTGCCATCTCGATTTGCGTGTACGTACGGATTTGCGTACCGCCTTGGTTTGTGTATTGTTTTGGACTTCGCTCCGCATCGATTTGCGTGCATACGTCGACTTGTATGCCGTATTGATTTGCGTGCTTCCTTGAGTCTCGCTCCGTCTTGATTCGCGTGCTCGCCTCGATTTGTGTGTCGCGTGATTCGTGGACCATTCTGATATTCGTGATTTTCTCGATCTACGTGTACGTATTTCCCGTTCATCTCGATATTCGTGCTATCTCGATTCTCGTGCACGTCTCGATATACGTGCGCGTTTCGATTTGCGTACCCGTATCGGTCCGCGTACCTCGGTTTCCGTGCCAGATCCCGGCACTGCTTGCGGGACCCACACGGTATAGCCTCCTGCCATCCCCTGTGATTTCTTCTATTATTTTATTGTTGGTACTAATGATTGTTTATTGTGTGTTCTGAGGACCTCGATTGGCGTGCCACCTTGGATCACGACTGCCGAAGACTTGCTTACCTAGCCGAGCCCTCTAGGCAAGTATCCCTTGCTCATCGACGGCTCTTACCCTCTCTCCTGGATTTAATTTCATTTAATTAATTTGTACTTGTAAATTTTATAACCATGATTAGTGTAGCCTAGTAGTAGATCTGCCATGATGATAACTTAGGATAGCTTGGTCCGACACCGGGATAGACCGTATCGGACAACTCGGATGGGTCATCCACACCTCCGAGGACACGAGCACGACTCACATGTATGGATTGTCCCTGTATGCCCCGTGTCCTGACTCGCGGTCGGGTAACGGCTTGGCGAACTATTCTTGTGGCTGTGATTGCGCTTGGGTTAGAATTACGAGCATGTGCTGTGATGCGCCCTGCGAGACGGTTATTTTATTATTATGCATGTTGGCTTGGCGCCCAGTACGTATTGTAGCGCTGCTGGAGGCCGGGACTTAGTGGTCTCGAGTTCGATTGGTTTCCAGTACGCATCGTAGTGCTACTGGAGGCCGAGACTTAGTGTTCTCGGCTGTCGACTTGTTCCCAGTACGCATCGTAGTGCTGCTGGTAGCTGAGACTTAGTGTTCTCAGTCTGCGATTCTGCGATTCTGCGGCGGGTTGCGCCGAGTGGTTTTAGCCCCAATTTGCTGGGAGCTCCCATCCAGAATACAGAGGAGACTTTGCCGGATTCTTCCAAAATTCCCGATCGAGAATTTGGTTCGAAGGACTGGGCAGAACTATTCCTTTGGTTTGCTGGACTGGGCTCGTGCCTGTTCACCTTGGTATAGTATACCTGATCCCCTTGCCTGCTAGGTAGACTCCATACTAGATTAGTCGCCTAGCTCCTGACCTGTCTTGTCCGTCGGATAGCGTAAGGAGAGCGGTTCCACTCGGGAGACGGTCTGCAACCCTGGTCCTTGTTTGGTTTAAGGGTTGTGGATTTGCTCCATAGCGGTCCATGTAATCCTTGCCACTTCCGACGGCATTTATTACCAGACTCTTGTCCCCTGACCCTTCATCCTAGGGGTTGTCCTAGTCTAGTCAGATAGAGCTGACATTTGTCCTATGTATTGGGAGATGTGACTTGTGGATATGACTGAGAATTGAGTATTATGGAGAGTACGATCTTGGGATATTGACTTGGTGGATCTATGTGGATTCTTGGATTTTGGTGATTTCGAATATTTCGTGGAACGAGGAGAATATCGAGGGTATTATTATATGATTTTTACTCGACTTCCCAAACGCCCAAAACCTGGTACCTTTGTGTATTCCGGTAGTTGGAGAAAAACCTGGTTTGATTACTGTGTCTTGGTAGTTGAGGGGCTTGTTTTCTAGTGGCTTGTGATCATTGACTTGGAGGATTCTTGTGAGTCAGAGGGCCTAGCATTGTTAGGGGAATGAGCTTGGTATTTGGTGGTTGTCTTTATTGACGTGATATTCACTCCATCATGGATGGGAGACTCTTGCTAGATTGATCTGGTGGATGGACCGACTTGATGATTTGAGCTGTAGGTTCCCATGTGTACTTGACAGGCTATTATAGTGAAGATTTTGATCTTATACCCGACTTGATATCCATGTCACGATTTGGGCATGTGACTTCTTGTGACTGATAGGTTTGACCTTGTTCCTGGTATTACACGATGACCTGGACCTGTCTTGATTCTTGATTAGTGGCCCGTGGAGGTGCACTCCTGACTAGCACTCTGGACTTGACATTAAACCTGGCATGTATACTCTTGATTCTTGATAGTGGCCCATGGTGGCACACTCCTGACTAGTACTCTTGACATGACATGTTTACTCTTGACCGCTGTTACGACAGCCAGTCCTGACTTGCTAGGCATGACCCCGTCTTGACACCGTGGTTGATTTCTCTTGATTGTGCTTGTATAAACCACCAGTCCAGTCTTGTCTTGCATCATGTCTAGGACATGGATCCCTGAGTACCACGGTCAGGGATCTATAATGAATCTGACTAGGTTAACAACTAGATTGATCAAGTAGCGCATATAGATCGAGGTATTCCGGCTACAGGCAATCCCGTTATCTGGACGCTCATGGGATTTGTAGCCTGCCGTCGAGTAGGGCACATTTTCAGCACACTGTCATGTGTTGCACCCCTCCAGCTAGCTATTTGGGTACATTTGTCTCCCGGGCGATGTACCCAC
This sequence comes from Iris pallida, assembly GCA_029216955.1. Taxonomy (NCBI): domain Eukaryota; kingdom Viridiplantae; phylum Streptophyta; class Magnoliopsida; order Asparagales; family Iridaceae; genus Iris; species Iris pallida. The sequence goes on from JANAVB010026400.1 coordinate 2,214,498, forward strand.
TATATATTATACATTCGTCCTGGATAACCTGGATAGTCTGCAGGGCTTGTGGCTAAAGGAATACCTCAACTGCATCTTGTTAGTAATTAGGCCTGTGATAACCCTAGTTAGCTAATGATAGCAAGCCGTAGGCATTGTGTGGCCGCTTGTCCTTCTGTGTGGTTTGGATTGTTGCCTGCTAGCCAGCTGATATTGATTTCCAGCTGGCAATGCAGGTGTTAGTGGATGTTAGGGAGATTGTGATTGTGTTAGCTTCACTATACTTGTGGATTGTTATCGTGCGTTGGTACCGCACGATCCCTTACCTTTATTTACTATTTTTAGATGCTATTCTTGTCATATTTTATCCTGCTGGTTTACTTCGTCCGTCCTTGAGCCTTCCTTTCTGGTACTTGCTACGGTTGGCCTGACCAACCCTGGATTGTTCCCAGATTGTCTGAGACCGACCCGGTGGATCTTCCAGACTTGACTTGGAGGGTGTGCTTCAGTTCCAGACCATGCTAGGAACTGTGGGAAGGTATACTTGTCTACATTATTATTCTGTATTGTAGATTCCTGATTTTCATATGAGTATTCCCTGCTTTCCATATGATTATCTCTCTTGATGTTGTTTCATTGTGATTTGCCTGTGGATATGAGATCAGATTTAGGCCATAGATTGATTGCATGCTAGGATACCCAGCAGACTTGACAGCCGTCATCACCGTATAGCGTATTCGTATCTTATACGGTGTAGCTGGCCTACGTCCGTCCCTGTATTTCGGTACTGGGGCGTGACAGAGCAACGGTGGTTCATTCACCCCAGCATCTCATTCTCGCCTGTCATCGCTGCTGTTGCCTTTTACAGTAACTTCTTTTTAGAAGCTCTACTGCCGATAGTTGCTTGCACAAAGTCTCTTTAGATTTTGTGTATTACATAGAATCTTTTTAGATCCTCGTAATTCAGAATCCTCCAGGATTTCTGTTGCACATCTTCTTTAAGGTGTTGCATTTGAAACGTTGTCTGTACAATTGTTTCAGTTTCAGAATTTTCCATCGAAAATTGTGCATCGGCACTAACATAAAGGTCGAAACATCTCGTCGTACATGACAACCACTAATGAGTCGAGCCCTTTTAAACAAATTCTCTGCTCCCAACCTGAAGGCTCGTATTTGCATCGTACCGCACCACATCCAGCCTGCACTCACCAGTCCGCTTGCTCGAACCTGTAACCTCTTGTGGAAATATGTCCCACTTTAACCACTTGAGCTAGAGGTCTCACACGCACACATATAAGGGATCCAAATTTTTGTTCTTGAGTATTTTTGTACCTTTTTTGAAATAGTATATTTTTTGATCATTTAGATTAAATTAAAATTTTAAAAATTAAATAAATTAAAGATTGGGTCCGAACAGTAAAAAAAAATACACAACTATTTGAAAAATAATTGAGAACAAGATAATCGTAAGAGAATTGTAACCATTTTGTTGTAAGCATGGCAAAGCTCAAAATTTTAACAGTTCAATCATGATCCCTCTTTAAATGAGAATAGAGTTGCACGCTGGCCACGACGTTTCAGCTTAGGAAATCACAATCATTTGTCGTCTTACAATACTGCCATTTGCAAAAGCGGAAACCGAATCAGAGCATTCGATCATCATTCCACATCATTTCCACTTCGAAAGTTCTTTTGCCGTAGCCCACCAACTGGATATTTCTAAGGGTTAATTAGTTGTACCCTCCTATAGTTTGTACATATTTTGGTAACTATTTCCGTTGTTTCAAAAATAAAGAACACTCCCCTGGCTGCTTAATTTTTCACTCATTTTCTTCTATGCACCAGGGGGGTACAACTAATTAACTTTATAAATCAGGGGGGTGTTCTTTATTTTTAAAAAAACAGGAACAGTTACCAAAATATGTACAAACCATAGGGAGGTACAACTAATTAACCCTATTTCTAAATGTTCTTTAATTTGGACGAATGGAGATGAGAGTTGCTAGCGCGTAAAGTGCGTGTTTCAATTGTTAATTAGGTTTCTAGCACATTACATCACCATCAACCGAACCATTCTTTTTTGGAATTTTTTTGACTTTCATCCCACCTGCTAATATAAATTTGTACTTATATTTTTCTTTTTAATTTATTTAGACTTACATCCCACTATTCGTTATGAAAAATATTCATTTTGTCACAAAAAGTATTTGTTTTGTCACGAAAAATACTTTTAGTGACGAAAAGTGGAATATAAGTCTAAAAAAAATAAAAAGTGAAATGTAAGTACAAAGTCATATTAAAAAGTGGAATGAAAGTCAAAAAAATCCCTTCTTTGGTTCCCTTCTTCTAACATTACAATGATTACATGATTCTGATACAAGTCAGTGAGGGGGACATACATAGCTGCAGTTGTCACCTTGACACAATCTTGGTAAAAACATAATCCAGCACAAGAAAAGTCACTCTATTTTACAGATGGCAAGTAGGCATTCGATTGTAAAATATACATAGTTATGGACAGCAAAAAAATATCATAAGTTCACCATTTCTTCTAATTCACAATAATGTCTTCATGCTTATAAGGAAACAGAACCAGATGGTGAAAGATGAACTACACTATAATGATGTGTTTGGGAAAAATTTTAACAAAGAGAAATTTTTTTTGAGGGAAATAAAAATAGATGGGAGAAAAATGTGTTAGTTCCGAGGTAGATCAAAAGATGTTGGAACATGTGAGCACCCTGAATTTCGGGCTGATTTTTTTTCATTTTATTTTATTTTATTTTCTGATTGATTGGTTTGATAAATAATTTATTCTGTATTTTTCCTTAAGTGTACTTTTCCATGCCTTTGATATTTGGAGTGTCAGGGATGTTCAACTCTGGAAATCTTCTTCACGAGTTTTGGAGTGGACATGATTACCTTCATGACGGTATATAATGTTCCATCCAAACTTGTTCCCTTGTACTCTTTCTGCTTCGCTGAAATTCGGGTCGGTTTAGACCATTTGATTTTTATTTATTTTTCCCACTCTTTTTCATGATCATTTTCAGCGCGTTACCATGACTTTTAAATTGGGAGCGCAAGACCAGTCAGTTTCTTGAAACCAACTTCTCATTGATGATCTACTCGAGACGCTCGTCACCCATGACCTTTGTGTCCCACTCAGACACGTCATTTTGTGCTCCATTTGATTCGCACAACTTTTCCGACACGTGACCCAATTTTATTTCACTCCATGGCGTCACATTCATCTTCCAACTTGATTTGTGGGTCCCCTGTCGACCAAAACTTGTCAGCCCCAACTATGGACATGGCCCAGTTTGAGTCTACTATCCGTCCGTCACTTGTGTCCCATTTATTGGAATCCCCATGTGCAACTTATTCACTCATAATTATCAACACCTAATTTTAATTCGATCCTTGCTCAATGTCTGATTCTGACCCAATCCGGCTCCACCGAGTCCAGTCCAGCTCCATGTTGCCCTCCATCATGACACCCTCATATTCCTTGCCCAAAAATATTAAGTACTCATTTTACATATTTTTCTATATTATTGGAAATCTTTGTTGAATTAAATCTATTGGGATTTACCTATTTTTCCTATGTTTAATTCTAGCCATTGATTTCCTTATATTAATCCACACCATCCTTTTCCCTCCTTTCACACAGCCACATTGTGGCCGGCCCTAATTAATTGTGAGGAGAGAATCTCTCTCACTCTCTTATCCTATCTCTATTCTCTCTCTTCCCTTTTATTGCTTTTTTCCACACAAAACAAAACTACAACATCAACAGCAACAACTTACACCATCTCCCCTACACTCAAACGCGACCACCCCTCCATTGATGGAGCTCCACCCCTCCTCCCCCAGAGCTCGGCCATCGCCGCCGGCCACCCTCCAGGCCGCAGCACCCCCATGGCACACCCGATCTCCTCTTCTTCTCCTCCACTCCATCAAACCGCCATGGCCACCATCAACTTCATTTCCGCGGCCACCACCACCAACTAACCACCACCCCGCCGCCTCGTCGGTCGTCGTGGTCGGCCGCCGTACCGCCACCAGCGTGCGCTGCAGCATCGAACACAGCAGCTGCGGTCGCAGCATAGCGCGCACGCACGCGCGTGCATGGCGGCCACCGCCGCCGCCGACGTGCGTCGTCGCCATCGCGCAAGGCCACCGGCGACCCCCTACCGGCCACGCGAGCCTCCGGCGACCCTCCCCGAACGCGCCACTCTCTTCCCCGACGCGTATCAGAGGCGATCCGTGCGTTTGGCACGGGTTCCCGTCGTGACGAGCCCGGAAACGTAGCTGAGACGTCGCCCCATCGCAGCAACTTCGCGCATAATTTTCGAGAAATCCGACCGTTGGATCGGTAATTTCTTCGCTCCGTCACAATCTCGGTATATCCACCTTCATCCCTGTCAATTTTCGTCCGGTAATTTTATCGTTTGATACATGAAAACCGGCCACCAAGTTGACCGTTTAAATTGTATTAAATTTGGACAGTTTCGCGGGGCCAACTTCGTCAGCTTGTATCTCCTCCACCGCAGCTCCGTTTGGCGTGCTACCAGTTCCGGTGCGAAGATGGTATAACCCTCTTACTACCCCTCCAGTTTCGTTTCATTGTGAGCTTGTTTGATTGGTTGAATTCGACGCCAAAGTTGGTCGTCCGAATTCGTAATTTCCAACTTGTAAAATTCTATTTTTGAACACGGGACTCCAGATTTCATTTCTGACACCACCATTAGACCTGTGGCATCGTTCTGGCATATTTTCATTTAAAATTTATTAGGTTTGGAGAACGTGGGCCCTGGCACGTTTTTCGGTACAAAGTGGGTCCCACTTTCTGGGTCAACGGGACTTTTTGACGCCGGCTCATCGGAATCCAATTCCGGATATACCGTTGAGTTTGTATCGTCATTCTGGACTCGTCAACATATAATTTGCTAGGTTTTGGTGGACATTGGATCGGGCACGCATTTCTGTACAAGTCAGATACCAATATCCGGGTCAACAGGTCATTTTGAGATCGGCTCATCGGAAACCAATTCCGGAGATACTGTTGAGTTCGTATCATCATTCTGGACTCGTTGACAGGTAGTTTGCTAAGTTTTGAGAACTTTGGCTCCGGCACACATTTCTGTGCAAACTGGAATTCCAAGTTCTGGTCAACGGGCCAAATTGAGATCGGGTCAACGGAATCCAATTCTGGAGATACCGTTGGGTTCGTATCGACATTCTGCTCTCGTGGACATATAATTTTTTATATTTTATAGACTTGTTTTCTTGCCCGTTTTTTGGTGCAAAACGGCTCCGATACGGACACCGTTTTGACCCGAAATTACCTTTTTGCCCTTGTGTCCAAATTGGACCGTTGGGTAGGCTATCCTAGCTAATTTGAGCATTCTGGACACGTTGGCGATGTCTATTTCATCGTCCGACAATGTTTGTTGATAGTTTCTCTGAGTTTAACCTTTTTATAATTAATTAATAATTAATCCATATAATGTTCGTATTTCGGGATTAGTACAACGAAACTGAGATCAGTCAATTCCAGTGATCTCATATCGCTGAAATTGACAAGTTGGACACGTGGATCACTATAATAAGATTATCAACCTTACCGATAATCTTCTTATCTCGATTTGCGTGTCGAAAGTTTCGACGTACAAATAACGAAGTACACTTTATATTAGACTAGAATTGACCCTGTTTGACCAGAGTTGACCAGTTGACCCAAAATCAACTGTAAGTCAACACTTGACCTAGTTTGACTAGATTATTGACCGGAGTCGACCTAGAGTTGTTTTGACTTAGAAGAACCTAGAATAATGTAGATTGATTGTAGAGATTCTTTTATTACAACTTGAACACCTTGTAACCTGTGTTGCTTTAAATATGACTCTGTGGCTTCAGTGGGATCCCCCTATACTTATCAGCTGTTCAGGTTATCGAGGCGAGTACATTCTCTGATCATTTCATATCCTGCTTAGAATTATTTTCTACAGTAGATTACTTTACTTGTACTGTCACGATGGTCACACGGATTGGTACTATATGGATCCTTTCTTGAGATGTTATTCTTAGGAAGCATCGGGTACTACGTGTTCTGTGCGTTTCACTTACATGGCGTATCACTATGCTTCTTGGTTCACTTGATTACTTGTGACATGTACCCTCATGATCACAGAGTCTCTTGAATCTTACACAGTTGGGTAACCCCCAGACTCCCCATTTATGGGACATCCATGTATCACCCTTAGGGGCCTTGCATGGAATCATATAACATAACCTGGCTGGATCCTTGTGTATTGATTGGGGGTACGGGGGAGTAGAAGTGGACATGTGAATAATACACCAGTAGTATCTTCATTGAATCATTTCGTAGTGTCTTCATTGAATCATTCCAGGCCATTTACATGTTCATGTTGTACTCTGACTCACTAGTCACTGCTAATTCTCTATGTATAGTAGATATTTCTATTACAGCTCTCTCTCTGTTTACATACAGCATTTCTTTCAGTACCTGTATCTTACGTTACTGCATGATTATATTTTCTAACCTGCTATGAACTGTTGAGATGTATTGTGCTCGTTCCAGTCCTGACTGGACCTGTTGATAAATTTTACAGATAGCTTGGAGATTGCCTGCTAGCCTAGAGGAGACACAGTAGAGGTTGTTTAGGTAGTTATTTCATTTTATCTGGAGCTGTATTTACTTTGTGGATTACTGTATTGGAGTTTTGAGATGTATTTCTGGGTTTATGTATCTTAGACACTTAGACTTCTATCTCCTGTATTTATTTTGGATTTCATGTTTTATCTATCCTTATCATGCTCTACCTTAGATGTGATTGAGTCTGTATCTGCTATGTCACCCCCATTCGGGGAGTATAAACTTTTTAGTCTTATACTGTTAGATGCATTGAGACCTAGGACAGCGTTCTACCGCCGACACTGCGGCGTAGGCTGGGCGTTGTTACGTTCTCATACCCTAACTCTATGGTGCGGGTCGTGACACGTTTTTAGTGGTGGCCCATGCAGGTCGAGACTAAAAGTGTAGTGGTATTCGAACTTGAGTACCACTACAGCCTGCACTAGGAATAGGATATATTTTTGAAGATACTCAATCACAGTTAGGAACCCTTGAGAGATTTCTGGGACGACCCTGGAGAATCTTATTTAACTTCGATTTGAATACTCTCTTTTTCTCTTGATTTGATTCATTTTTACTTTTGTTGTTAAATTTGATTTTTATGGATTATTGTTGAATTTGAGTTTGTATTTATTAATTTTGATGGATGATTGTCGAATTTTGAATTTTAATGATAGCTGTTGCATTCGAGTTTGTATTTTGATAGATTTTGTTTATTTTTGAATTTTGATGTTCGTTAATAAATTGATTTGATTTTTGAGTATTCATTATTAATTTAATTTAATTTTTGGCAAGATGAAATTATATGGGCTAGGTCATCTATGTTATGGAATCTAGTCTTCTATAGTCACATTAGCCAGCATGGTGAGGACATATAGTCTGACTCTGGATATATTTCTCGGGTGTGGGAATTTAAGGTTTTCGCAGCCAAGCTAGCGGCACCGCAAAAATGTCAAATACCATGATTCTAGAGATATGTGCATAAGTCAAGGGCTCTGTGATTATCGTAGCCTTGCTTACTGGTATGACGAGGATTTAGAGTACCATAATTTTGGACAAACGCATATGATTATCAGATTGTACTTTAAATGTTTTCGAACATGTTTTCTCTACTTTGTTTCAGTCCTTCAAATTTTTTTATTAATTGTTTTGTTTAGTTTTGCTTCTCATTATTTAACTTAGGAGTAGCTTTAGCTATTTTCATAAACCTTTGTGTAACTTGTTCTATGAATTTCTTTTTAATACGATGAATCAATGATTTGCTAGACCTTATTTTGGATCTGATATTAGCTCTAATTTCAAATAGTTTCCTCTTTTAAAACGGATAAATAGAACATATTCTTTTATCATTCTTTTCCTGCCAGTATTTTTATTACCATCATTCTTGTCTTATATACCTATCCTGATTATATCAATTCCGTCTCGTAACTCATTCTGTCAGCTGTACTTGAAAACTTTTGAATCTTTATATCTTTTTACCTGAGAAATGTTGAGGAAGTGACGTAAATCATCTAGTGCGAAAATGACGTAAATGGTTATCATAGAATGATTTGTAGGAATCAGAACGTTGGATGTCAAATATGAGAAAAAAAAAATGAGAGGAAGATGTGGTAAAGTTTTAAAATGAAATCGAGGGATAAATGTTATTAATTTAGAAACAGTTGCAGAAAATTGGTTATGAGTAATTCACGGATGTAGTTCAAAAAAAAACTGATAATGATAGTCGGGGTCAATTTAGTTTTGAGAACTTGAATAAATTTTGGTTATTAATTCTTGAGACGTTGCACCTTAAGGTTATGATGTTAAATTTAAGGATTTAGCAATAGGGAAGAGATTTTAACGATATGCAATAATGATACGAAATTGAATAAGGTATTGTAAGAAATGACTAGAGACCGAGAGAACACAAGGATTTTAAGTTATAGGAATTATTTTTGGATGAAAAAAAAAGGGTAGAATTCAAAAGGATAATAATTGAAGGTGAACGTTGAAGAAATATGAAGGTTGATTTATAAATAAGAATAAATTTTGTATGACATGGTGGTATTAGGGTTGAATAAATACGAGACTTGATTTAAACAAGTACGAGGATTTCATAAACTGGATTTAGAGATTTCGGATCTAAATTAGGACGAGGTGAAAGAATTTGAAAATTTGATTAAATGGATAAGTGTTGATACCTAATTAAGATGGGTATGCTTCGTGGAAAATATTTTGAAAGTTTGGAATTTTATCTATGGTGATTGTGGTAAAGGTTTAGATGACTGAAGGATTATAAAATTTCGATGATAGTCATATGAAGGTTGATTTTCATATTGGGACTTGTGAAAAAAAAGAGAATATGGTTTGGCGAATGATAAACTGATAGTATTAGAGAGAGATGATTTACTGACTTCGTATGAAATCTTTTCCTGTTTTCTCTAAAAGGGATTTTTCAATATCATTGAATCCTAGTTTCCTTAATCACGACCAAATCGACTTCGATTATCTTTTCTTATCATAATTATATCTTGGTTTGTACTTAATTTTGATTGTGACCTGAATCTCTATCCTTGTATGCTCGATCTCAGACTTTGTTGAACCTGTCCTCCATATTGCCTAAATCTTGATTTCCCCCAATTTGATCAACTTAGATCGTATCGAGACTAAATATTCTTATTACGTATTGTGATTAGAAATTTTCATGAAATTGGCTTTCATTCCTTAACTTTGATTTTGATTTTTTTTTTCTGAACCCTTTAAAGATAATGGGTAGTTGCTTTTCTTTATTTTTATGATAAGTACCAGTTTTCATATAGGATGGTAGACTGCCTGTGTGTTTTGATACCCTATGACCGATTCAGTTAGCATGACTAGTATACCTAGATGAGACTTTCATTACCACCATATGCCATGACCCTATATGCCGTTCTTTTTTTATGGTATGATTTGTTTAAGTTCTGGGACTTGGATTGTGGGGGTTTGACCTAGAAGGATTACGAACATTTTAATTTCGAGGACGAAATTTTTATAAGGTGGGTAGGATGTGAGCACCCTGAATTTCGGGCTGATTTTTTTTTATTTTATTTTATTTTATTTTCTGATTGATTGGTTTGATAAATAATTTATTCTGTATTTTTCCTTAAGTGTACTTTTCCATGCCTTTGATATTTGGAGTGTCAGGGATGTTCAACTCTGGAAATCTTCTTCACGAGTTTTGGAGTGGACATGATTACCTTCATGACGGTATATAATGTTTCATCCAAACTTGTTCCCTTGTACTCTTTCTGCTTCGCTGAACTTCGGGTCGGTTTAGACCATTTGATTTTTATTTATTTTTCCCACTCTTTTCCTTGATCATTTTCAGCGCGTTACCATGACTTTTAAATTGGGAGCGCAAGACCAGTCAGTTTCTTGAAACCAACTTCTCATTGATGATCTACTCGAGACGCTCGTCACCCATAACCTTCGTGTCCCACTCAGACACGTCATTTTGTGCTCCATTTGATTCGCACAACTTTCCCGACACGTGACCCAATTTTATTTCACTCCACGGCGTCACATTCATCTTCCAACTTGATTTGTGGGTCCCCTGTCGACCAAAACTTGTCAGTCCCAACTATGGACATGGCCCACTTTGAGCCTACTATCCGTCCGCCACTTGTATCCCATTTATTGGAATCCCCATGTGCAACTTATTCACTCATGATCATCAACACCTAATTTTAATTCGATCCTTGCTCAATGTCTGATTCTGACCCAATCCGGCTCCACCGAGTCCAGTCCAGCTCCATGTTGCCCTCCATCATGACACCCTCATATTCCTTGCACAAAAATATCAAGTACTTATTTTACATATTTTTCTATATTATTGGAAATCTTTGTTGAATTAAATCTATTGGGATTTACCTATTTTTCCTATGTTTAATTCTAGCCATTGATTTCCTTATATTAATCCACACCAACCTTTTCCCTCCTTTCACACAGCCACATTATGGCCGGCCCTAATTAATTGTGAGGAGAGAATCTTTCTCTCTCTCTCTCTTATCCTATCTCTATTCTCTCTCTTCCCTTTTATTGCTTTTTCCCACACAAAACAAAACTACGACATCAACAGCAACAACTTTCACCATCTCCCCTACACTCAAACGCGACCACCCCTCCATTGCTGGAGCTCCACCTCTCCTCCCCCATAGCTCGGCCATCGCCGCCGGCCACCCTCCAGGCCGCAGCACCCCCATGGCACACCCGATCTCCTCTTCTCCTCCTCAACTCCATCAAACCGCCATGGCCACCATCAACTTCATCTCCGCGGCCACCACCACCAACTAACCACCACCCCGCCGCCTCGTCGGTCGTCGTGGTCGGATTCCGCGCCACCACCAGCGCGTACTGCAGCGTCGAACACAGCAGCTGCGGTCGCAGCATAGCGCGCATGCACGCGCGTGCATGGCGGCCACCGCCGCCGCCGACGTGCGTCGCCGCCGTCGCACAAGGCCACCGACGACCCCCTACCGGCCACGCGAGCCTCCGACGACCCTCCCCGAACGCGACACTCTCTTCTTCGACGCGTATCAGAGGCGATCCGTGCGTTTGGTACGGGTTCCCGTCGTGACGAGCCCGGAAACGTAGCTGAGACGTCGCCCCGTCGCAGCAACTTCGTACGCGATTTTCGAGAAATCCGACCGTTGGATCGGCAATTTCTTCGCTCCGTCACAATCTTGGTATATCCACCTTCATCCCTGTCAATTTTCGTCTGTTAATTTCATCGTTTGATACATGAAAACCGGCCACCAAGTTGACCGTTTAAATTGTATTAAATTTGGACAGTTTCACGGGGCCAACTTCGTCAGCTTGTATATCCTCCACCGCAGCTCCGTTTGGCGTGCTACCAGTTCCGGTGCGAAGCTGGTATAACCCTCTTACTACCCCTCCAGTTTCGTTTCATTGTGAGCTTGTTTGATCGGTTGAATTCGACGCCAAAGTTGGTCGTCCGAATTCGTAATTTCCAACTTGTAAAATTCCATTTTTGAACACGGGACTCCAGATTTCATTTCTGACACAACCATTAGACTTGTGGCGTCGTTCTGGCATGTTTTCATATAAAATTTGTTAGGTTTGGAGAACGTGGGCCCTGGCACGTTTTTCGGTGTAAAGTGGGTCCCACTTTCTGGGTCAACGGGACTTTTTGACGTCGGCTCATCGGAATCCAATTCCGGATATACAGTTGAGTTCGTATCGTCATTCTGGACTCGTCGACATATAATTTGTTAGGTTTTGGTGGACATTGGATCGGGCACGCATTTCGGTGCAAGTCAGATACCAATATCCGGGTCAACGGGTCATTTTGAGATCGGCTCATCGGAATCCAATTCCGGAGATACTGTTGAGTTAGTATCATCATTCTGGACTCGTTGACAGGTAGTTTGCTAAGTTTTGAGAACTTTGGCTCCGGCACGTATTTCCGTGCAAACCGGAATTCCAAGTTCTGGTCAACGGGCCAAATTGAGATCAGGTCAACGGAATCCAATTCTGGAGATACCGTTGGGTTCGTATCGACATTCTGGTCTCATGGACATATAATTTGTTATATTTTATAGACTTATTTTCTTGCACATTTTTTGGTGCAAAACGGCTCCGACACGGACACCGTTTTGACCCAAAATTACCTTTTTGCCCTTGTGTCCAAATTGGACCGTTGGATAGGCTATCCTAGCTAATTTGAGCATTCTGGACACGTTGGCAATGTCTATTTCATCGTCCGACAATGTTTGTTGATATTTTCTCTGAGTTTAACCTTTTTATAATTAATTAATAATTAATCCATATAATGTTCGTATTTCGGGATTAGTACAACGAAACTGAGATCAGTCAATTCCAGTGATCTCATATCGCTGAAATTGACAAGTTGGACACGTGGATCACTATAATAAGATTATCAACCTTACCGATAATCTTCTTATCTCGATTTGCATGTCGAAAGTTTCGACGTACAAATAACGAAGTACACTTTATATTAGACTAGAATTGACCTTGTTTGACCAGAGTTGACCAGTTAACCCAAAGTCAACTGTAAGTCAACACTTGACCTAGTTTGACTAGATTATTGACCGGAGTCGACCTAGAGTTGTTTTGACTTAGAAGAACCTAGAATAATGTAGATTGATTGTAGAGATTCTTTTATTACAACTTGAACACCTTGTAACCTGTGTTGCTTTAAATAGGACTCTGTGGCTTCAGTGGGACCCCCCCTATACTTATCAGCTGTTCAGGTTATCGAGGCGAGTACATTCTCTGATCATTTCATATCCTGCTTAGAATTATTTCCTGCAGTAGATTACTTTACTTGTACTGTCACGATGGTCACACGGATTGGTACTATATGGATCCTTTCTTGAGATGTTATCCTTAGGGAGCATCGGGTACTACGTGTTCTGTGCGTTTCACTTACATGGCGTATCACTATGCTTCTTGGTTCACTTGATTACTTATGACATGTACCCTCATGATCACAGAGTCTCTTGAATCTTACACAGTTGGGTAACCTCCAGACTCCCCATTTATGGGACATCCATGTATCACCCTTAGGGGCCTTGCATGGAATCATATAACATAACCTGGCTGGATCCTTGTGTATTGATTGGGGGTACGGGGGAGTAGAAGTGGACATGTGAATAATACACCAGTAGTATCTTCATTGAATCATTCCGTAGTGTCTTCATTGAATCATCCCAGGCCATTTACATGTTCATGTTGTACTCTGACTCACTAGTCACTGCTAGTTCTCTATGTATAGTAGATATTTCTCTTACAGCTCTCTCTCTGTTTACAAACAGCATTTCTTTCAGTACCTGTATCTTACTTTACTGCAAGATTATATTTTCTAACCTGCTATGAACTGTTGAGATGTATTGTGCTCGTTCCAGTCCTGACTGGACCTGTTGATAAATTTTACAGATAGCTTGGGGATTGCCTGCTAGCCTAGAGGAGACACAGTAGAGGTTGTTTAGGTAGTTATTTCATTTTGTCTGGAGCTGTATTTACTTTGTGGATTACTGTATTGGAGTTTTAAGATGTATTTCTGGGTTTATGTATCTTAGACACTTAGACTTCTATCTCCTGTATTTATTTTGGATTTCATGTTTTATCTATCCTTATCATGCTCTACCTTAGATGTGATTGAGTCTGTATCTGCTATGTCACCCCCATTCGGGGAGTATAAACTTTTTAGTCTTATACTGTTAGATGCATTGAGACCTAGGACAGCGTTCTACCACCGACACTGCGGCGTAGGCTGGGCGTTGTTACGTTCTCGTACCCTAACTCTAGGGTGCGGGTCGTGACAGAACAGAGCCTAGGAACAGAGATTCACGCAAGACTCTACAGTCTGCTCTCTGTTTGATTCTGATGTAGTTATTGAGGTCCAGAGATTCACGCAAAATATTTGCTCCCTGGAAGAAGTTTGTTGAAACTCCGATTACAAAGTGACAAAAACATATCCCATATTTCTTTGTAAATGTAGTTGCAAATGAGATATAAATCACAAAATAGAACTCGTTCTTTCTTGCATATGCTATTATAATTGAGATATAATGTTTACAAGTAGAAAAAAGAAGAAGAAAATATATATATTCTTCTTGCTAGGGTGGTGAAGACCATCGTTGCTGATAACAAGATTCGCCCTCACCAGATCAGCTTCCATGAACCAGCAAGTTCACAATAGAACTTCTGGAATGCTCGTAGTCACATGTGAGTGTGACTCAAACAGATTCCCTGGACTCCCTTAATCTCATTTTTAGTACATCTCCAAAATGAGGCCTGAGGGATCTATATATAGAGAATGATGGAAAGCCCATCTCCACACCTAATTGATGTGCGACTAAAATACCTGTCATACCTCAGTTCCATAAAATCCTTCGTCCTCACATGATTTTACCGAAACGATCGTCCTCGCTAGGTCGTGATACCGCACGAGCATGAAGTTGCGCTCATGCAAGGCAAGATGACAGGTTCACATAGTGTTTATCTCAAATTGATAAAATTTACAGCGAAAGAAAACATAATATATAATAAGAATCTCTTTAAATGAACTGAGGTTACAAAGGCACTGAATGGCCCAATTCATAAACAATGTCAATTTGGTTTACAACACTCATGATCTCTCTAGCTCACAAAGGATTACATTGTTCCATACTGTCTCCTTATAGCCAACAAGTGGTCTCCGGCCGAACATCTCCATATTGTGAGTCCGAACGCCCACGCGGTAGTGTACCTCGAAACGCTAAGGACTCTATACCTCAGCACGTTCAAGCCAAGCCCCGCCACGAACCAAACATACCCTGCATCCTACAAACAATCTGGTGGAGGGTCAGTATTTATCATCTCGGTACCGATCAAGATCCACTCGCCAAAACCAACACTAAGTAATTTAGTGAAACATGCAGATTATTTGGTGATCTTTCTATTTAGCCTTAGGATCTGTTTTATAGCAATGAAAATAGTAAAATATATGAGCAAGTATATGAACATGTTTTATGAAAGCAATAGAAACAGGCATCAACATTCAACGATTGAGACAACAGCAAACTTAGCCAGGCCATGCTGCCTATCATACTCATCCTTGCACTGATATAAGGCAATGCTACTATCCATTCGTGTTATGCCAAAGGCAATCATCTCATTAATCAAGAAACCAGAATCCATGTTCCTGCACTTGATTCTATTTAGCCCACAAATTTTATTTATAAGAATACATGCACCTCTGCTTACCAAAACGAGGCGATGTACCTTTCGCCTCGTATTCGACATTCGACGGTGTGCGCCCTTATCTATATGAAGGTCACTGGCATTGTAATCTATTAAGGGCATTTTTGTCTCAAGATGTTTGGATGTCTTACGATCTAGTAGCAAGCCCATCCCAAGGTCCATTTCATTCGTATCATGGTGACCTTAACCAGCAGAGGTAGCGAGCCTCATTGATGGTTCCGTAATACTTGTTGTTTTTAGCATCTCAGATTTCTCCTAGAAAGAATGCTCCCAGTACCCCAGTGCATGACATTTAGGAAAAGCTCATAGCCGTGCACGGGCCTATTCTTTTTGTCCATGAACATGCAATGCACAAGGTAATAACCAATCAATCACAAGCAAAGTCTTAAGTTCCATCGGCACCATGCCCCAATCACCTTCATATTGATGCACAATGCCCTAACATATTGGCCGTAGGTTCCGAACGCATCATCCGATACACAAGTCATACAAACAACACTCGTGCACTTGATGCACGACACCTCAATTGTTCATTGTTCTATTCTTAGTGTTCGACAAAAACTTAAATTTGACTCAGTCGAGCCTCGTATATAGAAATCACTACAAACCTAGCATGATATTGTTTATTTATTAGGCATGAAGGAGTAGGGAAGAAAGGTCTGAACTCGCCCACCTTATCATTCAGCCCATCGCTTTTTCGAGTCAATGCGGCCCAACACAAAATTCTGAATCGATGCGTTACATGATCCATCCTCCTGACTTAGCCATATGAGCTCGCCATGCTCCAACGGACTAACTGACTTGATTCGGTCTATTGCCTACGCCTCAGCTTATTACAAGGGACGTTGCACGCTACATGTACATGATATCAACATAATCAATACCTCTTCAACTCATTTAAATACTTACTCGGATCGGATCCATACCTCTTTGATTCGATCAGCTCAGCGTAATACACCGTACGATGCAAAATATTATATAATATACCACTCAGAACAAGGTTCGTCCTTGAACTGAAGCCAACACTCAATCCACGCGCTTCTTTTGACCATTCAAAATTTTGATCCATGTGATCTACTCATCATCGATTTGATTCACCATCGTGGATCCGTCTTTAGCGTTTATATGATTTCCTTAACAATTCTCGTTTTTCCTTGCAATTTTAATTGAATTCGGTATACCATCGAGTTTGGATCGTACATATATTTAAGGCGTCCTCCAAATACATGCATTTTAGGCAAGCACAATTGTAGAGAATTTGAGCAAAGCTAACAGGTTTAACTTAAATTCTCAAGCACGAGCCACTTTGTACTCGATTTGGTCAGATCTTAGCGTATATTCCCAAAATCCTTCTTGTATACATTATATATTCCGTAAATCATGATCATCCCCCAAACATTTTTGTATACAACATGATTCCAAACCAAAATTCTGATTCTATAAGTTTTTATCGACTATCTAACACATACGTTGCATCAAATCATTACGCATCTGATCTCTATAAATCCCCGCAACACTGTTGCGTCTAACCGTTATCCATCTCTAATCTATCGGAGCCTCTGTTCAACTATTGCTGAGGTCCCGTCTCAATGGCATGAACCAAGTTCAACATGACCAAGGCCCGTCACGATTATATGGTTTCGCACTCGCAACTTTTTATGTTTTTGAAACTATCTACGTATCGCGCCTAGGGCTACCTCCATTAGGCAACTTACCCAGACACCGTGCTTACATCCTGCCGACATAAAAGGTCCACTTGAGTCTACGATGCTCAAAGGTAAAAATCTTTTCGATCCAAGGTCTCTTACGATACGTTTATCTCTGATTCTTGATCGAGTATGAATCCTTTACTCAAGTTTAAAATCAATCCCAACTAGTTCGTTTGCAAACATAGATCGTTTACTTAACGTACGCGAGTCTAACCATTACCTGAATCAAGATCTATGACACAATCTTTAGGATTGTTTCACTATCTTCTACGCTCGTATGTGGCACGATCTCTCACAAGCGTCCATCCGTGCTGCTATACTAGGTCCGTTCATTTATCAATCCGATTATCGACCAACCAAGTCTATTTACGTACTCATTCGATCGAATCATCAATCTCTCGTATATCGATCTAGCCGAAGGCTATTTTGCCAAATTGTGAAACACGATATTTAATCACCTAAACTTATCCTCAACATGCACTATATCATCATTTTATCTACGACGCAATTTCTTATAAGATTTTATTAGGTTCATCCTACGGTCTCCAACATTTTACTTTGATTTGGCGGTCAACTCTTCTAGGGTCAGCTGTCCTGAAGCTACGCTCGATAATTATAGGTCATTAACGAGAGATAGTGACTACGAATCATGATATATCCTATCTAGAAGTCAAATCAATTTATGATGACTTCTATGGTACTCTACCCAATCTGACATAATTTTTTAATCCAAAATACATCTGCCCACCCTAGCAACTGATGCACCGTTACTATCCAAATCTCACATGCACAACCGTCTATAATTCTAGCAAACCAATTCGTATCCACAAGTCACGCTCGTATTTATCCCGTATCCATCCTGATCCATTTGATAATGCGAGGGTCGACTTCAAAATTTCAAACTTTGACTTGCATCGCATTCACTCAAATAACATAATGTCTAACATTATTTTTGTTCATCTAATAAGAGGTATCCTCAAGTTATTGCACATCCTTATTGGTATGCCATAATACCATCAATGATATGCATAACCTAAATATCTTCCTTTCACATGAATTCTAACACATTGCGACTACTATCCTCATCTGAACTGAATGGACGATCAAGCCACTCTCGCATACCCTTTCGACACGTTATATCCTATTGGTATCACGAACATTACTTTTAAACATTATCAACTAACTCTGATGTGCATCTATCATCCAACAACAACATGCAACCTAATTTTTGTTCATCTAGTTAGAGTATCTCCAGGTTATTGTATATTATCTTTGATACGCCTCAATACCATCAACGATATACTTAACCGAAACACCTTCCTTTTGTACGAACTCAAATTCGTTGTAATCGTTGTTATCATTCGAATTGAATATGCATTCGTATTTCGCACGTTCCTCAAATGAACTTTCGATTGCACTACCCAGTCTTTGCTCTAACTTAATCTGGATTGATCAATGCAATTATTTCCTTAACAAAAAATTCTCTTGCTATTTTCAGCCTATCGTTCGGCTTACAGTCAACGAATTCTCATTCGACTCATCATCTATTGATGCGAGTCTGCACCTACTCGTTCTAACCAATTCCATCAAAGCAAGTTTGCATCAATTCCTATCGTATCATTCCACTCGAGTCTCGGTGCTACCTAGTTCGTTGTGGAGAAACCTACCACGACGGATACAACTATTTAGATGCACTGATCGCTAAGTGGTATGGCATATAACACTAAAAAATCGAGCCTATCATTGTCGATACAATTGTTTCGATGCACTGTTGCATATACCACTCGAAATCGAGTCACTAATCGGTATTACACTCTGCATGGGTCCAACATTTTTTGAATTAACTATCCCGTGGTGCTCCTTTCCGATCTCAGATCTAGTGTTCGCTTACTAAAGTTGGGTACAACAACTTGGCCAACATGCACTATCGTTCGCTCAAGTTTGATATTCATTCAGAACTAACTGTGCCTCGGTAATCATATCGATCACAATGCAACATTCGTTAATTCAAGGCTCGACTCAAAATTTGGGACAACGTCAATGTTCATTCGCTCGCGTTTGCCACTCAACCGAGCCGATTCTTTCCTATCGCCTTACGATTTATCAATTCCATCATTGTATCACATGCAATAACTCACTTCTCGTGCTTGAAACCATCGCTCGATTCGGTTAACCCATTGACAATTCATTCTTATAATCATATTCTACACAATACTGATCGACTTGTTGCATCGATGCAACGAACAACTTACGACTTACTGCACTCCGTGTAACCAACAATGCGTAACTCATTACACTTCGTGCAACTAACATCCCATTATTCATTGCATTTCTTATAACCAATATTTTATAACTTGTTTTACCTCGTGCAATGAACATTCTCCGACGATGCTCAGAGATATCGTGATAGTTGTAAACCACCTATATTTTCTGCTTTTTTATATTTTATAAATGTTTAAATGTATTTTTCTTGATCATTAAATAGCTAAATGAATTATTAGTATTTACTTGTATTGAATTTTGAAAACCTTCTTATATATGTAATTCTTTGATTTCAATTAGGTTAACTTAGTATATTGTATTATTGTATAAATGTATGCATATATATATATATAATATATATATATATATATATATATATATATATATATATTTAATATATATATATATATATATATATATATATATATATATATATATATATATATATATATATATATATACACACACTATATGTATATAGGTATATATGTATATATGTGTAGAATGGTATATATATGTGAATATATATAAGGAAATATATATACAAGTATTTATATACTAAGCTATACATTCTGTAAAAAAAAATCAATTGTTACTGTTCACATGAACAGAAAACCAGGGAACCCGATCCCAAACCCAGCAGCCCCAGCTGAACTCACCCTTCTAAATTCGTCCAAAATTTTCCAATTATTTGAACTATTCCTTAGTAAATCTTGAGAATTAGGATGAATCTAATCCTAAATAGGAATCCCATATCAATTAGGAATTTGAAATCGAGTTAAACTCCAAAATTCAGTCGAGTATATAAAAGAACCTGATTATATTCGACTCCTTCCCAATTCTGAGAAATTTGATCCTTACTTCCACCAAAACCCAGTCGCCGTAGCAAGCCTAGACCACCCTCAACCCTAGGAGAACCCCTCCATCCGATTGCCAACGCTAGATTGACGGGGAACAGTCGGCAGAGCCAACTCGCCCGTCAAGAACAGAACGTTCTATTCTGCAAGACCCGGCAGTAGGTACCTCTTTCCTCATCATTGTATCTCCATCAATTGTCGATCATTTTTTATCATGTAAGGCTCCCTGGAAACCCTAACTATACCTCTTTGAACCCCTTCAAAGGGATATGGCTATACCCTATTGTGTCAACCAAGAAATCGACACGAAGTTGGAAGAAAAGTTGTCGTAAATAGAACAACTATCACCCCCAGACCCTCAGTTTGGAAGCCAGATTTCGAACCATACAGTAGGGTTTATGAAAATCTAATTTCAACCAGTCACAATCAACCTATATGAGATTACAAGACTTTTTGTAGAACCAATTTTCTCTCATTATACAGTAATTTATGTGAATCTAAATCAAAGAAAAATTGTGTTTAAAACAGAATTTTTCAGAAACTTTTTTTCGATACGGCATTCACCCCGACAAACCGAGCAAAGTGATCGCAATCCATCAGCATCGAAAGATGCGTATGAATGTTGCCGACGTGTGGGAACTGACGGAACTCGATTTTGTTGTGCGTGTGCGACAAAATCAGTACGTATCCGTCAAGATACCCCCATATCGACCCTTTATAAACTAAGCCATAAATACTTGTACATTCATCAGTTTGAGATAAAACTTACGCCAACAGGACCGAATTAATTTTTTGGTCCTGTGTGCCAAGTTTGGTCCGATTCTGAGAAAGTCGACCGGAACGCCTATTTGGCGGGCCCACGACCCGCTCCAACGGGCAAAATTATGAACGGTTCGTCAGAATCCAATTTTTGACAAACAGTTGGGTTTGCCTCCTTCAATAGGACCTATAGACATGTAGTTTGATGACTTTAGAGACCAAAGATACTGGCATGCATTTCGGTACAAAATGGTCCATCAATTGTCGATCATTTTTTATCACATAAGGCTCCCTGAAAACCCTACCTATACCTCTTCAAACCCCTTCAAAGGGATATGGCTATACCCTATTGTGTTGACCAAGAAATCGATACGAAGTTGGAAGAAAAGTTATCGAAAACAGAACAACTATCACCCCCAGACCCTCAGTTTGGAAGCCAGTTTTGAACCATATAGTAGGGTTTATGAAAATCTAATTTCAAACAGTCATAGTCAACCTATACGAGATTACAACACTTTTTATAGAACCACTTTTCGCTCATTATACAGAAAGTTATGTGAATCTAAAATCAAAGAAAAACTGTGTTTAAAACTGAATTTTTTAAAAACTTTTTCCCGATATGGCGTTCGCCATGACAAACCGGGTAACGTGGTCGCAACCCATCAGCATCGAAAGATGTGTATGAATGTTGCCGACGTGTGGAAAGTGACAGAACTTGATTTGTTGTGCATGCACGATAAAATCAGTTGCGTATCCGTCAAGATACTCCTATATCGAACCTTTACAAACTAAGCCATAACTTCGTGTATAGTCGTCAGTTCGAGAAAAAACTTACGCCAATAAGACTGAATCGATTTTTTGGTCCTATGTTCCAAGTTTGGTCCGATTCTGAGAAGGTCGACCAGAACGCCTATTTGGCGGGCCCGTGACCCGTTCCAACAGGAAAAATTATGCACGGCCCGCAGTAATCAAACTTAGGATATATGGTTTGATTCGTCTCTTCTAATCGTACCTGTAGACATATAGTTTGATGATTTTAGAAACCATAGATACTGGCATACGTTTTTGTGCAAAACGGGTCCAACGACGGACAACATTTTGACACAAAATTACGATTTTGTCCTTGTGTCCAAAATTTGACTTTTAGACAGGCGATTTATGACATATCTTTTACACTAAGAACATTCTTGATGTTTGTTTCAGCATCCGAAGCCGTTCGTGGATTGTGACTTTCTTTTGCTGACGCTTGTAACTGTTGGACTTGCCATCCTCGCACCACAAGCAAAATACTTTGCCACCATACCCTGTGATTACTTTTACTTTAATTTAGTTATTTATATTCAGTATTATTTATCTGTTGCAAGTATTGTATCACTGTGCATCCAAGTCACAATTGGATGCAAGCGACTTTATTGATCGTTTTACTGTTTTTATTTTATTTTTGTATTGGCTTAGTTCTAGTGACCACCCATTGATGTTGAGGTACTGGTATATCTTATATGGCCTTGACACATAATTACCACGTGATGTGAGTCACATGTAGACACGTACTTGCGTAGTCGGCTGGCCACTAATACGTATGAGGCGTGCGACGGTTAACTGCCAATAGATTTGCATGCTAGTGGACTTGGCAGTTGCTAGAGGTTCATATGAGTCATGGATGTGACCCTACTAGGCATTGGGTGAGAAGAACAGTTCCTTAACGTGTGGGCTACGTATGCACTTCCCTTTTATTGCCGGAAGCTCTGCTGGAGATACGGTCCTGATACCCCTATTCCTGATCCTGCTGGCCTCTGACATTCGATGAATGTCATGCTTTGTGGTCCCTGGTATCCCATGAGGAACCATACGGATCCCATTATAGCCAGAGTGTGTCACTACCACCTTTCTAGCTTGGGGGTATTTTGGTCATTTTTCAAATTTTGGGAATTTTTGGAATTATTATGTATTATTATGATTTATTAGAATTAATATGATTTTCGGTGATTTTTGGTGATTTTTAGGATAATTGAATTTGGGCCTATAGTTGACTTTGACTTGTGTTGACTAGAAGACTAACCTAGTAACTAATCTAGGTTATGGCCACTTAGTTAGGTTAAGTAACCTTGGTTTGACGTAATTTAATGAGGTTTAAGCCATTGGAACTAGTTAGGAGTGATTTGGAGTTGTGTTAGGCTAATATGGCTTAAAACTTCATAAGTCATGACTTATGGTTCTAACCATTTAATAAACAACTTAGCCATAGCCTATAGGACTTGGCCCAAAGCCCAAATTAGCAACCCTAACATTTTGTCCAGCCAACCTAGGGATTCCCCCACTATAAAACCCCTCCTAATTTCTAGGGCTAGCCTCCTTTCCTTAGGAAATCCATTTCAAGAAGAAAGAGGTGAGCTCCCATCTTTAGAAATTCATAATAAATCCATTTTTCCTCCTTTTTAATCCAAACAAGTTACAATATATTCTAATTATTGTTTTCTTGCTGTTGGAATTGGTTGTTCTCAGTTTTCTAACAATTTGGAGGAGTTTCACCATCGAGGAGAACATCACTCATTAAAGCTTTTTGAGAGTTTTGACTCTTTGAGGTAACTTCCTATTTCCATCATAGAATCCTAAAATTTTTTCATCATTAGGGAGCCTTAGACCTAACCTAACAGTAGGAATAGGAAACCCTAAGTTTTTGTGTCGTTTCGTGTCCTAACAGGACACGTATCAGTGACCTGTTCTTAGTGTTTGTGGAAATGCCTCAGTGAACTTTTTGTGTTAATTTTCGAATTGTATTTGAATAAAAATTTGCATTGTTGTGTCGCTTATCCATTTCTGAAGCTCTGAGTCGATTTTGTGCTTGTGTCGTGTCGTTAGGACACTCGTACACACGCACTTGGACACGCGCGCGCGGCTACAGGAATGCCCTGCCTATCGGGCACTTTTCTGGACACGACACACATTTGTTTGAAACGAAACTTGACACGCCACTAGGGGCAGTGGCTGAGACGCCAGGTGTCAAGTTTCGTGGGCCCACGTGGCGTATCGAGTGAGGAATCCTCGACGCACTGGATTTTGCCTGTACAGTGCGCCTATGTTTTCGTGCACTGATACGCGCGTGTCCTGTTGTGCACACTCGACTTGGACACGATTCAGGGTGTCCAGTCGATAGCCCTAGTCTAGGTTGACACTGGGACACAACCTCGTGGGTTGTGTCGTGTCGTGTTGTGCACACGAGAGTCGGGAACACGTGCACGACGATTAGTTCCCTGTGTGCACAGTTTTACTGTTTTGTGTGTTTTAAGTTGTTGGACACGTTTGTGTCCACTTTTGTGGACACAAACACCTCACTTGGCATGTATGCATCATATATTTATTTTACCAACTCTTTAATTTTTCATTAGTTAATTCCCATTTTTCCCTAGTTATGATACTAGGTATCATTTTCTATTTCCAGTTTTCAGAAATCCAAATTGGACATCTATTTTAACCCATTATTTACTGCTTAAATACTGATTTGAGTCCTAGTTAGTGTTCTCCTATAGCTAACCTATCTATGTGATGAAATTGGGTTCATTTGGTGTTCTTTTTGCTGTCATTGGGGAGCAAATAGGAAAACAGGGATTTTAGTTCAGAAATCCTGAACTAGGTTTAAGTTTCAGTATTTCTTTTGTTGTTGTGTCTTGAATCCCTTTCCCTTGCTGTAGGTTCTGAACACCTATGTGATTAGTCTCCCTTCTAGTTTTGTGAAATGTGTTTTGGTTGGGGGTTGTTTGATGAGATTTTGAGCTCAAACTGAGAATAGGTAAAGGAGGGGGACTGTCATTTGATTTTCTGAGTTTTTTTGATATTGAACCTGTGTATGGACTGCCCCTATTGCTTCCCTGTGTGTGATTCCCTGTTTACAGTCCAGTTTACCAAATGATTTATCCCTCACCCTTTCACTCATGGCATGTAAACATAACACACACTCTTTTCCTCCCTCTTTCACTGTTATGAAATTCCTGCACACATAAAGTATGCATACACACACTATTTTTGTTTTCCTTACACTGTCTTATGTAATTCCTGTACACTCTCACCATAACACACACACACACACATGATATATATATTACCCTCACCCATACACACACATATCTCACACACTCACCTCACTGTCCAGGTTACACACACACAAGCACTCATATTCACACACATATACCCTCTCTCATTCTCTCCTTATGCCTAGTCCTTATATGTGTAGACTATATGTCTAGTATGTAGACATATATTATAATGTATGTATCTATATATAGTGTAATGTAAAGTGTGGATTAATATATAAGTCTTGAAGGTTGTGGGTATGTAGATTGTGATGATCTATTGATGTATGGCTATCATAGGCATGTGTTGTATTAGGTAGGAGGCATAGATCATGGGGTTAACTTTGTGTATGTGTAGGAGTGCTAACTGGGCTTGATTGGGCTAAGATAGGTTAGTACAGACTTGTTAGACCTAGTTAGTTGAGTTTAGACTTGATTAGACTTGGTTGACCTAGTTTGACTTCTAGGGTTGACCAGAGTTGACCAAGAGTTAACTTTGGCCTAGAATGACCTAAAATCATATAGAATGCATAGTAGGACTCCATTTTACTATTTTGGACTTGTTGTGACTTGTGCTATTCTGATTAGGAGCCAGACACCACTCCTCGGACGGTACTTTTCAAATTGGACACTCAGATACTGGCGAGTACATTCTCTGATCATTTTATATCCTGCTTAGAATTATTTCCTGCAGTAGATTACTTTACCTGTACTGTCACGTTGGTCACACAGATTGGTACTATATGGATCCCTTCTTGAGATGTTATCCTTAGGGAGCATCAGGTACTACATGTTCTGTGCGTTTCACTTATATGGCGTATCATATGCTTTATTGGTTCTTTGATCACTTACGACATATACTCTTATGATCGTAGAGTCTTTCTAGAATCCTTATCCCATTTATGGGACTACTATGTATCACCTTCGGGGTCTACTACCCTTCGGGGGCTGTTATATAGCATCATATAACATAACCTGGCTGGATCCTTGTGTATTGATTGGGGGTACAGGGGAGTAGAAATGGACATGTGAATAATACCCAAGTAGTATCTTATCAGAATCTCTTCCATAGTGTCTTATCAGAATCTCCTATGCCATTTACATGTCTATATTGTACTCTGACTCACTAGTCACATGATAGTTCTCTATTTATAGTAGATATTCTCTTACAGCTTTCTCTCTCTGTTTACATACTGCACTTCTTTCAGTACTTGTATCTTACTTTACTGCATGATTATATCTTCTAACCTGCTATGATCTGTTGAGATGTACTGTACTCGCTCCTGTCCTGACTGGACCTGTTAAAAATATTACAGAGGACGAGGAGGAGGCTTGCCTGGACACTTACTACGGGGCAGCCTTAGATGACACCTGCGAGCTGGACCCTCAGGAGGACCCAGCTCTAGCTGAGGAGATCACCCCGATTGCCTAGACTAGACTAGTTAGGCTTATCTTACTTTATGCAGTCTTGAGACATGTCTTAGTTAGATTATATTTGGAGTTATGAGTTGTATATATTCTTTCATCTGAGACCTTTTACTGTTGGATATTGCTGGGATTATCTTAGACTACTGTTATTTCATCTATTTACTTCCTTGAGGTCTATTCCATTTCGTGCTATCTCTTCCTTAGTTGTGATTGAGTTTTACTGTTATGTCACCCCCATTCGGGAAGTATAAACTGTTTAGATATATATTGTTAGATGTATGTTGACCTAGGACAGCGCTCTACCGCCGACATTACGACGTTGGCTGGGCGTTGTTACGTTCTCGTACCCTCACAGTGGGTGCGGGTCGTGACACGTTTTTAGTGGTGGCCCATGCAGGTCTAGACTAGAAGTGTAGTGGTACTCGAACTAGAGTATCACTGCAGCCTGCTATAGGATATAGGACATTAATTTTAAGATACTCAATCACTCTAGGAAAATTTCTTTTATTGCCATTTAAATCCTTTGTCAGCTGATCCTTTGAATTAAAATTGTCCGCCTTTGTTATTTCGCTTCTTTCTCAGAAATTGATACTCTTGTTTGTCTATCTTCAGGATGGTAGAGACTCGATCGCAGCATGCCATTCATGAGGATGCTATAGAGGGGACTGCTACCTCTCAGCCAGCACGGCGAGGCCAGGAGACTGCAGCTCTTGTCACCTCAGCTCGTGTTGAGACCTCGGCAACCGCAGCAGGAGGTATGCATCCACCGACTGGGAGGCAGGACCCGGTCATTCCAGAGGATCCTTTCCTGCCGCCACCGCCTCCAGGACATGTGGACGCAGCTCAAATGTTCACGTATTTCCAGCAGTTCATGGACCGACAGTAGGCTCGGCAGGACAGAGGTATGGAGTTGGCCGTCTCGACAGCCGCAGCTCGACCAGTGGTGCAGCAGTCGAGGACACCGGGGATCGAGCAATTTCAGAAGATGAGCCCCAGAGACTTTCTGGGGACAGAGGGGATCCTATATGCCGATGAGTGGATCGAGCATATAGAGGAGATCTTCTGCTTGGCCAGGATTCCAGCAGACCTTCAGATCGAGGCCGCAGCTAGCCGGATACGAGATCTTGCTCGCACCTGGTATCTGTCAGACCCCAGGGTGGGGGTACCAGGGCAGACTTGGGAGCAGTTCAGGGGCTTCTTCAAGAAGAAGTTCTTCCCAGATTCAGCAGTCAGAGCCTTAGAGTCGCAGTTTGAGAGCTTGGTCCAGGGGAGCCTCTCAGTAGAGGAGTATGCTGGAAAGTTTGGTCGTCTCGGCAGGTTCGTGGAGGGCTTGAGCGAGACGGCGAAGGCCCAGAGGTTCCGGAAGGGTCTGGTCAAGGAGGTCAAGTCCCTGACCAAGGGCAGCAGAGATGCTACGTTCGAGGAGATCTTGACGGGGTCCCTGTTAGCTGAGGATGATCTTGAGCTTAGGCTCAAGAGAGGGAGAGACCCAGTTGGAGGCAGCAGCAGCGGGGGCCAGGCCAAGAGGCTCCACTTTCAGTTTCAGCAGCTGAGGCAGTTCCAGCCGCAGCCGATCCAGCAAAGGCCAGTTCAGCAGCAGAAGCCGAGACAGCACCAGCAGGGTCAGAGACAGGGAGCCACTTGTGCCTACTGCAAGAAGCCTGGGCACGTCTTCAATGAGTGCCGGAAGAGGCTAGGCCTGTGCCTATTGTGTGGTTCAGCAGACCACTAGATGAGGGAGTGCCGCATAGCACGAGCAGGCCCGGAAGGAGGAGCCAGAGCTCCAGCAGGCCAGCAGAGGGAACCAGCCCTGCCGACGCAGCAGCAGAGGTTTGTCCAGCACCAGCAGCTGGCCAGGGGAGGCCAGCAGGGGCGAGCTTTTGCCATGGCAGCTAGAGAGGCAGAGGTGACTGGAGAGCTGATTGCATGTTCGATTCTTCTTGACTCCAGTCTAGCTTTTGCCTTATTCGATTCCGGTGCTTCGCATAGCTTCATATCAGTATCTTTTACGATTAGACACGGTATCATAGCTGAATCGTTGCCTAGGACTTACAAGATCACGACCGGGGGTGGTATTATCCTCGTGAGTGATGTTTGTAAGGGTCGGAGAGTAGTTTTGGGAGGCCGTGAGTTGGAGGTGAGCCTTCTCGTAATGCCATTGCCGAACTACGATATAGTACTAGGCATGGATTGGTTGAGCAGGCACCACGCCAGCATTGATTGTAGAGGGGGTAGAGTTCTGTTCAGAGCACCGGGGGAGCCAGAGTTCGAGTACTCCAGACGTCAGGCAGAGCAGAGCAGCAGAGTCTTCTGTGGAGTCTCGGTCGAGGAGCAGACGATTCCATACCCTTTGATAGCAGATTATATGGATGTTTTCCCAGAGGAGTTGCTGGGACTGCCACCAGACAGGGATATAGAGTTCTCGATAGACTTGGTTCCAGGAGTGGAACCCATCTCTCAGTATGTCTATCGGGTGAACAACAGCAAGCTGGTGGAGCTGAAGAAGCAGGTGGATGAGCTTCAGGACAAGGGCTTCATCCGCTCGAGTTCGTCGCCATAGGGTGCACCAGTGTTATTTGTGCCGAAGAAGGATGGGTCAGTACGCATGTGTATTGACTATAGGGCACTCAACAACCTCACGATCAAGAACAAATACCCACTGCCGTGGATCGACGATCTATTTGACAAGTTGAGCGGAGCTCGGGTATTTTCCAAGTTTGATCTGAGGTCGGGATATCACCAGGTGAAGGTGAAGGGGGAGGATATTCCCAAGACCGCTTTCAGGACGCGGTACGGGCAGTTCGAGTTTTTGGTTATGCCGTTTGGGCTAACCAATGCACTAGCAGTGTTTATGAACCTTATGAACAAGGTGTTCCATCAGTATCTGGATCAGTTTGTGGTAGTGTTCATAGATGATATTTTGGTATATTCTAAGACTGAGGAGGAGCACGAGGAGCATCTTAGGATCGTGCTGGAGACTCTCAGGAAGGAGCAGCTTTACGGGAAGCTCTCCAAGTGTGAGTTCTTCTTGGATCGGGTGGACCTCTTGGGGCATGTGATGACTGGAGATGGTATCTCAGTTGTCCCCAAGAAGATTGTAGCAGTTGAGGCATGGGCTGCGCCGACTTCAGTAGCAGAGATCAGGAGTTTCCTGGGGCTGGCAGGATACTATCGGAGGTTCGTGCAGGATTTCTCCCGGGTTGCAGAGCCGTTGACACGGTTGACCCGGAAGGATGCTGAGTATGTTTGGTCAGAGGAGTGTCAAGCAGCTTTTGATGAGTTAAAGAAGCGGCTGACGACAGCTTCGATTCTGACGTTGCCTTCAGGATCAGGTGGTTTCACTATTTACAGTGATGCTTCAGGAAAGGGTCTGGGTTGTGTGTTGCAGCAGCATGGGAAGGTGATTGCCTATGCTTCCAGGCAATTGCATCCCCATGAGAAGAACTACCCTACCCACGACCTGGAGCTGGCAGCAGTAATATTTGCTCTGAAGCTGTGGAAGCATTATCTGTATGGTGAGAGGGTGGAGATCTTCACAGATCACAAGAGCTTAAAGTATGTGTTCACTCAGAAGGAGTTGAACATGAGGCAGCACAGATGGTTGGAGTTGATGAAGGACTTCGATATTGCACTGCAGTATCATCCAGGGAAGGCCAACGTGGTTACCGATGCCTTGAGTAGGTATCCGACAGCCATGTGTTTGACCATGGATCGGCATTTGCTTGCCGACTTGGAGAGCCTTGGGATTGAGGTGATCGTGCCGGGAGTGCAGATGCAGCTATGGGGGATGCAGATTCAGTCAGACTTGGTGGAGAGGATCAAGTCGGCACAGTTTGAGGACGTTGCTCTACGGTGTCTCCAGGAGCAGGTTCGAGCAGGTTTGCTGGAGGGCGAGTTTTCTCTTGCTGAGGATGGTGCCTTGAGGTACAGTTCCATATTATGTGTGCCCAGCGAAGAGCTCAGGGAGCAGGTTATGTAGGAGGCCCACAGATCTCAGTACTCTATACACCCGGGTGCCAATAAGATGTACCGAGATCTGCGGGAGCATGTTTGGTGGTCAGGAATGAAGCGGAAGGTGGCTCGCTTCGTGGCTAGGTGTTTGGTCTGTCAGCAGGTCAAGGCGGAGAGACAGAGGCCCGGTAGATTGTTGCAGCCACTGCCCATTCCCGAGTGGAAATGGAAGCATATCACGATGGACTTCGTTTCAGGATTACCGCGTACTCCAGGAGGGAAAGACGCGATTTGGGTCATCGTTGATAGGTTGACCAAATCGGCCCACTTCTTGCCATTCAAGGTGGGTACGTCTACAGAGAGGCTGGCGGAGATGTATATGCGGCAGATAGTCAGGATCCACGGAGTTTCGGTCAGCATCGTCTCAGATCGGGATAGTCATTTTACTTCCCATTTCTGGAGGAGTCTGCAGACCAGCTTGGGCACTCAGCTCAAGTTTAGTACTGCATACCACCCCCAGACGGACGGACAGTCAGAGCGGACTATTCAGACCCTTGAGGATACGCTGCGGACGTGCGTCCTGGACTTTGGAGGTTCCTGGGAGGATCATCTTTATTTGGTGGAGTTTGCCTATAACAATAGTTTCCAGGCCAGCATCGAGATGTCACCTTTCGAGGCTCTGTACGGGCGTAGGTGCCGTACACCCTTATCTTGGGATGATGTTGGTGAGCGAGCTTTACTTGGGCCAGAGATGGTTGTTGATGCGGCCGAGAAGGTGAAGCTTATCAGGGACAGACTTCGCATGGCGCAGGATAGACATCGTCACTGGGCCGATAGCCACCGGAGGCCCTTGGAGTTTGAGGTACGGAGTAGAGTAGGATTAGATTTAGGTTGTTGTTTGCATTTTTGATCATGTTTGTTTATTATAATTAATTGAGACCTTGCTTGTGATTAGGTCGGAGACCAGGTTTTCTTGAGGATATCTCTGACTCGTGGTACGATACGTTTTGGTGGAGGCGGAAAGCTTAGCCCGTGCTACATCGGCCCTTTCGTTATCAGCGGGAGAGTCGGTGACGTGGCTTACAGGCTAGACTTGCCGCCTGCACTTGGTGGGGTCCACAACGTATTTCATGTATCCCAGTTGAGACGGTACGTGGCTGACCCTAGCCATGTGCTCGATCATTCAGAGATAGAGGTTGGGCCTTCTCTCAGCTATCCAGAGCAGCCCGTGGAGATTCTGGATCGACGGGAGAAGGTTCTGAGGAACCAGGTGATACCCTTGGTACGCGTCGCATGGAGGCATCATTCTCCAGGAGAGTCTACCTCGGAGCGGGAGGATGAGATGTGCGAGCGGTACCCCTATCTTTTTGGACCTTGAGGCATACTTTTCCATCCTTCTCAGCAGTTTAGTTTCGCCTTTAATTTCGAGGACGAAATTATTTTAAGGAGGGTAGATTTGTCACTACCACCTTTCTAGCTTGGGGGTATTTTGGTCATTTTTCAAATTTTGGGAATTTTTGGAATTATTATGTATTATTATGATTTATTAGAATTAATATGATTTTTGGTGATTTTTGGTGATTTTTAGGATAATTGAATTTGGGCCTATAGTTGACATTGACTTGTGTTGACTAGAAGCCTAACCTAGTGACTAATCTAGGTTATGGCCACTTAGTTAGGTTAAGTAACCTTGTTTTGACCTAATTTAATGAGGTTTAAGTCATTGGAACTAGTTAGGAGTGATTTGGAGTTGTTTAGGCTAATATGGCTTAAAACTTCATAAGTCATGACTTATGGTTCTAATCATTTAATAAACAACTTAGCCATAGCCTATAGGACTTGGCACAAAGCCCAAATTAGCAACCCTAACATTTTGTCCAGCCAACCTAGGGATTCCTCCACTATAAAACCCCTCCTAATTTCTACGGCTAGCCTCCTTTCCTTAGGAAATCCATTTCAAGAAGAAAGAGGTGAGCTCCCATCTTTAGAAATTCATAATAAATCCATTTTTCCTCCTTTTTAATCCAAACAAGTTACAATAGGTTCTAATTATTGTTTTCTTGCTGTTGGAATTGGTTGTTCTCAGTTTTCTAACAATTTGGAGGAGTTTCACCATCAAGGAGAACATCACTCATTAAAGCTTTTTGAGAGTTTTGACTCTTTGAGGTAACTTCCTATTTCTACCATAGAATCCTGATATTTTTGCATCATTAGGGAGCCCTAGACCTAACCTAACAGTAGGAATAGGAAACCCTAAGTTTTTGTATCGTTTCGTGTCCTAACAGGACACGTATCAGTGACCTGTTCTTAGTGTTTGTGGAAATGCCTCAGTGAACTTTTTGTGTTAATTTTTGAATTGTATTTGAATAGAAATTTGCATTGTTGTGTCGCTTATCCATTTCTGAAGCTCTGAGTCGATTTCGTGCTT
Source organism: Iris pallida (assembly GCA_029216955.1). Lineage (NCBI taxonomy): Eukaryota > Viridiplantae > Streptophyta > Magnoliopsida > Asparagales > Iridaceae > Iris > Iris pallida. The sequence continues at coordinate 2,247,344 of JANAVB010026400.1, forward strand.
CTGTCGTGTCGTTAGGACACTCGTACACACGCACTTGGACACGCACGCGCGGCTACAGGAATGCCCTGCCTATCGGGCACTTTTTTGGACACGACACACATTTGTTTGACACGAAACTTGACACGCCACTAGGGGCAGTGGCTGATACGCCACGTGTCAAGTTTCGTAGGCCCACGTGGCTTATCGAGTGAGGAATCCTCGACGTACTGGATTTTGCCTGTGCAGTGCGCCTGTGTTTTCGTGCACTGATACGCGCGTGTCCTGTTGTGCCCACTCGACTTGGACACGATTCAGGGTGTCCAGTCGATAGCCCTAGTCTAGGTTGACACTGGGACACAACCTCATGGGTTGTGTCGTGTCGTGTTGTGCACACGAGAGTCGGGAACACGTGCACGATGATTAGTTCCCTGTGTGCACAGTTTTACTGTTTTGTGTGTTTTAAGTTGTTGGACACGTTTGTGTCCACTTTTGTGGACACAAACACCTCACTTGGCATGTATGCATCATATATTTATTTTACCAACTCTTTATTTTGAATTTTAATAATTTTTCATTAGTTAATTCCCATTTTTCCCTAGTTATGATACTAGGTATCATTTTCTATTTCCAGTTTTCAGAAATCCAAATTGGACATCTATTTTAACCTATTATTTACTGCTTAAATACTGATTTGAGTCCTAGTTAGTGTTCTCCTATAGCTAACCTAGCTATGTGATGAAATTGGGTTCATTTGGTGTTCTTTTTGCTGTCATTGGGGAGCAAATGGGAAAACTGGGATTTTAGTTCAGAAATCCTGAACTAGGTTTAAGTTTCAGTATTTCTTTTGTTGTTGTGTCTTGAATCCCTTTCCTTTCCCTTGCTGTAGGTTCTGAACACCTATGTGATTAGTCTCCCTTCTAGTTTTGTGAAATGTGTTTTGGTTGGGGGTTGTTTGATGAGATTTTGAGCTCAAACTGAGAATAGGTAAAGGAGGGGGACTGTCATTTAATTTTCTGAGTTTTTTTGATATTGAACCTGTGTATGGACTGCCCCTATTGCTTCCCTGTGTGTGATTCCCTGTTTACAGTCCAGTTTAGCAAATGATTTATCCCTCACCCTTTCACTCATGGCATGTAAACATAACACACACTCTTTTCCTCCCTCTTTCACTGTTATGAAATTCCTGCACACACAAAGTATGCATACACACACTGTTTTTGTTTTCCTTACACCGTCTTATGTAATTCCTGTACACTCTCACCATAACACACACACACATGATATATATATTACCCTCACCCATACACACACATATCTCACACACTCACCTCACTGTCCAGGTTACACACACACACAAGCACTCACATTCACACACATATACCCTCTCTCATTCTCTCCTTATGCCTAGTCCTTACATGTGTAGACTGTATGTCTAGTATGTAGACATATATTATAATGTATGTATCTATATATAGTGTAATGTAAAGTGTGGATTAATATATAAGTCTTGAAGTGTCACGCCCCAGAACCAGAATACTGGAGAGCGGGGGCAGACATAGCCAGCTACGTATAATGAAATGGAATCCATCTCACCATACGGTCACGGCTGTCTAGATATGTGAGGGTTTATCTACAAGCCAACAGTCTCTTATGGTCATAAATTATCCTATTGTCTCAATCTCAACCAACTAATAATAATCACAAGATATCAGATCACCAAATATACAATTGTAAGGCGTCCCAAACATTACATATCCAGATGATCATGAAGCTAGTCGTACAAAATGTAAGGACTAGCAGAGTTAAGTCATACATGATCAACCTCGAGTTGCCAATCATGATTACAGCCCGTAGGCAGACAGTAAATAAAGTTGCAAACGAGCTAACACTTGCTCGGCGGCTAAACGCCTCAAAAGAATATTATTACAATAAGGTGGGCAAGACAAAAAGAAAACCCACTCTTGGCCCGGGTTTCGTCTAGTTGTCACCATCGGGCTGGAAGACAGGTAGATCCTTTGCTGCTGCTCCGGTATCTGGCCATACAAAACCAGCTGGGTCAGACCCTAGAAAGAGCAAATGCCACATAGGAGGCCACAAAATGAGAACAAAAGCCAGCAAATTAGCACAATAATATAATTACATAATAAAAGGCAGTAGTTTAAGAAAAGCATGATGGGTAATTATAAAAGACAATCTTGCATAAAATCACTGAAAGATAGGACATATAGAAAAGCATGACAGGATGATATACGATGAGATGACCATGGGACTATTCAGATAGCTAGGTTACAACTCGTAAACCAAACAAGGACCGGGGTTGTAACCCTTCGTCTGAACCAAACTTGGTTTCTCTCACCATTTATCGGCAAGATAAATATAAGAAATCAGGTCAAGTAACAATCTGGAGTGACAATCATTATAGTGACAATCTGGAGTGACAATCCTTCAATCATTCTGGTACAATCTTACAATCAATCATTTCTAGACAATACTATACTGGACTAGACTCCATCCAAGCAATCACGGCCAATCATTGCCTACGGCTTTCTACATTAACTAACTAGGGTTATCACAATCCTAGTTACTAACAAGATGCAATGAGATGCTCCAAGTAGTCACAGGCCCTGCAGCTATCCAGGTTATCCAGGCAATTATTATGGTGACAATCTGGAGAGTACAATACATTATAGTGACAATAGAGTTTAATCATTTAAGTGACAATGGTGGGTGCCCCACATAACAGTGGGCTGGAAATGTGCCCTACTCGTCGGCAGGCTACAAGTCCAATCATTTGCAGCCGGGATAACGGGATCGCCTGTAACTGGAAAACATCTCTTCATGACCAGTGAATTATACTAATTATTAACCGTAGTCCAATTCAGTAGGTACTCCTGACCGTGGTACTCAGGAGTCCCCTCCTAGACATGATGCAAGACATGACTGGATTATTTGTACAAGCACAATCGCCCACGGTATCAGGATTAATTATACAGGTCATGTCATGTCAGGTAGCCGTCGCAACAGCTATTTAAGATATATCAGGTCAAGTTATCATATCAAGTGTACTAGTCAGGAGTGTGCCACGACGGGCCACTTATCAGGTCATGCTCAATTATCAATTCCAAACATACCAAGTAAATTCGTGATTATCAAGTTCAGGACAAAAGGCGTAAGGATATAAAATTGACATAAAATATCTAATAAAATATCAATATACAGGGCTATAGAAGAGCCAAGCTTAAAGAAAATAAAACCAAATCTCCATGATTGGACAGATTGCGCAAGGGTCCCTGGGGTCGGGTTGCGCAGCAGTCAAGTGCGCCAGGGGCCAACTGCGTAGGGGTGAGCTGCACAGGGTACCAACTACGCAGGGGTGAGCTGCGCAGGGTACCAACTGCGCAGGGGTGGATGGCGCAGCTAATGGATTGCGCTGGATCAGGTTGTGCAGGAGTGGATGGCGCATGGATGGATTGCGCAGAAGTGGACTGCGCAAGAGCCATGCGCGCAAGGGAAAAAGGGAACGCTGGGCTAAGAAGCGCCAGCGTAGTTCAGCGCAGCGCAATGCGCTGGCCGAGGGGATGCGCAGTTCACCAAAGGGTGAGCTGCGCAATCGGCCTTGCGCTAAAGAGCGCAGGCCGAGAGGTCTGCTCCTCCAACCCGAGAAGAACTCCAAGAACTCCAAAACTTCAATTCTTCATATCTTTGTCAAATCAAAGGCAAATCTAGATTTTCAAAGGTCTAACTTGAGTAAAATTGAATTCTCTTCCATATGGAAGCATCAAAACAAGCAAAAATCAAAGCTAAATAGATCAAAACTATATAAATCCGAAAATAGTAAAAACTTAGATCTAGAACAAAGGAAACTCCAATTCACAAAATGACAAGTTCTAATGTTGATCACCATGGCCTAATCTAGCTAATGGACAAATAAAAAGTGGTTCTCATGTGGTGGCAAGGTGCACTTGCCTATGGTGTTGGTAGAGGAAGGAGGAAGAAGAAGATGGAGAAATAAATGAGAGAATAAAAAGGAGAGAGAAAAGTAGGTAGAGTTTTAATGAAGGTGAGTTGTGGTGGAATGAGGGTTGATCATAGGCTAAGGTGTTCCTCTCATGATAGACCAAACCAAACCAAACCCTCACCACAAAATAAACCAAGCCAGGTAAAAACCCAATCACGAGAAATCCAAAATCCGCAAGTCAAGCCAATTACAAGTTCATGCCAAAATCCGAGAAAATAAATACAGGTCTGAATTACATGCAAGCTTGACAAAAATACATATTCAGAATATGGGTGTTACAACTCTACCCACCTTAAAAGAATTCTGTCCTCGGAATTTAAATCAAGATGCTTAGAGACGTAAGAGCCCGCATTACTAATCACCAATAAGCTACACTAAGCAAACAATCAAACAATCATACATGCAAGCAAGGGATGGGAAACATACGACATAAGGAAGACATTATATCTTACGAGTCAAACAAGTCGGGATATCGTGATCGGATGTCATCCTCACACTCCCACGTTTGACTCCTCCAAAGAGTGATGAGCTCAAGCAACACGAACTAAACTGATAGTCTTGTGCTTGAGGTCTCTCTTTTTGGTCAAACAGGGACACGGGCCTCTCCTCATACAAAAAGGTTGGTACCAATTACCGTTTTCGAATGATCTAGGACATGGCTCGGGCCCGGGATGTACCGTTGTAAATAGGATACATGAAATACGTCATGTACCCCGCATAATGACGGTAGAAAAGCAAGATGAGAGGACACATTTACCTCTCGGTCGATTCTGAACCTGAGCCTGGGCTAGGGCAAACTGTCGCGGGTTCTGTTGCTAGAAAGTCTGGGCCTGAGTCGGCAATGGCCTCGGGAACGGGAACTGCTATTGCTGGTGAACTGGAGCTGGTACTGGTACTGGTGCTGGTGCTGGTCCCCTAACCGAGGGACTAGATACTGTCGATGCTGAATCAACTCTGAAAGGGCAGGACCCTACCCTATGATCCGGTGCTCCACACAATAAACACAATCCCAACGCCTTGCGACATTCCGCTACCACGTGTCCAGGCTTCCCACAATAAGAACAGCCTACAGCGGAAGACTGTGCTTGCTTCTATTTCTGCTGAGGGTACGTCGGGGTTGAGTGCTGATCCGACGTAACTGAGGTTGCTTGCCTCGGAGTTCCAATAGTCAAAGCCCTAGCTGCCGGGGCTGGTGCTGAAGACTGATCTTGATCTTCTTGCTGTTGCTGGGCTACCGGCCGAACTTCTTCTGGATGATCAACAGGAGTGATGCCGCTGAAGCAATGACATCAGAAATATTAAGAAAGGACCAGGATAGAACAATGATGCAAACATGTTATCAAGTCAGGAATTCAAGGAGATAAGAAGATACGAGTGGAGATCAAAGGCAAGTATAGATTGAGACATCTATCTGGTAAACCCTCACATTTCTTGATTGACAAGACCTGCATGGGCCACCACTTAAACCATGTCACGCCCCAGAACCAGAATACTGGAGAGCGGGAACAGACATAGCCAGCTACATATAATGAAATGGAATCCATCTCACCATACGGTCACGGCTGTCTAGATATGTGAGGGTTTATCTACAAGCCAACAGTCTCTTATGGTCATAAATTATCCTATTGTCTCAATCTCAACCAACTAATAATAATCACAAGATATCAGATCACCAAATATACAATTGTAAGGCGTCCCAAACATTACATATCCAGATGATCATGAAGCTAGTCGTACAAAATGTAAGGACTAGCAGAGTTGAGTCATACATGATCAACCTCGAGTTGCCAATCATGATTACAGCCCGTAGGCAGACAGTAAATAAAGTTGCAAACGAGCTAACACTTGCTCGGCGGCTAAACGCCCCAAAACAATATTTTTACAATAAGGTGGGCAAGACAAAAAAAAAACCCACTCTTGGCTCGGGTTCCGTCTAGTTATCACCATCGGGCTGGAAGACAGGTAGATCCTTTGCTGCTGCTCCGGTATCTGGCCATACAAAACCAGCTGGGTCAGACCCCAGAAAGAGCAAGTGCCACAAAGGAGGCCACAAAATAAGAACAAAAGCCAGCAAATTAGCACAATAATATAATTACATAATAAAAGGCAGTAGTTTAAGAAAAGCATGATGGGTAATTATAAAAGACAATCTTGCATAAAATCACTGAAAGATAGGACATATGGAAAAGCATGACAGGATGATATACGATGAGATGACCATGGGACTATTCAGATAGCTAGGTTACAACCCGTAAACCAAACAAGGACCGGGGTTGTAACCCTTCGTCTGAACCGAACTTGGTTTCTCTCACCATTTATCGGCAAGATAAATATAAGAAATTAGGTCAAGTAACAATCTGGAGTGACAATCATTATAGTGACAATCTGGAGTGACAATCCTTCGATCATTCTGGTACAATCTTATAATTAATCATTTCTAGACAATACTATACTGGACTAGACTCCATCCAAGCAATCACGGCCACTCATTGCCTACGGCTTTCTACATTAACTAACTAGGGTTATCACAATCCTAGTTACTAACAAGATGCAATGAGATGCTCCAAGTAGTCACAGGCCCTGCAGCTATCCAGGTTATCCAGGCAATCATAATGGTGACAATCTGGAGAGTACAATACATTATAGTGACAATAGAGTTTAATCATTTAAGTGACAATGGTGGGTGCCCCACATAACAGTGGGCTGGAAATGTGCCCTACTCGTCGGCAGGCTACAAGTCCAATCATTTGCGGCCGGGATAATGGGATCGCCTGTAACTGGGGAACATCTCTTCATGACTAGTAAATTATACTAATTATTAACCTTAGTCCAATTCAGTAGGTACTCCTGACCGTGGTACTCAGGAGTCCCCTCCTAGACATGATACAAGACATGACTGGATTATTTGTACAAGCACAATCGCCCACGGTATCAGGATTAATTATACAGGTCATATCATGTCAGGTAGCCATCGCAATAGCTATTCAAGGTATATCAGGTCAAGTTATCATATCAAGTGTACTAGTCAAGAGTGCGCCACGACGGGCTACTTATCAGGTCATGCTCAATTATCAATTCCAAACATATCAAGTAAATTCGTGATTATCAAGTTCAGGACAAAAGGCATAAGGATATAAAATGGACGTAAAATATCTAATAAAATATCAATATACAGGGCTATAGAAGAGCCAAGCTTAAAGAAAATAAAACCAAATCTCCATGATTGGACAGATTGCGCAAGGGTCCCTGGGGTCGGGTTGCGCAGGAGTCAAGTGCGCCAGGAGCCAACTGCGCAGGGGTGAGCTGCGCAGGGTACCAACTACGCAGGGGTGAGCTGCGCAGGGTACCGACTGCGCAGGTGTGGATGATGCAGCTAATGGATTACGCTGGATCAGGTTGCGCAGGAGTGGATGGCGCATGGATGGATTGCGCAGAAGTGGACTGCGCAAGAGCCATACGCGCAAGGGGAAAAGGGAACGCTGGGCTAAGAAGCGCCAGCGCAGTTCAGCTCAGCATAATGCGCTGGCCGAGGGGATACACAGTTCACCAAAGGGTGAGCTGCGCAATCGGCCTTGCGCTAAAGAGCGCAGGCCGAGAGGTCTGCTCCTCCAACCCGAGAAGAACTCCAAGAACTCCAAAACTTTAATTCTTCATATCTTTGTCAAATCAAAGCCAAATCTAGATTTTCAAAGGTCTAACTTGAGTAAAATTGAATTCTCTTCCACATGGAAGCATCAAAACAAGCAAAAATCAAAGCTAAATAGATCAAAACCATATAAATTCAAAAATAGTAAAAACCTAGATCTAGAACAAAGGAAACTCCAATTCACAAAATGACAAGTTCTAATGTTGATCACCATGGCCTAATCTAGCTAATGGACAAATAAAAAGTGGTTCTCATGTGGTGGCAAGGTGCACTTGCCTATGGTGTTGGTGGAAGAAGGAGGAAGAAGAAGATGGAGAAATAAATAAGAGAATAAAGAGGAGAGAGAAAAGTAGGTGGAGTTTTAATGAAGATGAGTTGTGGTGGAATGAGGGTTGATCATAGGCTAAGGTGTTCCTCTCATGATAGACCAAACCAAACCAAACCCTCTCCACAAAATAAACCAAGCCAGGTAAAAACCCAATCACGAGAAATCCAAAATCCACAAGTCAAGCCAATTACATGTTTATGCCAAAATTCGAGAAAATAAATACAGGTCTGAATTACATGCAAGCTTGACAAAAATACGTATTCAGAATATGGGTGTTACATGAAGGTTGTAGGTATGTAGATTGTGATGATCTATTGATGTATGGCTATCATAGGCATGTGTTGTATTAGGTAGGAGGCATAGATCATGGGGTTAACTTTGTGTATGTGTAGGAGTGCTAACTGGGCTTGATTGGGCTAAGATAGGTTAATACAGACATGTTAGACCTAGTTAGTTGAGTTTAGACTTGATTAGACTTGGTTGACCTAGTTTGACTTCTAGGGTTGACCAGAGTTGACCAAGAGTTGACTTTGGCCTAGAATGACCTAGAATCATGTAGAATGCATAGTAGGACTCCATTTTACTATTTTGGACTTGTTGTGACTTGTGCTGTTCTGATTAAGAGCCAGACACCACTCCTCGGACGGTACTTTTTATATTGGACACTCAGATACAGGCGAGTACATTCTCTGATCATTTCATATCCTGTTTAGAATTATTTCCGGTAGTAGATTACTTTACTTGTACTGTCACATTGGTCACATGGATTGGTACTATATGGATCCCTTCTTGAGATGTTATCCTTAGGGAGCATCAGGTACTACATGTTCTGTGCGTTTTACTTACATGGCGTATCATATGCTTCATTGGTTCTTTGATCACTTACGACATATACTCTTATGATCGTAGAGTCTTTCTAGAATCCTTATCCCATTTATGGGACTACTATGTATCACCTTCGGGGTCTACTACCCTTCGGGGACTGTTACATAGCATCATATAACATAACCTGGCTGGATCCTTGTGTATTGATTGGGGGTACGGGGGAGTAGAAATGGACATGTGAATAATACCCAAGTAGTATCTTATCAGAATCTCTTCCATAGTGTCTTATCAGAATCTCCTATGCCATTTACATGTCTATATTGTACTCTGACTCACTAGTCATATGATAGTTCTTTATTTATAGTAGATATTTACTTACAGCTTTCTCTCTCTGTTTACATACTGTACTTCTTTCAGTACTTGTATCTTACTTTACTGTATGATTATATCTTCTAACCTGCTATGATCTGTTGAGATGTACTGTACTCGCTCCTGTCCGGACTGGACCTGTTAAAAATATTACAGAGGACGAGGAGGAGGCTTGCCTGGACACTTACTACGGGGCAGCCTTAGATGACACCTGCGAGCTGGACCCTCAGGAGGACCCAGCTCTAGCTGAGGAGATCACCCCGATTGCCTAGACTAGACTAGTTAGGCTTATCTTACTTTATGCAGTCTTGAGACATGTCTTAGTTAGATTTTATTTGGAGTTATGAGTTGTATATATTCTTTCATTTGAGACCTTGTACTGTTGGATATTGCTGTGATTATCTTAGACTACTGTTATTTCATCTATTTACTTCCTTGAGTTCTATTCTATTTCGTGCTATCTCTTCCTTAGTTATGATTGAGTTTTACTGTTATGTCACCCCCATTCGGGGAGTATAAACTATTTAGATATATATTGTTAGATGTATGTTGACCTAGGACAGCGCTCTACCGCCGACACTGCGGCGTAGGCTAGGCGTTGTTACGTTCTCGTACCCTCACAGTGGGTGCGGGTAGCCAGAGTGCCCATGCGTTGAAGGTCTGTTCTTAACTATATTATCACTATAGAACGGTTAGGCATCCTATTACATGCATCACTGGTTTTACTTATTATACATCACAGTTTATACGTCATGTTGTTTCTTGTATTTTGATGTGTCCCTCCGAGGACCTGGTAACGTCTCCAGGTATATATGATTTCCCGCAGGAGTACGATTCAATATTGGATCCTTCCTACATCGATAACGAGGCATCTCCTGCTGACATCTAGTTTTACTTATACAGTGAGACTTTTAGTAGACATCCATCATTTATCTTTATGGTCTGTTTTAAGGAGGATGCACACCATTTGATTTTTGACTATTTTTTATAGCTGTTTAGAGTGGGTTTGTCCACCCGGCTATATCATTGACTCGTTATTTATCATATTTGGACTCTTTATATTTTTCTGTGTTGTGCTACGGATGAGATAAAGTTTATTAATGTTCTGGCATGCTATTTCATATTATTACAGCTTATGTATATGAGGATTCCATATATTGGAGTATTCTTCGTATATATGTAGATGACATGTCTGCATACTTAGTCCTAAGTATTTTGGGACTAGGGCATTACAATAGTCATGACATAATTGTGGAAAAAGTACGTAACATAATACATACTTATTGTATGGAACATCTAGTGTAGCGTCGAGTAGATTCATGAGTCATGCAATTTTGGAAGCAACTTAGAGTCAACAGCTTTTGATAACAAAAACATTTAGGGTGAAAGAGATTCATTCAAGGTCCAAAGGATATAACCGCTCTGATACCAACTTGTCATGCCTCGGTTCTGGAACTTCCTTCGTCCATGCATGATTTTATCAAAACGATCGTCTTTGCTAGGGCGTATTGTGTCACTCCTGTTTTCTATTATACATATTTTCAGTATACGTGTACGGATTCCCGACCCGTATCTTGACTTGTCTAGCGTGGCTTGGCTTGGTTTGGTTTATTTTGGCTTGGTTTAGGCCAAGTGGTTCATCATGATAAACCTCATTTATAACCCAACTCCACACTCTCTCTCCTTATTACTCTTTCATTTATTTCTCTTCTCCATAAATTCTCTCCCAAACCCTTAGGTAAGTGTCATCTTGCTTCATGGAGGAACTCTATTTTAATTGTTCTATTGTCTTTCCTACAAGCTTCTAAGACTCTTTAGTACTTAGCATATTTGATTTTGGAGGATAAAATCTTGTAGATCTAAGTTTTTTGCAAATCTTGATTTTCTTGGGTTTTGATCTCTCAAACTTCTTTATTTTGAAGTTTTGATTGTTCCATGTTGTAGAGAATTTGATTTTACTCAAAATGGACCTTTGAAAATCCAGATTTTAATTTCTTTTGAGTGATTTGTGAACTTGGGAAGTTCATGGGTTCCATGAATACAAGTTCTCGGATTGGGGAAGAAGAACAGTGCTGGGTGAATAGCATTTTCATGCACCCACAACTGCTTTCCTTTGGGCACATAGCCATTTGTATGCGCCCAAGGCTGTATGCTCCCTGCTTGGGCGCATAGCCCTATATATGCGCCCAAGGACTCCCCTGCCTAGGCGCATAGCCTCTATATGCGGCCAAGTGCACCCAATATTTCCTGTTTGGGCGCATAGTTTTCCATATGCGCCCACTTGTCATAAAAGATGGCCTCCAAACTTACCTTCCAAGTACACCCTGACTCCACCCATGGGCGCATAGCTATTGTTATAATCCCACTTAGCCAGTAAAGATAGTCTCCAGACATCTTCTAATGCACCTTGCCTCACTCATGTGGGCGCATGCATGTGTGCGCATAGACCATGGGCGCATGCATATGGGCTTATAGACCATGGACGCATGCACTCTTTGGTGCATACCTTCTATAGCATATGCTCTATATGATACATTTCGCCTTAGGAGTATACATGTGGGCGCATAACCCTGGGCGCACGCTCTCCATGTCACCCCATTCACCCCTTGTGCCATCCCTTACAGTTATCCATGTTTGTCCCCATGGTCCCTAGTGAGAGTTGTGACTTTGCTTGTACTGTTTACTTGACTGGCCCTATAATGTTATTTTCCATGTTACACATGTACTCTGAGCTTTAAACACGAACTTGGTATGGCACGTACACTCTCTGATAACTCCTTCAGTGGCCCGTCATGGCGCAGTCTTGACCAACAAATTCTTGGCATATAAGTGCACTTTACATGAACACGACATGACAATGTGACTTTATATGATAACTCATGATAGTGATCCGCGTGGTGCATCATGACAAGCAACTTAATTCTCGATGGTGGTCTCTTATCGCACACTCTTGACAAGTAATCTTGATAAGTAACCTAACATGATAATCTTGAAATACTGTTACGACGACTATCTTGACTTGCTAAGTAACTCTTGTCTTAACACCGTGGATGGTTGTACCCGTACAAGCTATATGTCTGGTCTTGCATCATGTCTAGGATATGAATACCTGATTTTCTACGGTCAGAGATTCGTTTTGAATCTGAATAGGTTAACAACTAGATTGATCAAGTAGTTCATAGTGAGATTCCCAAGTCACAGGCAATCCCGTTATTTGGGCGTTCTAATTGGACTTATAGCCTGCCGTCGAGTAGGACACATTTCCAGCATATTGTCATGTGTTGTACCCGCAAGTCACCTAATCAACTCTCTCATCTTGCGAAAGGATAACTGGATAGCTGCAGGGCCTATGACTGTTAAGTCATCTCAATACAACTTATAGTAATTAGGCATGTGATAACGCTAGTTAGTTAAAGTATCAAGCCGTACTCCTTGCTTGGCCGTGATTCATGAATGGAGTCCCGTCTAGTCTAGTCTTGTCTAGGCAAGGCCAGTACATGGTTACTTTAGCACGTTACTATTTATGTTTTGTTCTACCGATAATTGGTTAGAGACTAAGTTTTGTTCAGGTGCAGGGTTACAATTCTGGTCCTTTTTTAGTTTACGGGTTGTAACTTGGTTACCGGAATAGTCTCTCAGTTATCTTATAGTTTATTACCCTGTTTTTTCTAACTCATGTATTTCGTTATGATTTATGTCTTTATGTGCTAATATGCTGGTTTTAGTTCTTAAATGAAGCCTCCCTTGTGGCATTTGCTCTTCTGGATTCTGACCCAGCTGGTTTTGTATGGCCAAATTTTGGAATAGCTTCCGAGCATCTCCCAGCCTTCCAGCCAGATGGTGAACACTAGACACAACCCTGACAACGAGTGGGTTTTATTTTGCTCTTCCACTCTATTATAAAATATTCTTTATGGGTGTTTAGCCGCCGAACAAGTGTTAGCTCGTGTTGAATTTACATTCCTGTCTGTCTAAGGGCTGTAACATGATTGACAAATCCTAGGGTTGATCATGTATGACTTAAACTCTTGCTAGACTTCGTATTTTGTATGACTAGCTTCATGATCATCTGAATATATAATATTTGGGATGCCTTAATTTGTATGTCTGATAATCTACCATCTTGTTACATTTACTTGCTTGCTTGAGATTGAGACACTAGGCTTGTTCTTGACCATAAGAGACTATTGGTTTGTAGTTAAACCCTTATGCATCTAGACAGCCGTGACCATATATCTAGATGGGTTACACTTCAATGTACATAGCTGGCTGTGTCTGTCCTCCGCTCTCTAGTATTCTAGTTCTGGGCATGATACGGTTTAAGTGGTCGCCCATACAGGCCTTGTAAATCAAGATGTGTGAGGGTTTCATTGAATAGATATCTCAATCAGCACTAGCCCTTGATCTCTACTCGTGTGTTCTAATCTTTCTGAAATCTTGACCTGATCACATACTTATATCCTCGATCTATCTTGGTCCTTCCTTATTGTTTCCTATGTCATTTCTTCAGTAGCATTACTTCTGGTCCTACCGATCAGCAATGTGGAGCACCTCCAGTAAACCAGCAGCAACCTGGGGACCAAGCCCAGCACTCTGGAGCAGCTTCTCGAGTCATGTATTTTGGGAACCCAGAGTCCCTAGTTCAGCCAGCCCAGCCTGCATAGCCTGACAATCGAACCCTGGTGGGACTTATCAGGTAATTACTTACGTCACAAGATCGTCGGGGCGATGCTCTACACCATTCAGTATAAGATGCCATGGGCAGTGTTGGTTACCAAGGGAACAATGCGGTCAACAGTTTCAAGCGCCTGAACCCTCCTTTCTTTGACGGCATTGAAGATGTTATTGCTGCAGATGCTTGGCAACAAGATATAGAGGTTATCCTAGAGGCAGCTAGGATTACTGAGGAAGAGAAGGTGGCCGTAGTGCGCCTACAGTTATTGGACTTAGCCCGCAGCTGGTGGGCGATGCTAGCAGTTGGATTAGCAACGCCTATTTTATGGGCAGTATTCAACAACAAGTTCCAGACGAAGTACTTTGATACAGTACCTCGCTATGATCTACACACGAAATTCAACAATCTTAAGCAGATAGGAAGGACGGTCGATGGATATGCGGTCGAGTTTTCTAGACTTAGTCGGTTTACACCTACCTTGGTGGCGACCGAATTGGATTGAGCCCATCGATTCCAGCAGGGACTCCACCTAGAGATCATTGTATCAGTGGAGTAGTTTGGGCACCAGACGTTTGATGCCATCTTTCGAGCAGCGAAGAGGCATGAGTATACTTTTCAGAGGATAGTAGATCGAACCGGAGGACGAAAGAGGTCTCATGGGCAGATGTCCCAGTCATCAGCACCAGTCCCGGCAGCTAAGGCTTTGACTATTAGAGCTCCTAGGATGACGACCATAGTTTCGTCGGTTTAGCACTCGACACCGACATATCCTCAGCAACAGAAGCAGAAGCCGTCTTCCGCAATGGGCTGCACTCATTGTGGAAAGCCATGACATGTAGTATCAGAGTATCGCAGTGCACAGGGATTGTGCTTGGCTTGTGGGGCACTAGACCACAAGATAGGGTCCTGTCCGAATAAAGCCAGTTCATCATCATCAAACCTAACCATTCCATCGGTTAGGGGTCCAACACCAGTGCAACAGCAGTACCAGCCTCCGAGACCATTGCCGCCTCAGGCTCAACAGTATGCCCAAGCTCAGTTTCAGCACCGACAGAGAGGTTTCCAACAGAGGAGACAAGCACCAAGTGGACAAGGTCAGGCTATGGCTCTGACCATGGCAGAAGAATTGGCATCAAGTGAGGTGGTAGCAGGTACCATTCTCGTCAAGTCATTTCCAACATCAATCTTATTTGATTCGGGTGCATCACATTCATTTATGTCTACATGATTCGTAATACGGATAGGACTGGAGCCCGAGTCATTGTCAGTAAGGCTCAATATACTTATTGGTAACGGTCTTGTGGGGGTAGATAGAGTCTTTTCCTCGTGTAGATTCGTAGTTAGCGGTAGAGAGTTTTTTGCTAGATTGATCGAATTTCCGATTGTCACGCCCCGTTCCCGTAGGAGCGATCGTCCTCGCTAAGGCGTGATGCCGTACGGGCCTAGGTTGCGCCCGTGCAAGGCCAAGTCCAGAAACGGTCGATTCGAGCTAGGCCACAGAGTCGTACAGAGTGTCCCCATTGCAGCGGAAAGTAATAAACACAAGTAGAAGCGAATTCGAACTCTTTATTAATATTCAAGAAGGTTACAAGCGGCGCTAGGCCGATATTACAAATTGCTCGAGCTCTCTCTCTGAAACATAAAAGGCGTGCCAAGTGGCTTACAAGATGGAATGATACATGGCGATGTTCGGATACATTATGTCCTGTATAGGGTGCTTCAGCTTCTGCAATGCTCAAAGGCTCAAGAGATAGCTCCGCGCCTTAGCACGTACGAGGAAAGCTTCGTACCCGCCGACGTCTCCTGCTTCCTGCAAGCAGACTATAGGGTTATCAGTATATTGTTATGCACTGGTGGGGAGGCTAGCTCGCCCACAATGCTATCATTACCAAACACGTTGTATTTACTTTCGTGCACCGACTATCATTCATTGTCTTTCTAATCTTGCCTTAGGGTCAATTTCATGGCACATATCATGACCTATCTCGTGTTGCTGATTTCAAGTGTCGCATGGAAAATGCATGCACAACTTACCCATACTTACCGTCCGGCCTTCCCTGTACAAAGTAAACCAAGTTAGTTAACAATTTAACATGAAGTAACTTAACGTGATTCATGTAAACATTCAATGTTACGGGCGTGTCCATGTCTCGGGTTCTAGTACGTCGTAGGCATGTTCATTCACGTCGCAGGCATGTTCAGAGTGTTACGTTTCGAGCATGTTCAGGAGGCACATTTCCAGCATGTTCAGGGTGTTATATTTCAAGCATGTTCAGGCATGTTACATTTCGAGCATGTTCATGTTCAGGATGTTACTTTGCAAGCATGTTCAGGAGTGTTACATTTCGGGCATGTCCAGGAGTGTTATAATTCGAACATGTTCAGGAGACACTTCATTTAGTTAACTTAGACTACTTGTTTCAATACAAGAACTTGCACGTGGATTGCCACCAGCATAGTCCACTTAATCTACATGCATGGGTCGCTGGCTTTACAAGCCATTTTGGACATATCACGTGGGCATTCTCACCTATCGAAGCGTGATGGCTGGTATACCTTGATAGTTTCTTGAAATGCCTGGCCTTACGTCTCTTTGAGTGGCCGAGCCCCCACTCAAAGCAGCCCGTAAGCCCCATGTCTGATTCCGCCTAGGCCGGCCACGGTATTCCCCCCCATCGCCCGTACCGCAGAATTCTTCCTCAAGACGGCCACGGTATTCCCTCCCATCGCCCGTGCCCTTTGTCCACGACCATTTCGTATTTTACTTGTCATTTAACATATCGGTTGTCTTGAGCCATAATGCGTTATCGACCAGGTTGGCGTCCGTGCGGCACGGGTAGCGAGCCCCGTTGCACGTGCCCGTCATACCTGTCGCTAACGTCTTTCATGTCTTATCTTTCATATATTCTTTCTTTCATTTCTTTCTTTCACTTGTTCGTTCGTTCATTCATTTTCATGTATTTATTCATTCGTTCATTCATTCATTCACGCATTACGCAACTCCCAGTGTGGGAGTCGCCTTGGCGACCCATCGGTCCCATAGCCTTTCAATGTTGCTATACTCTACTCAAAACGACTATGTTGATAGTCTTCCTATTTCATTGTTGTAATCCATTCATTGTTTCATTGTTGAACGCGTACGGTACTTGAACGTAAGCTTGTGCCATAGCACGAGCGTAGAGCGCGGTGCAAGAGTTTCTATATTTGCCGAGTTCTTTTCCATGTTCTAAACAAGCATGCAAGATGGGATTATTCCCTTAGCTAGGTACGTTGAGTCATTTATTAGCATGCGCGGGTTATCGCCTAGCGATTCTCGTAATAGTGTCCGTATTGTTATGTGTCTAGGCTAAGCAAAGACGGGTTCATCGGAGCCACCCACCTTAGCGATGTTCGTATCGGCCGAGCGATACTCCGAGCGCGCCTTTGAAAGTCTAAGTCTGGATTCATCTTGACGGGCCAATACAAGCATTGCATCGATTCTTCATCCGGTCGATGCCAACTCTTCGGGTCGACGGCTCATTTGAGTCGTTGCACTTGCCGTTTGGATCGGCGTTCCACTAGGACGGAGCGGGTCGTTACACCGATGGTCGACTATGATGCGCTCCTAGGAATGGATTGACTGAAGGATCAATACGCAGGAATAGACTGCCGTGTTGGCAGGATTATTTTTGGTATTTTCGACGAACCAAAGTTTTTATTTTCTAGAGGCGAAGTAGAACCTTCTCCACCAGTCTTGCGGATGGAAGTAGCAGTTTAGTTTTCCAGAGTAGTAGAAGAGTTTCCAAATGAATATCCCAAAGAGCTTCTAGGCATGCCCCCAGAGAGAGAGAGAGATAGAGTTTACCATTTATTTGCTACCAGGAGCGGCACCAGTGTCAGAGAGAGTCTACAAAATAACTACTTTAGAGTTAGAGATCTTGTACAAGATGATTGAAGAACTTAGAACCAAGGGATTCATTCGTGCTAGTGGATCACCTTGGGGAGCCCCGATACTTCTTGTGAAAAATAAAGATGGTTCGTCAAGATTATGTGTTGATTATCGTACCTTGAACTCTGTAACAATCAAGAACAGATATCCCCTACCAAGGATAGTTAATTTATTTGATCAACTCAGAGGAGCGACAGTATTCTTAAAGATTGACTTGCGGTCAGGATACCATCAGATCAGAGTCAAAGAGCAAGACATCCCGAAGATACTATTCAGATACATATATGGATATTGGGAGTTCCTTGTTATGCCATTTGGAGCGACCAATGCGTCAGCTGTATTCATGGACCTCATGAATCGTATATTTATGTCCTATTTGGACCAGTTTATGATAGTATTTATAGACGACATCTTAGTCTATAGCAAGAATGAGGTAGAGCATGAGCAACATCTCTATATAGTTCTTCAGATTCTCAGAGAGCACCAGTTGTACGCGAAATTCAGTAAGTACGAATTTTGGCTGGATCGTATTTTGTACTAAGGTCATATCATCACCAGAGGTGGAGTGGAAGTGGACCCCCAGAAGATAGTGGCTATAGAGACATGGCCAGTACCTAGAATCGTCGCAGAAGTTTGAAGTTTCCTAGAATTGGCCGGCTATTACCTGCGGTTTGTATCAGACTTCACCCGAATTTCAGCACCATTGATGCAGTTGACCTGCAAGGATGTGCAATTTGCTTGGATAGCAGAGTGTCAGATTTTATTTGAGAAGTTGAAGCAAGGATTGATGACGGCCCCCATTCTCACGCTTTCAGATGGGACTAGAGAATTTTTGGTTTATTGTGATGCTTCCGGCAGAGGATTATGATGCGTCTTGATACATCATGGTAAGGTAGTAGCTTATGCATTATGTCAGCTTCGTGATCATAAGTGGAATTATCCAACCCATGACTTAGAGTTAGCAGCAGTGGTTTTCACACTTAAGATGTGGAGGCATTATTTGTATGAAGATCGGGTGGAGATTTTTACTGACCACAAGAGTCTTAATTATGTGTTTTCTCAGAAGGATCTTAATATGCATCAGAGAAGATGGCTAGAATTTATTGTGGATTATGACATCGACTTGTAGTATCATCCTGGAAAGGCTAAGTTGCAGATGCATTGAGTAGAAGAGCCGGAGTTTATTTTCTAATAGCACAGCCAGAGTTGTTAGCATATCTTCAGAAGATAGGTATTGAAGTTGTTCTTCCTACCAATGTGGCATTGATGGCTAGTATGCAAGTTCAGTCCAGTATATTCGAGAGGATTAAGTCAGCTCAGTCAACGGATTCTAAGCTTCAGCAGCTTAGGGTAGAATGTATAGCAGGAAGGAGAGCAGAGTTATGTATTCATGGGGACGGTACACTTCGACATGTGACGCATCTTTGTTTACATAGAAGTGACATCAGACGAGAGATCATAGTAGATGCTCAAAGTTTACAGTATTCAATTCAACCCGGTGGTACGAAGATGTATCGTGATATCCGTCAGCATTTTTGGTAGAATAGCATTAAGAGGGAGATACCCCGTGTAGAAGCATAGAATTTCAGGGCGCATTTATGTGCCAGAATTCCTATGCGCTCAAATACTACTCAGAACATGCACCAGGGAACTCAAACGAAGTACTTGGCACAGCAAGATAGCAAAAGTATAGACAGCAAAAGAAGATTTTTATTTTTATATAAAAGTCTATTACATGTCTAAAGAAAAGTTTTACAATGGAGAACTTCTACAAAAAGAAAGATCCTAAGACTACAGCCAGGCGCAGCAACCGCCATGCGCTCTCAGTCAGGCTCATCTCTTCAGTGTCTTAGCCAGGCGTATCTCTTCAGCGTCTCAGTCAGGTGCATCTCTTCAGCGTCTCAGTCAGGTGCATCTCTTCAGCGTCTCAGTCAGGCGCATCCCTTCAGCAGCTCAGTTATGTGCATCCCTTCAGCAGCTCAGTTATGTACATTGAAGCATTTAGTGAGCAGAACGAGGGCGGGCGATCAACCCCACCCTAGCGGGAAAAAGAGCTCTCCAAAGGAAGAGGAGAGCACCGCAATCGATCTGCGGCAAAAGGAGGCTTTCAACACAACCAGAATAGGCAACACCCACTCTAGTAGGAGGAAGAGCTCTCCAAAGCCCAAGGAAGATGATCGGGGCACCACAATTTTGATCTGTGGCTCTTCCAGCATAACGGAGACGAGGCTCGAGCATCCCGATCTTTGGATGAAATAGGCACCTTCCGCCTGCCTCAGAAGCCCTCGACTCCGACTTTTGGATGTAACAGTCACCTTCTAATGCATGAACAAAGACAAGTCAACGCATCTTCACCCTCGGGAACATCTCGTCAACAGAATGTGCTCGAGCAAACATGTTCATTTTGGAAGGACATGAGAGAACGAGAAGCAAACTCTCTCCTTGCCACTATTTATAGGCCGGGCAAATCAAACCCATGCTCCAAGTGCCGGGCTATCCGAATCTCGTGCAATGAATTTGCATTTATGGTGATGAACCTGATGCTTCGAATTCGGCCAAGTCAAAAACGGCTATTTAAAGCACTCGAAGAACGCAACAGTCGGACCAATAAAGGCACGTCATGCAAAAGGATGCGCCGGTCAGACACCGTACATCTTACAAATGTGCCCGTCGGTTCTAAACTGCCCCGTGTGGATGCGCCTAACAAAGCACAGATCCATGCGTCCTAATTAACATGGACCCATACGCCCATTTTGGCTCGTCATCCATCAAGCAATTAATGCTCAAGTGACAGAGTTGGCAGCACGTCCCCCGAGGACTGGACAGTTAGCAGTTTTTTCAGAAGACGAAGCGTCGCTGATGTCAGCATCATCATTACTTTTCTCTGGCGGTTACAAGCCATGTGCCCGTCCAATCATTTCGCATGTGCCCTCGCAGCCATGCGCCCAAATCTCTGCATGTGCCTCAAAAGCCATGCGTCTCAGACTTTTCTCTGATCCCTAAAGACAGAGGTCAAGTCACTACTGAAGCCCCGCATGCGCCTCAAAAGCCATGCGCCTAGACTGGTTCGTGACTCCTAAAGGTTACAAGGCAAAGTCTACTCATGCGCCCAATCCTAGGCTCATCCTGTCAGATTACTCCCCACCAAATCCGAGATCTTTGAGCTACGAATATGCTCCACGTGTCCTTTGACTCAGTTCAGCCGATGAAGGGGTGCTAATCATCCAAGATCTCAGTAACCGAAAGATCTTCTCCATTGCTACGTGTAAGCTCGGCCGCAACCTACCAATGCAACAGGAAGGGTTCAACTCCTTAATCAGAGCGCATCAACCATGCGCCTTAACCAGCAATCACCACGTGGCATCCCCACAAACAGGCGTATCCTACATATGCGCGTATGAGCAGCCAACCTGCTGCTTATAAATAGAAGGATCATTCCCTCTCACACAGACACAAACTGTCAGAGATAAAGAGGCACAGTCAACCAAAGCATCAGAGTTTACTCCCAGAGATCGGAAGAGACACTCAACGTCTTCTTCCTCTCCGTAAACTCCAGCACCTAGAGCAACTCAGATATTCAAAGAACCGAGAACCGTCATTAGATCGTCAACGGAGTCAACGCATTACCACTCGCTCTATCGACACAGGGACCCAGATAAACAAAAGTGTTCTCCTAGGACTACATCTAAGTCCTACATTGTAACACTGTTCTGTTTGTAATTGAAATTGTAATCAAAAGATTTTAATGGCAAATAAGCTGGCGACTCTGCTGGGGACCTCTTTCTCCTCCACCGAGAAAGCTGTGTCTCAATCTGACAACGTGAAGGTGGGCTCCTCCCACAAGACGATGGTCGTATACCTCAATCAACAGGCGTATGAGAAGTTCATCTCTGAAGGCAGCGCAAGTCCTTCGAAGCTGCTGCCAAAGCCGAAGAAGACTCGCCAAGTCTGGGTGCGCAAGGTCGACGCCTCTCGCACCACCACCGAAGGGGATGCGCCGATACAGCCTACCCTTCATGCTGACGTCCTCAGCAGCCAAGATGCGCCCACTGCCACAGCGCATCTCTCGAGGAAACGTAGGGCCGACCACATTCTCCAACCATCTTCCTCTCAGACGAAGAAGATGCACCGACGGAGCAGGGGCACAGCTAATGCCCTGCGTATTAACTCTGATGCGCCACAGAAGGCATCTGTCTTTGACAGACTCACTCGCTGTCATGGCGAGGAGAATTTGGACTCTGAGTACTATGTGTCCCAGCGGGCTGGTACGAAGAAGTCCAAGGCAGCACGGGCCATGCACCCAAACGTGCTATGCCATCAGTGAGCCAGAGGCATGCGCTCACAATCATGCGTGCTGCCAATGGTAAACTGTATAAGGTCGACTCAGGTGCTTCTGTGCTGCCAACGGGTCGACCTTCAAAGACCTCATGCCGCTTGGGCGTATCTGTTGCGCTTTCAACCGAGCCGTGTGAGGCAAACTCAGTGGTCTTGAACCCGCTCGCCTACATTGGTTGTGCGTCTGAGGCTGGTTCAAACAACTTTAAATGTTGTTCTCCTACTATTGATCTGGGCGTATCTTTTGCGTCAGATCAGGGGGCGCAGCATTCACCTGACCACCCCGGCGCTTGGCCTTGCCATGCACCTGATAGGGGTACGAAGGTGGCACTCCCCTCCAACGATCTGCGTAACGTGATCACTCACAAACACCGATTAGGAGAGTCAACTGACAAGCACAATGTGCCCCACACCGGGCACACCTGTGCTGTAGTCACCATCAACTGCTATTACAAGATAGTGGTCCCACCAAGGCAGTCGGTGTTCCAGCGGCTACAATCATCAACACCTCTCCAACATCGCCTCGGGAAGAAGGTGTCAACTGAAATGGAGCCAGAACTATAAGTTGCTTCTTGCAACATAGTCTGCAACTCCCCATCAATTTGGAAGGCGACTGGCAGCTCCTCGACTTTGTCCTCATCCAAGAGCTAGCCGAGGAAGACCAAGACAATTATCCCGTCCTCAGGAGTGTTTGAGGGCACTCGGAGGAAAAAGAAGATCTTAGAAGAAGCTGGGGGTAGTCAAGCCCCTATAGGTCTTCATCCTGGAGAGGAAGTCAGCCTCCCGGACATTGCTGGGGGTAGTCAAGCCACTGTGGATCTTCATCCTGGAGACGAAGTCAGCCTCCCAGACGAAGCCGGGGGTTGTCAAGCCCCTGAGGATCTGCGTCCCGAAGACGAAGAAGCCCTCCAAGAAAAAGCTGGGGGTAGTGAGACCCTTGCTGATACTTCTTCCGAAGACGAAGGTGTTCTCCATAACATAGATGGGGGTAGCCAAGATGAAGCTCAGGGGAAAGTTCCTCTTCTACAAGAGAGAGAGGCCGAAAGCCAAGCCTCAGCCGATCCATCCGCTTCCAATCGCGTCATGACGGTGTACATAACGGGAGCTGGTGATACGAAGTCAGATGCGCCGCCAGCAGATCTCGTCCAGCGCATGGATACCTTGGAGGGAGGACTCAAAACCCTCTCTGCCTCCATGCAAACACTGACTCAAGCAATATTTGAGATACGGTCAGCTTTGGCCAGCGCACCGTCTACCGGTCCTGACCCAGGGGCCAATGGAGAATCAAGTGTACCCCTTCAACGGGTATCCTTGGATACAGATCGCCGCGAGGCACGTCGGACCTCGGAGCCGTCAAATGCTCAACTCCAGGCTGTACCACCATCTTCGACTCCCAGCTCCACAGAAGACGTGATGGAGATGATCAGGGACTTATGAGAGCGCTTCGAGTCGAAGAATAGACAGGAGGAGCGCCAGAAGATGGGTATCCCCCAACCACATCCCCTCGAATAGAACAAAGTGGTTTATCCTCCCAAATATAAACTGCAAACTTTGACACCATACGACGAAAAGGACTCTCCATGTCATTATCTGACGTACTTTCAGTCTCAAACGGGACATCTCCTAAAGGAATATGCACTGCTCACTAGCCTGTTTGTTGGGGCACTGAAAGGAGTGGCTTACGACTGGTACTACTGTCTTTCGGACAACTCTATATCCTCCTTCGACGACTTGACACATCTCTTCCTCGATCGTTTCTACGACGGAGGGAAAGACATGACGATGGCGTCCCTGATAGAGGTGCGTCAGAAGGAGAAGGAGACGATTCGAGCATTCATCGAACGTTTCCGACAAGCCTATTTCAGACTGCCTCTGGGATTGCCAGAACATGCGCTCCTCTCCTCTTGCAGCATGAACATGCTCCCTGCGATCAAGCTCTGGCTCAACTCCACTCCTCCTCCCGGCTGGAGTTCATTGATCATCGAGGCTGAAGCAGCTGAGGAGAAGGCGTCCAACGCTCGCCTTCTGGGAGTCAGTTTCCTTGTTTTTGAAGACAGGGGAAAACGGCCTGCTACCAGCAACCCTGGATGCGTGGCGAAGGGGAAGCAGGCGTTGACTGTCAACACCTCCAAAGGCGCACAAGCACCGATCCAGAAGCCTCCGTTCACACCAAGACCGAGGAAGTCTACTCCTTTAATGATGAGGACACCTTGTAGCTCTTTGAGATGCTGAAGCAGGTTGATAAAATCAAGTTGCCGGACCCAAAGCGTCCCGACGAAGTTGGCAAAGTGGACAATCCGAGGTACTGTCACTACCATCGGTTTGTCGGGCACCTGACTCAGGACTGCTACATCCTCAAGAACTACATCCAGTGCATGATCAATGCAAACGTCATCCATGTTGACTATGAGGAGAAAACAGTCTCGGCTAACCTAGTGTCGCTACAATTCGGTACCTTGCCACCAACCACAACACAAGATGGTGTCGTCCCCATCCCAAAGGAGACAATAGAGGTGGTTAACCTACCACCTACTTGCGACAACGTGAGTGGAGTCATCCCACTCACCACATCTCGAGGAGAGGTCTTATGGGTTCACCCTGACCTCGTCTCCGAAGTCACTCAACCGGGGGTACGCTCTACCTCCAAATCCAAGGGTAGGAAGATCAAGTCTTTTCGCATGGTCTCTTCCTCTGCGGAAGAGGCACTTCATGTATAAACACATTCACATCAGAATGCCCAACCTGACGAAGCTGCCGTCGAGGTTGTGCCTCCTTGCACCGTCCCTGCTGCCGAAGAAGGAGGTCCATCCAAGCCTCCAGCAGCCAATAAACAGAAGCACATAGAGGCTCGTTTCGACAAGCCTTTGCGAAAAGAAAATTCTTCGAGGCTAGCTAAGCCTCACAACTTCGACATACTGGCACAACTTGTCGGTACTCCTGCCCGCCTGTCTCTGTTTGAGCTTCTCCGTCTCTCCAAGGACACCCGTGAAGCTCTCTGTGAAGCTTTAAGAGATGCTGAGTCCTTCATCAGTCAGGTCAAGCAGCCTGAGGATACCACAGCCATATGTGTGCACTACCATTGTGCGAAGGAGGTTATCCCCAATATAACCTTCACCCAATAGGACATGCTGCTCAAACACAACCGGCACAACCGACCACTGTATTACACAGGGTATGTCGGTTCCATCAAGGTGAAGCGGATTCAGATCAATCCAGGGTCTTCCCTCAGCATCATCCCGAAGACGCTGCTCTCAACACAGGGCATCCCAGTGTACCATCTGGCGCCTTCCAATACTACAATTAGTGGTTTCAATGCTAGTAAAAGTGAACCGCTGGATAAAATACGGCTGAAATATCATATCGGTAACCTCCGAACCGAGGTGGCTTGCTATGTCGTGGACGCTGACGTTAACTACAACCTCCTACTGGGTCGTTTGTGGCTGCATGAGTACATGGTGGTGCCACCTACACTCTACCAATTTGTGAAGTACGTGTCCACCAACGACATCATCCGGACAGAGTTCGTAGACATTGACCCTTTCAAAGGGGTCGAAGCCTACTTCACTGATTCTACCATGTACAAGTCGCCCGACGAAGGGGAAGCCAGTGATGCTGACGATGAAGCAAAAATGGCAGCAGAGCCGGACATGGAGCCAGAGATGATTTTCGATGCTCCTTTAAAAATTTGACTCAAAGGGAAACCGCCTCAGATGCTGCCTCCCATGACCATCAAGCTACCTGGAAAAGTGCCAACTGCTCTAGGTAGAACACCTACTGAAGCTCCTTTGAAGATACGGCTCAAGGGAAAGCCGCCTCAAACATTGGCTCCCCTTGTGGCAAAACTACAGGGAAAGGCACCAATCACTGAAGGCGCAGTTGAGGCACCTCTGAAGGTGCGTCTTTAAAGGCAAGCCTCTGCAATCATCCGTCTCATCCAAGCTGCCGGAGAAGGCCCACATAGCCCTCTCAGACCCCAAGGTCAAAGCTGCGGTGGACTCTCCCGAACCAATCCCAGTACTCATAGATGAAGAGCTAGGGGAATACATATCTGCTGATGTAGATGCACCCTCTCTGAACAATGTAATAGAGTGTCTTTTAAGTATTCTAGTCTTCCACATTGGAATGCCATGTATACATTAGATAATGCTCTACAGTCATTGCAAATACAAATAACGACCGTCAATCATATAAATCGAGTAGTCCTGTCCTAAGGGGTCTGTTTCGTAGTCCCACCACGGAATCGAGACAAATAATCATTATCTTCGACAAAGTCGAGCATCATCAAGACCTCCCGCCACTTGAGCAAGAACCAGATACCGGCAGAATACAAGTCTATCGGTACACGGACAAGGCAAAGTACCTCATCCAAAAGATGGGTTATGATCTAAAAAGCAACAAAGGCCTGAACTACGGCAAGGGTCGACGTCTTCCTCTCCGGCTCCCAACACCTAAAGGAAAGCCGTAGGACTACTATCATCGAACTAGACGGGGGGTGGGCTATGTCACACCATCGGCAACTCCACAGAGTTCGAAGACAGAAGAAGTAGAACATTCTCATTCGTCCGAAGCATCAACCTGGGATTCTGATACCAGTATCAGTTCAGTCTTCAAGAAGGTGCTATTAGTCAACATGGTATCTGTCCAATCTCAAGAAGATGAAAGTGAAGACCAAACGCCAAAATTCTTTGAGGAAGAAGCTTAGGCTCAACGCCTAGGAGCGCAATGGGAGTCTCGCTTTGAACTGCACGAACCCCCTACAGAAGACGAGGTCGAACAAGTTAACCTTGGGGATGGATCTCCTTCCAAACCCATCTTCATCAGCAGGAGTCTGAAGGGAGAAGACCGAGAGTCTTTGGTCCAATTGGCCAAGGAATATATCGACGTCTTTGCCTGGAGCTACGAATATATACCGGGACTTGATCCCCAGATCGCAATGCACAGACTTAACATCTTGCCAGGTGCTAAGCCTGTAAAGCAACAACAACGACGCTTTCGTTCGGACATCATGAACGCTATCGATCAGGAGGTGGACAAAATCCTGAGCAGTGGGTTCATCCGTGAAGAGCAACATCCGGATTGGGTGGCCAATGTCATCCCTGTCACTAAAAAGAATGGGAAGATAGGGGTCTGCATCGACTTTAGAGATCTCAATACCGCTTGCCCGAAGGACGAATTCTCGCTCCCAATCACTGACGTGATAATCGATAATACATGTGGCTTCGAACGCATGTCTTTCATGGACGGGTATTCGGGCTACAATCATATCAAGATGTTCCCCGATGACGCA
Organism: Iris pallida; assembly: GCA_029216955.1. Taxonomy (NCBI): domain Eukaryota; kingdom Viridiplantae; phylum Streptophyta; class Magnoliopsida; order Asparagales; family Iridaceae; genus Iris; species Iris pallida. The sequence continues at coordinate 2,274,734 of JANAVB010026400.1, forward strand.
AAAAATACGTCATTCATGACTCCGAAGGGGGTTTTCTGCTACACGGTGATGTCCTTTGGCTTGAAGAAAGCTGGTACTATATACCAACGAGCTATGAGTACCATCTTCCATCAACATCTTTATAAGACAGTTGAGTGCTACGTCGATGACATCGCAGTCAAGAGCCGTCTCAAGGGTAATCACTTACAAGACCTGAAGACAGTCTTCGATCTCATGCGAGCGCATCAACTCAAGATAAACCCTACTAAATCCTTCCTTGGGGTTTCTAGCAGAAAGTTTTTGGGCTTCATTATCACGATGAAAGGCATTCATGTCGATCCCGAGAAGACCAAAGCCATCATTGACATGGACCCTCCGAAGAACCTCCGAGAACTTCGAGGCCTGCAGGGGCGTCTGGCATACATCCGAAGGATTATAGTAAACCTTTCCAGAAAATGTTAACCCTTCACCCAGCTCATGAAGAAGAGAGTCTCCTACGTCTGGACAGAAGAATGCTAGAAAGCTTTCGATGATATCAAAGCTTACCTAATAAGCCTACCAGTCCTGGTGGCACCCGTCTCAGGCAAACCATTTCTCCTCTACTTCCATGCCATAGATTATTCCCTCAGCACTTTGTTGGCTCAGAACAACGATGCGAGCTACGAGCAAGCTATCTACTACCTTAGTAGAACGATGATCGGGGCCGAACAACGGTACAACCCTGTTGAGAAGGAGTGTTTGGCTTTGGTTTTCGCTATCCAGAAGACTCGCCATTATATTTCGGGCCAGACAATTCATGTCATCTCCCGAGTCAATCCACTCAGGGTTCTCATGACGAAGCCAGGATCATTGAACTCCCGACTAGCTACATGGGCAATCCTGTTGACACCATATAATATGGTCTTCGTCCCACAAAAAGCCATCAAGGACCAAGCTCTAGCTGACTTTTTAGCTGTACACCCCATCCCAGAGTCCTCCAGACTCTATGAAGACATCCCGGATGAGGTCCAAGAATCAAACGTCACCGAAGAAAACTCCGTCTGGCAGGTGTTTTTCGACGACGCTTCAAAAATAGGCCCCAAAGGCCAAATCATCGCAGGAGTGGGGGTGGTCTTAGTCTTCCCCGATCAGTTGGTCATCCAGGGTGCCTACTCCCTTTCGAAGCCGTGCTCCAACAATGTTGCTGAGTACAACGCTCTCATCATGGGACTCCAGCTGGCACAACAGTTGGGGGTGGATCATCTGGAAGCTTACGGCGACTCAAAACTCGTCGTCAACCAGATCAGAGGGCAATACGAAGTTCGCTATGAAGATCTGGTTCCTTACCATGAAGTTGCATTGAACATCATTTCAACCTTCACTAAGTTCTTCATAGAATATGTACCTCGGCTACAAAACTTGGAGGATGACGCTCTGGCCGGCCTCGTAGCTTCATTAGCAGTACCCCTCGGGACTCAACACTATGTCAGGGTAATTGGTCGAGACTTGGTCTATCCTAAAAACAACCGATGCTTACGAATGGCCCATGCCATAACAACAAGCACCGGTGTTAATATCCGAGTCTGGAGGTTCCCATTCATCGACTTCGCTGTCTATAGAATTCTCCCAGAAGACCCGAAGGAAGCTGTCTCAGTCAGAAGGCGTTTCCTTCGGTTCTATTATGATACAGCTACTAAAATGTTGTACCGACGTTCCTACGACGGACTTCTCCTTCGATACCTGTCCAACGAAGAAGCAGCTGAAGCCCTTCGAGAAGCTCATGATGGAACTTGCGGGGCTCATCAACCTGGGCCCAAGTTACAGGATCGACTGCGACGTATGGGCTACTATTTGCCAACCATGGCAGCCGACGCTGTCGACTATGCCAAAAAGTGCCATACGTGCTAGCTTCATGCCGACTTCATCCATACACCGTCAGAACCACTACATCCTACGGTCGCCTCCTGGCCCTTTGAAGCATGGGATATGGACATTGTGGGACCTATCACTCCCCCTTCATCGAGGGGACACCGCTTTATTCTAGCCATCATCGACTACTTCTCCAAACGGGCAGAAGCAGTTCCCCTGACGGAAGTGAAGAGCTCTAGGGTGATCAGCTTCATCAAGCACCATGTCATCTACCGTTTCGGGGTACCTCGAAGGATTATCTACGATAACGGTCCACAGTTCATCAGCCACGTTTTTAGCAGATTCTGTGACAAGAATCGAATTCAGAACGTGGCGTCAACCGCCTACAATCCGACAGCAAATGGATTGGCCGAGGCGTTTAATAAGACTATCATCAGGCTACTCAAAAAGGTCGTATCATCCAACAAACATGACTTGGATGAAAAACTCGACGAATGCCTTTGGGCCTACCGCACAACAGTACGGACTCCGACGGGCAACACACCATTCTCCTTAGTCTACGGGAGCGAAGCGGTACTGCCTCTCGAGATTCAGATACCCTCGCTCCATGTAGAGATCACAAATTAATTAACAGAAGAGGACAATCAGCGTCGTCGTCTGCGGGAGTTGGAAGCACTTGACAAGAAGCGCCTCCTAGCTCAATAGCGCACCGAACTCTATCAAGCCCGTATATCACAGGCTTTCAAAAAGAAGGTCAAGCAGAGGACTTTCTAAGTAGGCGACCTGGTTCTGGCAGTCAGAGGCCGATGGTCTTGACTCACAAAACACCAAAAAAGTTCGAGCCCAAATGGGAGGGACCTTTCATCATAGAGACGGTATACTCAAACGGTGCTTACCGCATCGCCCGATCAAATGGGGACTTGTTCATGATGCCCATCAACGGCAAGTTCCTAAAGAAGTACTACTCTTGACATCTTTCAGATATATACTTCCACCTCTACCTAGCAAGGGAGTCAGTGGACCTGATCATCAGTGCTCACATACACCTCCCTTTCACAAAAATCCTATGCTTTCGGAACCCAATTGTTCTATTGCATTCTATCTCTAGTAGAAGGACAACCACGTCCACATTACCTCTGGGTTACTCCTCTATGCCCTATAAAGCAGAATCTTACGCTCTGTAAGACTACGCTACCCATCATGTTTACCACGTCTACATTACCTCTGAGTAATCATCCCGTACAGACAACCCCTGTGTTGTCGTACATCGATCGCTGAACTTCCATGTCCACATTACCTCTGAGTAGTTTCGTGTATCTCCCTAGAGTCACTCCTACCACATCCATAACACCTCTGAGTAGGAAGATTCCGATATTTGAACCCCATATTTGCCAGGTCCATATTACCTCTGAGCAAATATGTCGGTTCTCTCAAACTTATTATCTGTATCTAACAACCAAGGTGCGCAAAAGATAATAGTTCCACACAAATCACAGATTCATGACAACAAAAGATGAACACACCACAAATTTTTTTTATTTTTCATCTAAAAAGTAAAGGATTACATCCCAGCATATAAAAAAGAGAGAAGACCACAAATCCCTAGGCATCATTAGGATTGGCGGACAGCTCTTCGATCCGACAACTCAAGTCTGCAGCCCGGGTCTCTGCAGTCACCAGGACCTGGCGTTCAGCTTTCTGACCCACCCGTCACCGCAGGCCGAACATCAGCCGAAGTCTCAATGGCGACGGGAGTCCGCACGCTCCTTCCCTTTGCCAGCACCACCGCAAAAAGTTTTGGGGGCCATCGCAAAAAAGAAGAAGAACTCTCTCTCTCTCTCCATCAAACACCTATTTATAGGCTTGGGCATACGCCGAAACCGATGAGGAGTGACGCCACCGCTTGGGGTTCTGCGAAATGATAACAGCAAATAACTTCGAAGCATTATCATTTGCATTAACTGAGAGGAGCATGCGCCCCATCACTGATGCGCGGAGTAATCATGCGCCCGAATAGTCATGCGCCCCGTTGAAGATACCACCATGCTTCTTATTCAAAGTATTCGAAAACTTGAAAAAAAATTTAAAAACTTTGAAGGGGTCTTGTAGAAGCATAAAATTTCAGGGCACATTTATGTGCCAGAATTCCTATGCGCTCAAATACTACTCAGAGCATGCGCCAGGGAACTCAAACGAAGTACTTGGCACAGCAAGATAGCAAAAGTATAGACAGCAAAAAAAGATTATTATTTTCTTATAAAAGTCTATTACATGTCTAAAGAATGGCTTTACAAAGGAGAACTTATACAAAAAGAAAGATCCTAAGACTACAGCCAGGCGCAGCAACCGCCATGCGCTCTCAGCCAAGCGCATCTCTTCAGCGTCTCAGCCAGGCGAATCTCTTCAGCATCTCAGCCAGGCGCATCTCTTCAGCGTTTCAGTCAGGCACATCTATTCAGCGTCTCAGTCAGGCGCATCTTTTCAGCATCTCAGTCAGGCGCATCCCTTCAGCAGCTAAGTTATGTGCATCCCTTCAGCAGCTCAGTTATGTGCATTAAAGCATTTAGTGAGCAGAACGAGGACGGGCGATCAACCCCACCCTAGCGGGAGGAAGAGCTCTCCAAAGGAAGAGGAGAGCAACGCAATCGATCTGCGGCAAAAGGAGGCTTACAACACAAACAGAATGGACAACACCCACTCTAGCAGGAGGAGGAGCTCTCCAAATCCCAAGGAAGATGATCGGGGCACCACAATTCTGAACTACGACTCTTCCAGCATAACGGAGACGAGGCTTAAGCATCCCGATCTTTGGATGCAACAGGCACCTTCCTCCTGCCTCAGAAGCCCTCGACTCCGACTTTTGGATGTAACAGTCACCTTCAAGTGCATGAACGAAGATAAGTCGTCGCATCTTCACCCTCGGGAACATCTCATCAATAAAATGTTCTCGAGCAAACATGTTCATTTCGGGAGGACGTAAGAGAACGAGAAGGAAACTCTCTCCTTGCTACTATTTATAGGCCGGGCAAATCAAACCCATGCGCCAAGTGGCGGGCTCTCCGAATCCCGTTAATAAATTTGCATTTATGGTGATGAACCTGATGCTTCGAATTCGGCCAAGTCAAAAACGACAATTTAAAGCACTCGAAGAACATAACAGTCGGACCAATAAAGGTACGTCATGCAAAAGGATGCGCCGGTCAGACATCGGGCATCGTACAGATACGCCCGTCGGTTCCAAAGCGCCCTGTATGGATGCGCCCAACAAAGCACAGATCCATGCGTCCTAATCAACATGGAACCATGCGCCCATTTTGGCTCGTCATCCATCAAGCAATTAATGCTCAAGTGACAGAGTTGGCAGCACGTCCCCCGAGGACTGGACAGTTAGCAGCAGTTTCAGAAGACGAAGCATTGCTGACGTCAGCATCATCATTACTTTCCTTCGGCGGTTACAAGCCACGTGGCCGCCCAACCATTTTGTATGCGCCCAAATCTCTGCATGCGCCTCAGACTTTTCTCTGATCCCTAAAGACAGAGGTCAAGTCACTACTGAAGCCCAGCATGCGCCACAAAAGACATGCGTCCAGACTGGTTCGTGACTCCTAAAGGTTACAAGCCAAAGTCTACTCATACGCCCAATCCTAGGTGCATCCTGTCAGATTACTCTCCACCAAATTCGAGATCTTTGAGCTACAGATATACACCATTTGTCCTTTGACTCAGTTCAGCCAATGAAGGGGTGCTAATCACCCAAGATCTCAGCAACCGAAAGATCTTCTCCATTGCTACGTGTCAGCTCGACCGCAGCCCACCAATACAACAGGAAGGGTTCAACTCCTTAATCAGAGCCCATCGCCCATGCACCTTCACCAGCAATCACCACGTGGCATCCCCACAAACATGCGCATCCTACATATGCGCATATGAGCAGCCAACCTGCTGCTTATAAATAGAAGGATCATTCCCTCTCACACAGACACAGATTGTCAGAGATAAAGATCAGGCACAGTCAACCAAAGCATCAGACTTTACTCCCAGAGATCGGAAGAGACACTCAACGTCTTCTTTCTCTCTGCAAACTCCAGCACCCAGAGCAACTCAGAGCTTCAAAGAACCGATAACCGTCGTCAGATCGTCAACGGAGTCAACACATTACCACTCGCTCCATCGACACAGGGACCCAGATAAAAAAAGTGTTCTCCTCGGACAACCTTTAAGTCCTACATTGTAACACTGTTCTGTTTGTAATTAAAATTGTAATCAAAAGATTTTAATGGCAAATACCCCGGTTTGTCTCTAGTTGATTACTTTTCCAACAAGTCAAAGCTGAACATCATAGACCAGCTGGACTTCATCAACCTTCTCCTAGCACATTACCATGGATTTTGTAACTGGGTTACTTAAATTCCCAGCTGGAAGAGATGGTATATGGGTTATAGTTGACCGACTCACAAAGGTAGCTCATTTTCTTCCTTTCAAGATTGGTCAGTCGACGGATCAGCTAACAGAGATGTACCTCAGATAGATAGTCAGGTTGCATAGAGTACCAGTCAGTATTGTATCCGACAGAGATTCAAGATTTATATCGTACTTTTGATAGAGTCTTCAGAAGAGTTTGGGGACTCATCTCAAGTTTAGTTCAGCTTATCTTCTACAGACAGATGGTCAGACATAACGCACGATCTAGACAATTGAAGATATGTTGCGGTCTTGTACGCTTGACTTTGGTGGTTCGTAGAAAGATCACTTATATCTTGTGGAGTTTTCCTATAACAATAGTTTCCAAGCCAGTATCCAGATGGCACCTTTTGAGGCCTTGTACGGCAGAAAGTGCAGGTTCCCGTTATCATAGGATGATATCGATGAGAGACAGATGCTTTATCCATAGATGATTACGCAGACTATTTAGGTGGTTAGACAAGTTAGGGATCATCTTCGAGTTGTACAAGATCGCCAGTACCATTGGGCCGATTCTCATCGGCGTCCTTTAGAGTTTTCTATCGATGACCACGTATTCCTTAGGATCTTGTCTACCCGTGTCGTCATTCGATTCGGCATACGGGGAAAGCTTAGTCCAAGGTATATAGGGCCGTTCGCTATTCTTGAGCGAGTAGGTGGTGTGTCATATCGTCTCGCTCTTCCGTCGTCATTACGTGAGGTACATGATGTCTTTCATGTATCCCAATCGCGACGATATATTCGGATCCAAGTCATGTCCTTGATCATTCGAAATTGGTTGTTGGTACCAACCTTTCGTATGAGGAAAAACCCGTATCCATATTGAACCGGAGAGAGAAGATACTCAAGAACAAGACTATTAGTCTAGTCCGTGTTGCTTGGGGGCATCACTCTTTGGGTGAGTCAATGTGGGAATGTGAGGATGATATCCGATCGTGATATCCACACCTATTTGACTCATAAGGTATAATGTCTTTCTTATGCCTTATGCTTTTAATTACTTGCTTGTATGAATGATTGCTTGATTGACTGCTAGTCATATATTGCTCGTGATTAATATAGCTTTCCCCGACATCTTTAGCCTCTTAATTAAATTCCGAGGACGAAATTTTTTTAAGGTGGGTAGAGTTGTCACTCCCATTTTTTGTCATACATATTTTCAGTTTACGTGTATGGATTATTGACCCGTATCTTGACTTGTCTAGCGTGGCTTGGCTTGGTTTGGTCTTGGTTTAGCTCGGCTTGGTTTATTTTGTCTTGGTTTGGGCCAAGTGGTTCATCATGATAAACCCCTTTTATAACCCAACTCCACTCTCTCTATCCTCATTACTCTTTTATTTATTTATCTTCTCCATAAATTCTCTCCCAAACCCTTAAGCAAGTGTCATCTTGCATCATGGAGGAACTCCATTTTAATCATTCTATTGGCTTACCTACAAGTTCTAAGACTCTTTAGTACTTAGCATTTTTTGTTTTGGAGGATGAAATCTTGTAGATCTAAGTATTTTGCAAATCTTGGTTTTCTTGGATTTTGATCTCTCAAACTTCTTTATTTTCAAGTTTTAATTGCTACATGTTGTAGAGAACCTGATTTTACTCAAAATAGACCTTTGAAACCTGGATTTTGATTTGTTTTGAGTAATTTGTGACCTTGGCAAGTTCATGGGTTCCATGAACACAAATTTTCGGATTGGAAAGAAGAACAGTGCTAGGTGCATAGCATTTTCATGCGCCCACTGCTGCTTTCCTTTAGGCGCAAAGCCATTTGTATGCGCCCACGGCCCCTTGCTTCCTGCTTAGGCGCATAGCCCTATATATGCACCCGTGGACTCCCCTGACTAGGCGTATAGCCTCTATTTGTGGCCAAGTGCACCCCATGTTCTCTTCTTGGGCACATAGTTTTTCTTATGCGCCCACTTGTCATGAAAGATGGCTCCAAACTTACCTTCCAAGTACACCCTAACTCCATCCCATAGGCGCATAGCTATTGTTATAAGCCCACTTAGCCAGTAAAGATAGTCTCCAGACATCTTCCAATCAACCCTGCCTCACTCATGTGGGTGCATGTACGTGGGCGCATAGACCATGGGCACATGCATGTGGGCGCATGCACTCTTTGGTGCATACCTTCCATAGCATATGCTCTATATGATGCATTTAGCCTTAGATGCATGTACGTGGGCGCATAGCCCTCGCTACATGCTCTCCATGTCACCCCATTGACCCCTTGTGCCATCCCTTGTAGTTGTCCATATTTGTCCCCTTGGTCCCTAGTAAGAGTTGTGACTTTGCTTGTACTCTTTACTTGACTGGTTCTATAATATTATTTTCTATGTTGCACATGTACTCTGAGCTTTAAACACGATATTGGTATGGCACGTACACTCTGTAACACCCCAGTCCCAAAATACGCAGGACTAAGATACATATACATGCCAGCTACGCAACGAGAGGACTCCAGCCCAGCTCGAATACGTATAAGCTGTCTGGTTATTCTAGATTAACTATATCTCAATCAACATAATAATGATAAGTATGACGAATCAAGTGCAGTAAGGCTAATCAGACCATAATACACTGATTCTAGAATCGATAAATATGTTAGAGTGGATCCCCAATAACACATTCGTTATGAACAAGCTAGGAAAAATAAAGCTTGTAAAAGACTAGCTATAATAACAACGAGTATCAAATATAGGACAAAATCGAAATACGGAAGATATGATAATAACACACTAGGTATACCTGAAGTCTCGGTGTAGCAAACATCATCCATCAGTGTACCATGCCATCAACTAATACCTAGAGAGATCACCAGGTCCTCAGAGGACTAGCAACACACATAATATATATGCCAACTTTACAGTAAATAACATGCGAGAAAATAGGAATTGTACAAAGAACAATATGAGACTAAAGAATAAGTAGAAATGGCATATCGTCAAAAATAGTGTTATCAAGCGTGACTAATAGTAAGTCGGGGTAACCGCAGCCCGATGGGAGCTCACAGTCCTATAGTCAGTAGCCGATGGGGAATCTCTAACTATAGTAAGGCTCATCCGCACTCGATGGGAGCTCACGAACGATGTGGTCAGGTATAGTCACGTCTAATAACAGGTCAGGGTTAAATCAAACGATCATGACCGGGTCAAGTCAACCAAGTACCAGAATTCAGACTAAGGTTAAGTCCAAGTCAAACAGGTCAGGAGATCATGGCATGGACAAAACAATACTATCACTAGACAGGAAAAAGATAAGAAAGATAAAGCAAGTAACATGGAAAGAAAAAGTAATAATCTACGTGTACGTAAAACTTGAAAATAACCATGACAAGAAGCAAGATAAACATGGAATCAAGTATGACAGAAAAGAATATCAATCTAGAAATGCATGTAAATACTGTAGAGTTTGGCAAGGTGTACTTGCCTGGGGGTTGCACGGAGAACCAACAATATATCGCCATTCAACAAGTCAGAAAGTCCAAGTCTCACAACTGCCTCCAGAAGCTATAATAGACGTTACCAACACTTCCAAATTAGTCAAATTAGCTAGGATTGCCTGTCCTTAAGTCCAATTTTGGACACAGGGGCAAAATGGTAATTTTGGGTCAAAACGGTGTCCGTCGTTGGACCCGCTTTGCACCAAAAAGCGTGCCAGAATCAATGGTCTCTAAATTCGTCAAACTATATGTCTACAAATTTGTTTTGATGAGACGAACCCAACGGTATGTCCTAAGTTGGATTCCGGTGGGCCGTGCACAATTTCGCCCGTTGAGTTGGACCGTTGGGCCAGCAAAATGGCGATCCGATCAACTGTCTCATAATCGGACCAAACTTGGCATACAGGACCAGAAAAATGATACGGTTCTGTTGGCGCAAGTTTCGTCTAGATCTGACGAGCGTGTACAAAATAATTAGGAAATTTGCACAGAGGCCGATACGGTGAATTTCGACGGATACATATCAAATTCGTCGCGTACACGCGACCAATTTGAATTCCGTCAAAGCCTACACGTCCACGAAACCATTACACAACGTTTGATGCTTTCGGTTCGTGACCACGTCGCCCTGATTGGCAGGACGCACGTCGTGTGGATGAATTTCTAATGTTTTCGAAAACAGGTTTTTCTTATTTTGGAAATTGATTTTCTCATCGTTCAGTTGATGAATTCAAAATCTACAAAGAAGGTTTTGGAGGGGTATAGGTTGTCTACAGATACCTTAAAGTGGATTTCAAAATTTCTCGATATCCTGTACGCAAACTCCCTTCAAAGATAGGGGTTTGCAACCGTTTCTATGTTCCAGAATTTCTAATTTTTTTCCTGAGTTTCCATGAATTTTCATGGTATATTCAGAAAGTATTAGGACGAACTACTTCAAGGGATTCCTAAAGGGTTATGTTGGGATTGTACCTGAAAAGTTGGTTCGAGATTTGATGGTTCGATCTGGAAGAACCACAACTGGGATGTAGCCATGCCTGCAGCTGATACCGCTGTTGCTCTGTCTACGTGCTGCTGTGCTCTCGCGTTCCCGGTCGTCTCCGGCGATCGCCGACGGCGCGCGCAGGTGGCTGGAGGCGGCGCGCCGGGGATAGGGTGGTATTGGGGTGGTGTTAGGTTTTCGACAAATTTTTCGTATGCGTGTGTATTTATATAGAGAAGGAAGGGCTTGGGTTCTCCTTTAGGGGCTCGGGTTGGGGAGATTTACTGTTCCCGCAAGGGAACAGTAAATAATTTTTTTTTCTTTTTTTCTTTTTTTCTTTTCAAAACTTAATCTATATCCTTTATATATCTATATATATACACCTATCTTTATATATATGTATAATACTAAAAAAAATCTAAATGAAAATCTCAATTTTATCTAATATCAAGGTTGTGGCCTATTAATAGAAATATGTATATATATATTTATAGATAAACTCATTTATCAATAAAATAATATAAATAACCAATAATAATAAATAATTTTATTTAATAACAACAAAATTAACATTAAAAATAATAATAATCCTAATGGCAATTAAAAAAACACAATAGTACTTTTCGTTGAACATATTATACGCACTCCTTATTTGGCTCCAAAATCGTATAATATTCCAAAACGCTATTAAATATTAAATATACCTATAATTTACATATAATAAATATTCAGAAATTAGTCGTCAATTCCTAAAAATAAATAAGTAACATTTGTACACACATAAAATATGCCTACATGGTCGTCTTTGGTCCCTACACGCCTACATGGTCTTGGAATTTGGTTGGGTCCAGTTCGGCTGATTGGGTACCACCGGGTCATCTAAAAATTAATATATCTAATTAATAAATAACTAATTCATCGGTAGGGGTTAAGTTACAACTTTACCTAGTTTTTCTACTTGGGACATAGCTACGGTCGGGCCTTCCCTATCATGGCTAAAATACTAGTCAAAACACATAACCACGTTAACCGTACCAAAATTCCTAGTCGATATATATCCCAAAACATATCCATGGCTAAGGCCATATCTATATACAATATTAGGCTATTATAAATATAATCATTTACATACAAAATTGTATTTAAATCTAATTGACTGTATAACATGTGAGCACCTTAAAATTCTGGTTGATTTTTTTTATTTTTCTGATTGATTTAGTTTTGATAAATGATTTATTCTGTTATTTATCATTAAGTGTGCTTTCCCGTGCCATTGATATTTGGAGTGTCAGGGATGTTCAACTCTGGAAATCTTCTTCATGAGTTTTGAAGTGGACATGATTGCCTTCATGACGGTATATAGTGTCCCATCCAAACTTGTTCCCTTGTACTCTTTTTGCTTCGCACAACTTTGGGTCGATTTAGACCATTTGATTTTTAATTATTTTTCCCACTCTTTTCCTTGATCATTTTTAGCACATTACCGTGACTTTTAATTTGGGAGCGCAAGACCAGTTATTTTCTTGAAACCAACTCATCATGCATGATCTACTCGAGATGCTCGTCACCCATGACCTTCGTGTCCCACTCAGACACGTTATTTTGTGCTCCATTTGCTTCACACAACTTTTCTGACACGTGACCCGATTTTATTTCACTCCACGGTGTCACATTTATTTTCCAAATTGATTTGTGGGTCCCCTGTCGACCAAAACCTGTCAGCCCCAATTATAGACATGGCCCACATTGAGCCTACTACCCGCATACCACTTATGTCCCATTTATTGGAATCCCCATGTGCTACTTATTTACCCAGGATCATCAACACCTATTTTTTAATTCATTTATTTCGTAATGTCCGATTTTGACCCAGTCTGGCTCCACCAAGTCCAGTCCAGCTTCGTGCTACCCTCCATCGTAACACCCTCATATTTTCTTCCCCAAAAATATTATATACCCTATCTACCTATTTTAATATTTATTAAAATTTCCATTTATTTAAATCTATTGGAATTACCTATTTTTCCTTATGTTCAATCCTAGCTATTGGATAACCTAATTAAATCATCACCATTCATTTCCCAAACACCCACACAAACTCCTCACAGCCAACATGGTCGGCCCTAATTTCTAGGGAGGACTTTTTCTCTCTCCTCTCTCTTTTTAATTAACTTATCTCCTTCTCTCTCTCCTTCTATTTTTTTACCAACAACCAACACCAACACACAACAGCAGCTTGGCACCCGACCACCACTCACTCGGTCTCCTCCACCTCCTCCTCCTCACCGGAGCTCCGTCGGCCACCCTCCTCCCTGGCTGTCGGCCATCACCGCCACGACAGCAGCCCATCTTCTCCTTCTACTTCCCTCCTCCCCTTTTTCTTCAAAACCGGCCACCAAGTTGACCGTTTAAATTGTATTATATTTGGACAGTTTCGCGGGGCCAACTTCGTCAGCTTGTATCTCCTCCACCGCAGCTCCATTTAGCGTGCTACCAGTTCCTGTGTGAAGCTGGTATAACCCTCTTACTACCCTTCCAGTTTCGTTTCATTGTGAGCTTGTTTGATTGGTTGAATTCGACGCCAAAGTTGGCCGTACGAATTCGTAATTTCCAAATTGTAAAATTCTATTTTGAACACGGGACTCCAGATTTCATTTCTGACACCACCATTAGACTCGTGGCGTCGTTCTGGCATGTTTTCATATAAAATTTGTTAGATTTGGAGAACGTGGGCCCTGACACGTTTTTTGGTGCAAAGTGGATCCCACATTCTGGGTCAACGGGACTTTTTGACGCTGGCTCATCGGAATCCAATTTCGGATATACCGTTGAGTTTGTATTATCATTCTGGACTCGTTGACATATAATTTGCTAGATTTTCGTAGACATTGGATCGGACACGCATTTCGGTGCAAGTCGGATACCAATATCCGGGTCAACGGGTCATTTTGAGATCGGCTCATCGAAATCCAATTCTGGAGATACCGTTGAGTTCGTATCGTAATTCTGGACTCGTTGACAGGTAGTTTGCTAAGTTTTAAGAACATTGGCTCTGGCACACATTTCCGTGCAAACCGAAATTCCAAGTTCTGGTCAACGGACCAAATTGAGATCGGGTAAACGGAATCCAATTCTGGAGATACCGTTCGATTCGTATCGTCATTCTGGTTTCGTGGACATATAATTTCTCCGACACGGACACCGTTTTGACCCAAAATTACCTTTTTGCCCTTGTGTCCAAATTGGACCGTTGGGTAGGCTATCCTAGCTAATTTGACCATTCTGGACACGTTGGCGATGTTTATTTCATCGTCCGATAATGTTTGTTGATTATTTCTCTGAGTTTAACCTTTTTATAATTTATTAATAATTAATTCTTATAATGTTCGTATTTTAGGATTAGTACAACGAAACTGAGATCAGTCAATTCCAGTGATCTCACATCGCTGAAATTGACAAGTTGGACACGTGGATCACTATAATAAGATTATCAGCTTTACCGTTGATCATCTTATCTCGATTTGCGTGTCGTAAGTTTCGACGTACGAATAACGAAGCACACTTTATATCTTTAATAATTAGACTAGAATTGACCCGGATTGACCAAAGTTGACCAGTTGACCCAAAGTCAACTGTAAGTCAACACTTGACCTAGTTTGACTAGATTATTGGCCGGAGTCGACCTAGAGTTATTTTGACTTAGAAGAACGTAGGATAATGTAGATTGATTATAGAGATTCATTTATTACAACTTGAACACCTTGTAACCTGTGTTGCTTTAAATAGGACTCTGTGGCTTCAGTTGGACCCCCTATACTTATCAGCTGTTCAGGTTATCAGGCGAGTACATTCTCTGATCATTTTATATCCTGCTTATAATTATATTCCTGCTTTAGATTACTATACTTGATGCTGTTACGACATTATCACGGATTAGTACTATATGGATCTCTTCATGCGATGTTATCCCCCTCGGGAGCATCGGATACATTGTGTCATGTGCGTTTCACTTTTATCATGTACTCCTGTGCTTTTACCATACATGTACACTCTTATGAATCTTGTACTCTCATGTTCACAGAGCCCTCATGTATACTATCATGTGCACCCTTTCATGGGCCCCCATGTGATATCATGTACAATAACATAACCTGTTTAGATCCTTGTGTATTGATTGGGGAAACGGGGGAGTGCTAGTTGTCATGTGAACAATTCTATAGTAGTGTAGATCATGTGCAACTCTTTAGTGTAGATCATGTACAAATTTGTCCTGTTCACATGTGCTATCCTGTACTCTATATCACTAGCCACTGTTAGTTCTCTATTTATAGTAGATATTTCTATTACAGTTCTCTCTCTCTGTTTACATACTGTATTTCTTCAGATCCTGTATCTTACTTTACTGCATGATTATATTTTCTAACCTGCTATAATTTGTTGAGATGTATTGTGCTCGCTCCTGTCCTGACTGGACTTGTTGATAAATTTTACAGATAGCCTGGGATTGCCTGCTAGCCTAGAGGAGACACAGTAGAGGTTGTTTAGAAAGTTTTTCCATTGTCTGGAGTTGTATTATTTTATGGATTACTGTATTTTTGAGATTTGAGATGTATTTCTGGGTTTATGTATTTTAGACACTTAGATTTCTCTCTGCTGTATCTCTTTTGGATTTCATGTTTTATCTATCCTTATCATGCTCTACCTTAGATGTGATTGAGACTGTATCTGTTATGTCACCCCCATTCGGGGAGTATAAACTGTTTATCCTTATACTGCTAGATGCATGAGACCTAGGACAGCGTTCTACCGCCGACACTGCGGCGTAGGCTGGGCGTTGTTACGTTCTCGTGCCCTTACTCTAGGGTGCGGGTCGTGACACGTTTTTAGTGGTGGCCCCTGTAGGTCGAGTTTGTGTAGTGGTATTCGAACTAGAGTACCACTACAGCCTGCAGTAGGATTAGGATATATTTTGAAGGTACTCAATCATAATTAGGATCCCTTGAGAGATTCCTGGGACGACCCTTGAGAATCTTATTTTAACTTTGATTTGAAAACTCTTTTTCCCTTGATTTAATTTATCTTTACTTTCTGTTGTTGAATTTGATTTTGATGGATTATTGTTGAATTTGAGTTTGTATTTATTGATTTTGATGGAAGATTGTTAAATTTTGAATCTTGATGTTAGCTGTAGCTTCCGAGTTTGTATTTATATGATTTGAAGGATTTTTGTTCATTTTTGAATTTTGAAGTTCGTTGATAAATTTGATTTAATTTTTTTGAGTATTCATTGTTGATTTAATTTAATTTTTGACAAGATAAAATTATATGGGCTAGGTCACTATGTTATGGAATCTAGTCTTCTATAGTCATATTAGCCAGCAAAGTGAGGACATATAGTCTGATTTTGGATATATTTCTTGGGTGTAGGAATTTAAGGTTTTCGCAGCCAAGCTAGCGACATCGCGAAAATGTTAAATACCATTATTCTAGAGGTATGCGCATAAGTCAAGGACTCTGTAATTATCGTAGCCTTGCTCACTAGTATGACGAGGATTTAGAGTACCATGAATTTGGATAGACGCATATGATTATCAGATTGTACCTTAACTGTTTTCGAACATGTTTTTGCTATTTTTGTTTCAGTCATTCAAAAAAAAAAGAATTATTGTTGTTTTGTTTTGTTTTGTTTCTTATTATTTACTTAGGAGTAGCTTGTGTAACTTCTTACTATAAATTTTTTCTTAATACAATGAATCGATGATTTTGCTAGACTTGATCTTGGATTTGATAATTTAGCTCTAGGTTTCAAAATGGTTCTTCTTTAAACAGATAAGCAGAACGAATTTCGTTGTTATTTCCTTCTTGCTATTTTTCTCGTATTAAGTAATAATAATAATAAAACTGTCTTGATTACGTCAATCACCTGCTTGCAATATTGGGAGGAATCTAATGTTGGTCTTGATATAGAATTTGATTTTATTTGGGACATGAGAATATATATATAAATGTATATAGTGGACATTTTGCCTGATACATATGCATGCTACACTTGATTTCCACCTATCTAAATACATATTAATATGTTGTTAATGTTAAAATTTTCTAAACCCCAATATTTCTGGTTTTCTGCTTTTCCAGTTTAAATTCGTAATTTAAATATAAATTTCATGTTATTAGTTTTGTCTACATAACTGCACATGCATGATATCTACAGAGTTTCAATTTTTAGAGAAATTGGTTAAGTTATGTTAAATCTGTCAAATCTAAGACTGTGTACATACTAACCCTTAATACTGGATTTTAAATATTAGTTCAAATTGTTGTTTTAAAGGTAATATTTAGAGCTGTGTACATTGTTGTAGGTAGGGATAATGTTAGGTTTCATATTCTTACATGTTAGGTTGTGATAAACATTGGGTTAGTTGATGTTGAATTTCTCCAAAATCCTGAAAACTGAATACATGTTAATATTTTTACATTGATTTCAAATGTTTAGTTCAATTTCAGATTTAACATGTAATATTGAACCGTATGCGTAGATAAATGTATTGATAGTATGTTAGGGTTTCATTTCTATCATGTTAGGATGTATTGGAAGCATTGAGATTAGTTGTGATGTTTCAAACTCCTAAATTTTGAAATTGCATTATGATAATATTGCACTGGTTTAAATGTTGGCTTATTTTCATATTTTGTATGTAAATGCTGAACTAAAACTGGGTTTAACCTTTCAATACTAAGCTATAACCCTGTACAAGGACACACACACACACCCTAACTTAGTACACACTGTCATGTATCCTAACCCTTTCCCCTCTATGTTATGTTCATATACCTGTATATATATATATAGAGTTTAAGCACACATGTTATAATGTATATAGATACATGACTAAATCTCTACCTCTTTATATATATATATATATATATATATATGTATCTGGTTAGCCATGCATGTTATGAGTAAATGAGTTGTGTATTGTAGATTGCTTAACCAATATGCCATGATTAGTGTAACTTAATAGTTATTGTTTGAAGCCCAAATCCTCATATACAATTTCGTGTATATTTCACATACACACATGCCTACTATCTAACCATATGAACCTGTTCACATACACCCGTACACACACAAACCACATAACATTACATAATGCTAGTTTTCCCGCTCTAACGCTCTCTCTATATATATATTGTGATTGGAATTCAATGCAAGTGATTTTCAATTCCTTAATTTTTGAATTTGATTTTTCTGTACCCTTTTATAGATAATTGGTAGTTGCCTTTATTTTATTTTGATAAGTACCAGTTTTCATATAGGATGGTAGACTGCCTTACAGTTTTGATGGTTTGTTATTCTGTAACTTTTTCTATTTTAGCATCCTAAATTGTTTGTATGTTTTTATACCCTATGACCGTTTTGGTATTAGCACGACTAGTATACCTAGATGAGACTTACTACCACCATATGCCATGACCCTGTATGTCGTCCTTTTGATCACATGATTTGTTTTAATCTGGACTTTGATTGTGGGGGTTTGACCTAGAGGGAGTATGGACATTTTAATTTCGAGGACGAAATTTTTATAAGGTGGGTAGGATGTGAGCACCCTAAAATTCGGGTTGATTTTTTTTATTTTTCTGATTGATTTAGTTTTGATAAATGATTTATTCTATTATTTATCTTTAAGTGTGCTTTTCCGTGCCATTGATATTTGGAGTGTCAGGGATGTTCAACTCTGGAAATCTTTTTCATGAGTTTTGAAGTGGACATGATTGCCTTCATGACGGTATATAGTGTCCCATCCAAACTTGTTCCCTTATACTCTTTTTGCTTCGCACAACTTCGGGTCGATTTAGACCATTTGATTTTTAATTATTTTTCCCACTCTTTTCCTTGATCATTTTTAGCACGTTACCGAGACTTTTAATTTGGGAGCGCAAGACCAGTTATTTTCTTGAAACCAACTTATCATGCATGATCTACTCGAGACGCTCATCACCCATGACCTTCGTGTCCCACTCAGACACGTCATTTTGTGCTCCATTTGCTTCACACAACTTTCCTGACACGTGACCCGATTTTATTTCACTCCACGGTGTCACATTTATTTTCCAATTTGATTTGTGGGTCCCCTGTCGACCAAAACCTGTCAGCCCCAATTATAGACATGCCCCACATTGAGCCTACTACCCGCATGCCACTTGTGTCCCATTTATTGGAATCCCCATGTGCTACTTATTTACCCAGGATCATCAACACCTATTTTTTAATTCATTTATTTCGTAATGTCCAATTTTGACCCAGTCCGGCTCCACCAAGTCCAGCCCAGCTTCGTGCTACCCTCCATCGTAACACCCTCATATTTTTTTGCCCAAAAATATTAAATACCCTATCTACCTATTTCAATATTTTTTAAAATTTTCATTTATTTAAATCCATTGGAATTACCTATTTTCCCTATGTTTAATCCTAGCTATTGGATAACCTAATTAAATCATCACCATTCATTTCCTAAACACCCTCACAAACTCCTCACAGCCAACATGGTCGGCCCTAATTTCTAGGGAGGACTTTTTCTCTCTTCCCTCTCTCTCTTTAATTAACTTATCTCCTTCTCTCTCTCTTTCTATTTTTTTCACCAACAACCAACACCAACACACAACAGCAGCTTGGCACACGACCACCACTCACTCAGTCTCCTCCTCCTCCTCCTTACCGGAGCTCTGCTGGCCACCCTCCTTCCTGGCTGTCGGCCATCACCGCCACGACAGCAGCCCATCTTCTCCTTCTACTTCCCTCCTCCACTTCTTTTTCAAAACCGGCCACCAAGTTGACCGTTTAAATTGTATTAAATTTGGACAGTTTCGCGGGGCCAACTTTGTCAGCTTTTATCTACTCTACCGCAGCTCCATTTGGCATGCTACCAGTTCCTGTGTGAAGCTGGTATAACCCTCTTACTACCCCTCCAGTTTCGTTTCATTGTGAGCTTGTTTGATTGGTTGAATTCGACGCCAAAGTTGGCCGTCCGAATTCGTAATTTCCAACTTGTAAAATTCTATTTTGAACACGGGACTCCAGATTTCATTTCTGACACCACCATTAGACTCGTGGCGTCGTTCTGGCATGTTTTCATATAAAATTTGTTAGATTTGGAGAACGTGGGCCCTGATACATTTTTTGGTGCAAAGTGGGTCCCACATTCTGGGTCAACGGGACTTTTTGACGCCGGCTCATCGGAATCCAATTCCGGATATACCGTTGAGTTCGTATCATCATTCTGGACTCGTTGACATATAATTTGCTAGATTTTCGTGGACATTGGATCGGACACGTATTTTGGTGCAAGTCGGATACCAATATCTGGGTCAACGGGTCTTTTTGAGATCGGCTCATCGAAATCCAATTCCGGAGATACCGTTGAGTTCGTATCGTCATTCTGGACTCGTTGACAGGTAGTTTGCTGAGTTTTGAGAACGTTGGCTCCGACACGCATTTCCGTGCAAACCGGAATTCTAAGTTCTGGTCAACGGACCAAATTGAGATCGGGTCAACGGAATCCAATTATGGAGATACCGTTCGATTCGTATCGTCATTCTGGTTTCGTGGACATATAATTTGTTATATTTTATAGACTTGTTTTCTTGCACATTTTTTGGTGCAAATGGCTCCGACACGGACACCGTTTTGACCCGAAATTATCTTTTTGCCCTTGTGTCCAAATTGGACCGTTGGGTAGGCTACCCTAGCTAATTTGACCATTCTGGACACGTTGGCGATGTTTATTTCATCGTCCGACAATGTTTGTTGATAATTTTTCTGAGTTTAACCTTTTTATAATTTATTAATAATTAATTCTTATAATGTTCGTATTTCGGGATTAGTACAACGAAACTGAGATCAGTCAATTCCAGTGATCTCACATCGCTGAAATTGACAAGTTGGACACGTGGATCACTATAATAAGATTATCAGCTTTACCGTTGATCATCTCACCTCGATTTGCATGTCGTAAGTTTCGACGTACGAATAACGGAGTACACTTTATATCTTTAATAATTAGACTAGAATTGACCCTGATTGACCAAAGTTGACCAGTTGACCCAAAATCAACTGTAAGTCAACACTTGACCTAGTTTGACTAGATTATTGGCCGAAGTCGACCTAGAGTTATTTTGACTTAGAAGAATCTAGGATAATGTAGATTGATTATAGAGATTCATTTATTACAACTTGAACACCTTGTAACCTGTGTTGATTTAAAAAGGACTCTGTGGCTTCAGTTGGACCCCCTATACTTATCAGCTGTTCAGGTTATCAGGCGAGTACATTCTCTGATCATTTCATATCCTGCTTAGAATTATATTCCTGCTTTAGATTACTATACTTGATGCTGTCACGACATTATCACGGATTAGTACTATATGGATCTCTTCATGCGATGTTATCCCCCTCGGGAGCATCGGGTACATTGTGTCATGTGCGTTTCACTTTCATCATGTACTCCTGTGCTTTCACCATACATGTACACACTTGTGAATCTTGTACTCTCATGTTCACAGAGCCCTCATGTATACTATCATGTGCACCCTTTCATGGGCCTCCATGTGATATCATGTACAATAACATAACCTATTTAGATCCTTGTGTATTGATTGGGGAAACGGAGGAGTACTAGTAGTCATGTGAACAATTCTATAGTAGTGTAGATCATGTGCAACTCTTTAGAATAGATCATGTACAAATTTGTCCTGTTCACATGTGCTATCCTGTACTCTATATCACTAGCCACTGTTAGTTCTCTATTTATAGTAGATATTTCTATTACAGTTCTCTCTCCCTGTTTACATACTGTATTTCTTCAGATTCTGTATCTTACTTTACTGCATGATTATATTTTCTAACCTGCTATGATTTGTTGAGATGTATTGTGCTCGCTCCTGTCCTGACTGGACCTGTTGATAAATTTTACAGATAGCCTGGGATTGCCTGCTAACCTAGAGGATACACAGTAGAGGTTGTTTAGATAGTTTTTCTATTGTCTGGAGTTGTATTATTTTATGGATTACTGTATTTTTAAGATTTGAGATGTATTTCTGGGTTTATGTATTTTAGACACTTAGATTTCTCTCTGCTGTATCTCTTTTGGATTTCATGTTTTATCTATCCTTATCATGCTCTACCTTAGATGTGATTGAGACTGTATCTGTTATGTCACCCCCATTCGGGGAGTATAAACTGTTTATCCTTATACTGCTAGATGCATGAGACCTAGAACAGCGTTCTACCGCCGACACTGCGGCGTAGGCTTGGCGTTGTTACATTTTCGTGCCCTTACTCTAGGGTGCGGGTCGTGACACGTTTTTAGTGGTGGCCCATGCAGGTCGAGTTTGTGTAGTGGTATTCGAACTAGAGTACCACTACAGCCTGCAGTAGGATTAGGATATATTTTGAAGGTACTCAATCACAATTAGGATCCCTTGAGAGATTCCTGGGACGACCCTTGAGAATCTTATTTTAACTTTGATTTGAAAACTCTTTTTCCCTTGATTTAATTTATCTTTACTTTCTGTTGTTGAATTTGATTTTGATGGATTATTGTTGAATTTGAGTTTGTATTTATTGATTTTGATGGAAGATTGTTAAATTTTGAATCTTGATGTTAGCTGTAGCTTCCGAGTTTGTATTTATATGATTTGAAGGATTTTTGTTCATTTTTGAATTTTGAAGTTCGTTGATAAATTTGATTTAATTTTTTTGAGTATTCATTGTTGATTTAATTTAATTTTTGACAAGATGAAATTATATGGGCTAGGTCATCTATGTTATGGAATCTAGTCTTCTATAGTCACATTAGCCAGCATGGTGAGGACATATAGTCTGATTTTGGATATATTTTTCGGGTGTGGGAATTTAAGGTTTTCGCAGCCAAGCTAGCGGCATCGCAAAAATGTTAAGTACCATGATTCTAGAGGTATGTGCATAAGTCAAGGACTCTGTGATTATCGTAGCGTTGCTCACTAGTATGACGAGAATTTAGAGTACCATGAATTTGGATAGACGCATATGATTATCAGATTATACCTTAAATGTTTTCGAACATGTTTTTGCTACTTTTGTTTCAGTCATTCAAAAAAAAAAAGAATTATTGTTGTTTTGTTTTGTTTTGTTTCTTATTGTTTACATAGGAGTAGCTTGTGTAACTTCTTACCATAAAATTTTTCTTAATACAATGAATCGATGATTTTGCTAGACTTTATCTTGGATTTGATAATTTAGCTCTGGGTTTCAAAATGGTTCTTCTTTAAACAGATAAGCAGAACGAATTTCGTTGTTATTTCCTTCTTGCTATTTTTCTCGTATTAAGTAATAATAATAATAAAACTGTCTTGATTACGTCAATCACCTACTTGCAATATTGGTAGGAATCTAATGTTGGTCTTGATATAGAATTTGATTTTATTTGGGACATGAGAATATATATATAAATGTATATAGTGGACATTTTGCCTGATACATATGCATGCTACACTTGATTTCCACCTATCTAAATACATATTAATATGTTGTTAATGTTAAAATTTTCTAAACCCCAATATTTCTGGTTTTCTGCTTTTCCAGTTTAAATTCATAATTTAAATATAAATTTCATGTTATTAGTTTTGTCTACATAACTGCACATGCATGATATCTACAGAGTTTCAATTTTTAGAGAAATTGGTTAAGTTATGTTAAATCTGTCAAATCTAAGACTGTGTACATACTAACCCTTAATACTGGATTTTAAATATTAGTTCAAATTGTTGTTTTAAAGGTAATATTTAGAGCTGTGTACATTGTTGTAGGTAGGGATAATGTTAGGTTTCATATTCTTACATGTTAGGTTGTGATAAACATTGGGTTAGTTGATGTTGAATTTCTCCAAAATCCTGAAAAGTGAATACATGTTAACATTTTTACATTGATTTCAACTGTTTAGTTCAATTTCAGATTTAACATGTAATATTGAACTGTATGCATAGATAAATGTATTGATAGTATGTTAGGGTTTCATTTCTATAATGTTAGGATGTATTGGGAGCATTGATTAGTTGTGATGTTTCAAACTCCTAAATTTTGAAATTGTATTATGATAATATTGCACTGGTTTAAATGTTGGCTTATTTTCATATTTTGTATGTAAATGCTGAACTAAAACTGGGTTTAACCTTTCAATACTAAGCTATAACCCTGTACAAGGACACACACACACCCTAACTTAGTATACACTGTCATGTAACCTAACCCTTTCCCCTCTATGTTATGTTCATATACCTGTATAGATATATATAGAGTTTAAGCACACATGTTATAATGTATATAGATACATGACTAAATCTCTACATCTTTATATATATATATATATATATATATATATATATATATATATATATATATATATATATATATATATGTATGTATCTGGTTAGCCATGCATGTTATGAGTAAATGAGTTGTGTATTGTAGATTGCTTAACCAATATGCCATGATTAGTGTAACTTAATAGTTATTGTTTGAAGCCCAAATCCTCATATACAATTTCGTGTATATTTCAAATACACACATGCCTACTATCTAACCATATGAACCTGTTCACATACACCCATACACACACAAACAACATAACATTACATAATGCTAGTTTTCCCGCTCTAACGCTCTCTCTATATATATATTGTGATTGGAATTCAATGCAAGTGATTTTCAATTCTTTAATTTTTGAATTTGATTTTTATGTACCATTTTATAGATAATTGGTAGTTGCCTTTATTTTATTTTGATAAGTACCAGTTTTCATATAGGATGGTAGACTGTCTTACAGTTTTGATGGTTTGTTATTCTGTAACTTTTTCTATTTTAGCACCCTAAATTGTTTGTGTGTTTTGATACCCTATGACCGTTTTGGTATTAGCACGACTAGTATACCTTGATGAGACTTACTACCACCGTATGCCATGACCCTGTATGTTGTCCTTTTGATCACATGATTTGTTTTAATCTAGGACTTTGATTGTGGGGGTTTGACCTAGAGGGAGTATGGGCATTTTAATTTCGAGGACGAAATTTTTATAAGGTGGGTAGGATGTGAGCACCCTGAAATTCGGGTTGATTTTTTTATTTTTCTGATTGATTTAGTTTTGATAAATTATTTATTCTATTATTTATCTTTAAGTGTGCTTTCCCGTGCCATTGATATTTGGAGTGTCAGGGATGTTCAACTCTGGAAATCTTCTTCATTAGTTTTGAAGTGGACATGATTGCCTTCATGATGGTATATAGTGTCCCATCCAAACTTGTTCCCTTGTACTCTTTTTGCTTCGCACAACTTCGGGTCGATTTAGACTATTTGATTTTTAATTATTTTTCCCACTCTTTTTCTTGATCATTTTTAGCACGTTACCGTGACTTTTAATTTGGGAGCGCAAGACCAGTTATTTTCTTGAAACCAACTCATCATGCATGATCTACTCGAGACGCTCGTCACCCATGACCTTCGTGTCCCACTCAGACACGTTATTTTGTGCTCCATTTGCTTCACACAACTTTTCTGACACGTGACCCGATTTTATTTCACTCCATGGTGTCACATTTATTTTCCAATTTGATTTGTGGGTCCCCTGTCGACCAAAATCTGTCAGCCCCAATTATGGACCTGGCCCACATTGAGCCTACTACCCGCATGCCACTTGTGTCCCATTTATTGGAATCCCCATGTGCTACTTATTTATCCAGGATCATCAACACCTATTTTTTAATTCATTTATTTCGTAATGTCCGATTTTGACCCAGTCCAGCTCCACCAAGTCCAGCCCAGCTTCGTGCTACCCTCCATCGTAACACCCTCATATTTTTTTGCCCAAAAATATTAAATACCCTATCCACCTATTTCAATATTTATTGAAATTTCCATTTATTTAAATCCATTGGAATTACCTATTTTTCCCTCTGTTCAATCCTAGCCATTGGATAACCTAATTAAATCATCACCATTCATTTTCCAAACACCCACACAAACTCCTCACAGCCAACATGGCCGGCCCTAATTTCTAGGGAGGACTTTTTCTCTCTCCTCTCTATCTCTTTAATTAACTTATCTCCTTCTCTCTCTCCTTCTATTTTTTTCACCAACAACCAACACCAACACACAACAACAGCTTGGCACCCGACCACCACTCACTCGGCCTCCTCCTCCTCCTCCTCACCGGAGCTCCGCCGGCCACCCTCCTCCATGGCTGTCGGCCATCACCACCACGACAGCAGCCCATCTCCTCCTCCTACTTCCCTCCTCCACTTTTTCTTCAAAACCGGCCACCAAGTTGACCGTTTAAATTGTATTAAATTTGGACAGTTTCGCGGGGCCAACTTCGTCAGCTTGTATCTCTTTCACTGCAGCTCCGTTTGGTGTGCTATCAGTTCCTGTGCGAAGCTGGTATAACCCTCTTACTACCCCTCCAGTTTCGTTTCATTGTGAGCTTGTTTGATTCGTTGAATTCGACGCCAAAGTTGGCCGTCCGAATTCGTAATTTCCAACTTGTAAAATTCTATTTTGAACACGGGACTCCAAATTTCATTTCTGACACCACCATTAGACTCGTGGCGTCGTTCTGGCATATTTTCATATAAAATTTGTTAGATTTAGAGAACGTGGGCCCTGACACATTTTTCGGTGCAAAGTGGGTCCCACATTCTGGGTCAACGGGACTTTTTGACGCCGGCTCATCGAAATCAAATTTCGGATATACCGTTGAGTTCGTATCGTCATTCTGGACTCGTTGACATATAATTTGCTAGGTTTTGGTGGACATTGGATCGGACACGCATTTCGGTGCAAGTCGGATACCAATATCTGGATCAACGGGTCATTTTGAGATCGGCTCATCGGAATCCAATTTCGCAGATACCGTTGAGTTCGCATCGTCATTCTGGACTCGTTGACAGGTAGTTTGCTGAGTTTTGAGAACATTGGCTCCGGTACGCATTTTCGTGCAAACTGGAATTCCATGTTCTGGTCAACGGTCCAAATTGAGATCGGGTCAACGGAATCCAATTCTGGAGATACCGTTGTGTTCGTATCGTCATTCTGGTTTTGTGAATACATAATTTGTTATATTTTATAGACTTGTTTTCTTGCACATTTTTCGGTGCAAAACGGCTCCGACACGGACACCATTTTGACCCGAAATTACCTTTTTGCCCTTGTGTCCAATTGGACCGTTGGGTAGGCTATCCTAGCTAATTTGACCATTCTGGACACGTTGGCGATGTTTATTTCATCGTCCGACAATGTTTGTTGATAATTTCTCTGAGTTTAACCTTTTTATAATTTATTAATAATTAATTCTTATAATGTTCGTATTTCGGGATTAGTACAACGAAACTGAGATCAGTCAATTCCAGTGATCTCACATCGCTAAAATTGACAAGTTGGACACGTGGATCACTATAATAAGATTATCAGCTTTACCGTTGATCATCTCATCTCGATTTACGTGTCGTAAGCTTCGACGTACGAATAACGAAGTACACTTTATATCTTTAATAATTAGACTATAATTGACCCTAATTGGCCAAAGTTGACCAGTTGACCCAAAGTCAACTGTAAGTCAACACTTGACCTAGTTTGACTAGATTATTGGCCGGAGTCGACCTAGAGTTGTTTTGACTTAGAAGAACCTAGGATAATGTAGATTGATTATAGAGATTCATTTATTACAACTTGAACACCTTGTAACCTGTGTTGCTTTAAATAGGACTCTGTGGCTTCAGTTGGACACCCTATACTTATCAGCTGTTCAGGTTATCAGGCGAGTACATTCTCTGATCATTTCATATCCTGCTTAGAATTATATTTCTGCTTTAGATTACTATACTTGATGCTTTCATGACATTATCACGGATTAGTACTATATGGATCTCTTCATGCGATGTTATCCCCCTCGGGAGCATCGGGTACATTGTGTCATGTACGTTTCACTTTCATCATGTACTCCTGTGCTTTCACCATACATGTACACTCTTATGAATCTTGTACTCTCATGTTCACAGAGCCCTCATGTATACTATCATGTGCACCCTTTCATGGGCCCCCATGTGATATCATGTACAATAACATAACCTGTTTAGATCCTTGTGTATTGATTGGGGAAATGGGAGAGTGCTAGTAGTCATGTGAATAATTCTATAGTAGTGTAGATCATGTGCAACTCTTTAGTGTAGATCATGTACAAATCTGTCCTGTTCACATGTGCTATCCTGTACCCTACATCACTAGCCACTGTTAGTTCTCTATTTATAGTAGATATTTTTATTACAGTTCTCTTTTCCTATTTACATACTGTATTTCTTCAGATCCTGTATCTTACTTTATTGATTGATTATATTTTCTAACCTGCTATGATTTGTTGAGATGTATTGTGCTCGCTCCTGTCCTGACTGGACCTGTTGATAAATTTTACAGATAGCCTGGGATTGCCTGCTAGCCTAGAGTAGACACAGTAGAGGTTGTTTAGATAGTTTTTCCATTGTCTGGAGTTGTATTATTTTATGGATTACTGTATTTTTGAGATTTGAGATGTATTTCTGGGTTTGTGTATTTTAGACACTTAGATTTCTCTCTGCTGTATCTCTTTTGGATTTCATGTTTTATCTATCCTTATCATGCTCTACCTTAGATGTGATTTAGACTGTATCTGCTATGTCACCCCCATTCGGGAAGTATAAACTGTTTATCCTTATACTGCTAGTTGCATGAGACCTAGGACAGCGTTCTACCGCCGACACTGCGGCGTAGGCTGGGCGTTGTTACGTTCTCGTGCCCTTACTCTAGGGTGCGGGTCGTGACATAACATCCCAAAATAAATCCCTAATACTTATACTGTCATGGCGACCTAACATGGCTTCCTACCAGGTGGGGTTGGTTAGGTTACGGTCCAAATGTATTTTCTAATTTAATCGAACTCTAAGAGTCAACCAATAAGTCACTTGTGCCATTCGTAATTAAATAGCACATGGAGACTCGATTGAATGGCACACCCTTGGCATATGTGCCGTAGACTCAAAATGGGTCAAACCATATATTGAGTTAACTGGTTTCGATTGATGTCGAGTCATGCACTCAAGTTGGAAGTTCGGTCTAGAATTACGGTAAATACTCAAATGGCCTAAATTGACCCAAAATTGTGCGAAGCCAAAAGAATGCAAGGGGACAAGTTTGGATGGGACATGATATACTAAATTGAAGTTCATCCTGTCTACTACAAAACTTATGAAGGACGTTTCGAGAGATGGGCGAGTCTTATGCTCTAAGAATCAAAGACACGGAAAAGTACATCTATAATTATAATTAATACGAAAATACAATACAATAAATATACAATCATCTAATCGTATAAAATAAATAAATAAATCACCAAAAATCAGGATCTTTACAATCTACCAACCTTAAAAGAATTTCGTCCTCAAAATTAAAATAAGGCTCACTATCAAAGAACCGTGCTAGGATAACTATGAATAGTTTAAGGGATATACTAGGTCAATATGGGATCTCCTAATAAGTCAAGTAATAATCAAGTCTAAACAATTTGGATTTGTAACCTCTATATCGTAAAACTATAAATAGTTATCTCTAGTGGCTCTTCTTGGTACTGGCGGTCTTGCAAGGATCATGTTGAAGACGTGATCCTCCTAACCATACTATTATTACAATTATATGAGTCTCCTAACCCAGATAAGTAGTACCTACTAATCCGCCTACTCCTCACTTTGACTAACAAGGTATAATAGTAAATGGGTTAGGTTAGGCTATGCTTAGGTTCTTCTTTTAGAGGGTCAGTCTCCGTACTAAATCTAGCACTCTATTCTTGATCTAGTGACTACCATAAGAGAATAACCTAGCATGATCATATATTCATTTTTATACTGAGGATGTCTACCCACCTTTGGTTAAACTACCTCATCAAACACTTGATGCCCTATGACATATGGCACCTCTAATCCCCATTATCTATCAAGCAATCATAATATAATAAGCAGACTAACTTACACTATAACCTAAGAATTTCTGATAAATCCTATATAGCACGATTATTCGTCACTCCGAAATTGGAAAGGACGAGAAGCAATTATACGAAAAAGCCAAGGAAGAGTAATCGAGAGCAAATACGAAGTTAAAGGGCGGTAGAGAAATTTCCAAAAAAAATTTCAAGGCAGTTGTGGATTAAGATTCCTAAGGTTTTAATCAGGTCGCAGGCCCGCTCGGTACAGTGACGTAACCGAAACGGCTAACTGGACCTGCATGGGCTACCACAAATACATGTAATGCCCCAGTCCCAAAATAAGCAGGACTAGGATACTTATACATGCCAGCTACACAACGAGAGGACTCCAGCCCAGCTCGAATAAGTATAAGTTGTCTGATTATTCTAGATTAACTATATCTCAATCCACATAATAATGATAAGTATGGCGAATCAAGTACAGTAAGGCTGATCAAACCATAATACACTGATTCTAGAATAGATAAATATGTTAGAGTGGATCCCCAATAACACATTCATCATGAACACGCTAGGAAAAATGAAGCTTGTAAAAGACTAGCTATAATAATAACAAGTATCAAATATAAGACAAAATCAAAATACGGAAGATATAATAATAATACACTAGGTATACCTGAAGTCTCAGTGTAGCAAACATCATCCATCAGTGTACCGTGCCATCAACTAATACCTGGAGAGATCACCTAGTCCTCAGAGGACTAGCAAGACACATAATATACATGCTAACTTTACAGTAAATAACATGCGAGAAAATAAGAATTGTACAAAGAACAATATGAGACTAAAGAATAAGTAGAAATGGCATATTGTCAAAGATAGTATTATCAAGCGTGACTAATAGTAAGTCGGGGTAACCGCAGCCCGAAGGGAGCTCACAGTCCTATAGTCAATAGCCGATGGAGAATCTCTAACTATAGTAAGGCTCATCCGCACTCGATGGGAGCTCACGAACGAGGTGGTCAGATATAGTCACGTCTAATAACAGGTCAGGGTTAAATCAAACGATCATGATCGGGTCAAGTCAACCAAGTACCGGAATTCAGACTAAGGTCAAGTCCAAGTCAAACAGGTCAGGAGATCATGGCATGGACAAAACAATACTATTACTTGACAGGAAAAAGATAAGAAAGATAAAGCAAGTAACATGGAAAGAAAAAGTAACAATCTACGTGCACGTAAAACTAGAAAATAACCATGACAAGAAGCAAGATAAACATGGAATCAAGTATGACAGAAAAGAATAACAATCTAAAAATGCATGTAAATACTGTAGAGTTTGGCAAGGTGTATTTGCCGGGGGGTTGCACGGAGAACCAATAATATATCGCCAATCAACAAGTCAGAAAGTCCAAGTCTCACAATTGCCTCCAAAAGCTGTAATTGATGTTACCAACGTTTCTAGATTAGTCAAATTAGCTAAGATTGCCTGTCCTTAAGTCCAATTCTGGACACAGGGTCAAAATAGTAATTTTGGGTCAAAACGGTGTCCGTCGTTGGACCCGCTTTGTACCGAAAAGCGTGCCAAGTCACGCCCTGCTCCCGTAGGAGAGATCGTCCTCGCTAAGGCGTGATGCCGTACGAGCCTAGATTTCGCTCATACAAGGAGGATTCCATAACGGCCGATTCCAGCGACTGCGACGGGGTCGTCGCACAGAAGTCCCATACAGAGACATTGAATAATAGTAGCAGAAATTAGAACAAAACATAAGTTATACAAAAGAAGCTCTTTATTGATATTAAAACAAGGGTTACAATAGGGCGCAAGGCCAAGATTACAAGTCTCTCAAGCTCACTCTTCTCACATTTCAAGTCACTCGGCTCTCTCTCATCTCTCAATTACAAGTCTTAAGCCAGCGGAAGCTTCGGAAGGCGACATCCATACATTATGTCCCGTATAAGTCTTGACTCCATGCGGCCGCACGCTTCGAATTGCCAAGGAACTCTGTGCCTCGACGCATCCAAGCGGGCTCCGCATCACGAGCTTCTACCTGTGCCTGCACATGTAAACTATGAGGGTGTCAGTACTCAACTGTACTGGTGGAATGAGCTCCTCGGCCACCCATACAAAACCAACACATTAGATTTACTTTGTGCAACATAGTCCCTTTAGATTATCTTTCTACTCTTGCCTTAGGATTATTTTAGGACCGACGCCTCAGCCTATTTAGTGTCTCTAGACCATTCCGTGCTTGCAACGACAATGTTAACTCATACCTTGCCTCAAGACCCTTTTCGTGCCAACAACGTTAACCTATCGAGTCGTATTTTCCTTACGGCCATAATCAGAGATGCAACTACACGATGAGGCTCTATTTCCGTGTGACCGTGCTTTAAACCCTTGCTGAGGCCGTGCCTCGCAACTCAAATAAGACTGAATCATATCGCCGCCTCGCGGCCCTTCGCTACTTTGATCACCAACTGACCCAAATCAAGACTTGTGCGCTAAGTGTCGCTCGACCGACTTTGCCATGCGGTATTCCTGACTTAAACTCAAGACAACTCAAACCATAACTTATGCAACTTATATGCCGACAACATAAGACTTGACGCCATATCTCGTGCCGAAGCACGTCGCCTATGTTGTAGCCATTCTTAGGCCCAAACTCTTGTGTTCCAACCATACACACATTCACTAGACTAAATCCAAAGGCACACACGCGGATTGCCGTTCGTGGACTTATAGCCTTGTTATTCGAAGACCCTTTCATCGCAAGTAGCTAGCCCCGAAGAAAGTTCCCGAAAACCCGAGCGGTTCATCCAGCTACGGCTATACCGTGTTTCCCTCCAGAACGACGCGGTCCCTCGACGCCCAGGGTTGCCGCTCGTAGAAACTTTCCCTTGTCGATAAGTTGTCCAATGACCATGCAAGACTCGACACAAACTGACGTCTCACACAGTCATTCCTCTTCCAATGTTACCATCTCTTTTAAAACCAATATCAAGACTTCTATCCTTGAGATCCTTCGATGACCTACGGTCGTGAGCCTTCTTCCTTGATGCTCCTTGAGATCCCTCGACGACCCACGGCCGTGAGCCTTCTCCCTATCATTTGAGACCCCTCGACGACCCACGGTCGCGAGCATTCTTTCCATGTTACCATATCATTAAGTCCTTTCTCCAAAACTCATTAGATCAACCGTAGTTTATGCCTTAAATACTAAGTTCGTGCATCGTGCCTTAAGCCGACTTCAGATCTACGCGACGCTATCGCCCAAGTCATACTTTATATGACGGGCCTTGAGACCGTAGAACTATGTGGTTATACCCAACTGTAGAACTTATAGGACCGTGATTGCTACCACTCCGATAGCCTAACATAACTTGCCTGACTTAAACGCACAATGACTTGACGAGCAAAGGCTGCGTCAAGCCTCGCATTGCAGAAACGTGCCGCACATGCGTTCGACTTCTGAACGACCAAGTCATTTGGGCGCCTAGACTTACGCCAGCAGCCGTGCGACGCAACTTAACTCATAGGACATGTCAAAGCTATGCCAAGCCTTGGACGATGGGACCGTGCATGCTTTATGAAGCATTCATGCGGACGACGCCTATGACTTAGCCTACGATTCATGACTTCGCCTACTCAACCAACTTTCCTTCTCCCAAGCCACGGGACGTGTCATTTAACACATTTCTAGTACGGGGGTATTTTGGTCATTTTGAATTTTTGGGTTTTATTTGGAATTATTGCAAATTATTGAGATTTATTAGAATTTATATGATTTTTAGTATAATTTAATTGAGTAATATTCTAGACTTTGACTAGTGTTGACTTTGGGGACTAACCTAGAAGCTAACCCTAGCCATGAATGCTATGATAGATTATGAAACCCTAGTTTGATTTAAGTTTATCATATCCTAGTCATTAGACCAATTTAGAAATAGGAATTAGAATGGAGATTTGATTAATGGCTTATGACTTCACAAGTCATGATTAATGACTTAAGCCCATAGCTTGTGAATTTGGCCCAAGCCCATTAGCCAACCTAAAACCTAACCCTAACCCTAGCATGGTCGGCCAACCGACATTGGGAACCCCACCCTATAAATAGTCTCTTCCATTAGGTTAGCCTCCTTTAGAAAGTTCACATTTGGAAATAGAGGTATGCTCCATCTTTAGAAATTCATAGAAAATCCAATTTAATTCTGTTTTCCCTCAAACAAATTACAATAGGTTCTAATTTAGGTATTCTTGCTGTGTGTATAATTTATTTTTAGTTTATTAGCAATTTGGTGAAGTTTGGGGAGCAAGGAGACACCCCCTCTTTGGAGCTTTCTTTGGTTTTTGACACCTATAGGTAATTCCTTCAAAACTCATTGAAATTGCTATTATTATTGCATATTAGCCTAGATCTAGGTGTCCCCTAGCTAATCCTAGAAATTCGTGATATTTTGTGTCCATTTTGTGTCCTAAATGGACACGTATCAGTCCTTACATGAAGGTGTTTGTTGAAATGCCCCAAAGGGGATTTCGATCTGTTTTTAGGAAAGTGTTTGAATAGAAATTATTGTTTTTGTGTGGCTTATGGATTTCTGTTGGACTGAGTTTAATTTAGTGTCATGTCGTGTCAGGATCTGGACACGAACACACACGTTCATCCCGTGAACACTGTTCTGCTGCTCGGGGTCAAGTTCTCTCTGTGTAGGACACGTGGATAAGTGATTCTTTGAAGACACATTGGGGCAGTGTCTGACAGGACACTCCCTAAGTGGCATGATCTCTCGTGTCATGTCGAGCGAGCACGAGCTCGTGCATTGGTTTTATACTGCATGCGCACAGTTTATTTTGGGCTACTGATACGGCTCTAGAACTTTGGACACGACACCTATGGACACGATACAGGGTGTTGGACACGAAGACCTATCCTGGGTGAACCTAGGGTTGTGAACACGAGGTCTGGTTTGGCCTGTGTCGGGTGTACGACACACATGCACGCACGCACGAGGCAGCACTGGTTCAGTGCCAGTTTTACCTGATTGGGGCTCGGGCACTCTGGACACAGCTGTGTCCTGATTGATTAGACACAATCATACTTTGTGACACGTGCACATGCTTGTTATATTTACCAATCATTTATAGTTCATTTTAGTTTGGCTATATACATGTTTTCCCATTTACCTATTTTGTACTGATACTTAGTATATTTCATTGTATTTCCAGATTTTTAAATTTAATTTGGGCAATCAAATTAACTCATATTAATGCAAATTTTCACATGTTTCTAACCCTAGTGTGTGTACCTATAGGTAATCTAACTGTATGTCGATTTTGAGCTATTTTGGGGTTGAATTAGGTTTCGAATTGGAATTAGAAGTATTGGGCGGAAAACTGTTTTTGAAGTTGAGCATTTGAGTTTGATTTTAAATCCAAAACTGGGTTCATTAAGTTATTTCCTTCATTAGCAGCAACATGGTTTGGTTTCCCTTCTTTCTTAACAGCAAGCATAAACTGATTTTCCTTCCTTAACTAAAAACTGAGAATTGTGGTTATGTTAATAATGATAAATGATATTGATGTTAACTTAGGTTGAAAACTGAAATCTAATTTCTTCCCTTTGCCATGATTCCACCACACTTCACACACATCCTACTGTCCACTGGACTGAAACACACATGCATACCACACACTCACTTGACATTTCACACTTGTTTCACTCACACACACTTGCTCTCATGACACTTGCTACACTCTCATGTCACTTCACACACACACACACACATGCACACAATTACTTACCATTTCCTATCTCTATGTGTATGTATATATATATAAGTGTGTACCTATAATGTGATGTATGAGTATAGATATATAGATATAATATAGTATTCCTAATGTATGTGTATTAGCCCAGGACTATAGCCTATGGATGCAATGTGTGATGTTATTATAATCTAGTATAGTAGTGTTTTGACCAATACAGACTTGTTAGGACTTAGAGTGATTGTTAAACCTAGTTTAACATAATCTAGACTTGTTTATACCTAGAATAACTTGTTTGACCTAATTTAGACTTGTTAGACCTAGTTTGACCATAGTTGACCTAGGTTTGACTTATAGGGTTGACCAGAGTTGACCAAGAGTTGACTTTGGTCTAGATTGACCTAGATTCATGTAGAATGCATTGTAGTGCATCTTATTACCATTTTGGACATGTTATGACTTGTGCTGTTCTGATTAGGAGCCAGACACCTCTCCTCGAACAGTACTTTCATCTTGGACACTCAGATAGCAGGCGAGTACATTCTCTGATCATTTCATATCCTGTTAGAATTATTTTCCTGCTTTAGATTACTTTACTTGATGCTGTCACGTTGGTAACACAGATTAGTACTATATGGATCCCTTCTTGAGATGTTATCCCCTCAGGGAGCATCGAATACTACATGTTCTGTGCGTTTCGCTTACATGGTGTATCACTATGCTTCATGGTTCATTGATCCCTTGTGACATGTACTCTCATGATCACAGAGTCTTCCTTGAATCAGCCATTTATGGGCATTCCCAGAATCACCCATTTATGGGCCTACCATGTATCACCCCTTGTGGGCCATTACATGGATCATAACATAACTTGGCTGGATCCTTGTGTATTGATTGGGGGTACGGGGGAGTAGAAGTAGACATGTGAATAATACCCAAGTAGTATCTCAT
The DNA here is from genome assembly GCA_029216955.1 of Iris pallida. Classification (NCBI taxonomy): domain Eukaryota; kingdom Viridiplantae; phylum Streptophyta; class Magnoliopsida; order Asparagales; family Iridaceae; genus Iris; species Iris pallida. The sequence goes on from JANAVB010026400.1 coordinate 2,311,196, forward strand.
CTGATCACCTCCGTAGTGTCTCATCAGAATCTCCTATGCCATTCACATGTTTATATTATACTCTGACTCATTAGCCACTGTTAGCTCTCTACTTATAGTAGATATTTTTATTACAATTCTTTCTCTGTTTACATTCTGTACTTTCTTTCAGTTCTTGTATCTTACTTTACTGCATGATTATATTTTCTAACCTGTTATGAACTGTTGAGATGTATTGTGCTCGCTCCTGTCCTGACAGGACCTGTTGAAAATATTATAGAGGACGAGGAGGAGGCCTGTATGGATACCTACTACGGGGCAGCTCTAGATGACACCAGTGATCCGGATTTCCAGCTGGATCCATTAGCTATAGAGACTGAGACTCCCTAGTCCAGGTTTTACTATTACTGTCATTTGGGATCTGGATTGTATATATTCTTTCATACTCTGTAGTTGAGATTTGTATTTCTGGATGTTTGCTGAGATGTTATCTTAGACACTTAGACTCTGCTGATCATCTGTATTTCTTTAAGTTTTATATCATATCGTGCTTCTTCTTCCTTAGTTGTGATTGAGTTTACATTCTGCTATGTTACCCTCATTCGAGGAGTATAAACTTCTTAGACTTATACTGTTAGATGCATGAGACCTAGGACAGCATTTTACCTCCGACACTGCGGTATAGGCTGGACGTACCCACTTCTCGTGCCCTTACTCTAGGGTGCGGGTCGTGGCACGTTTTTAGTGGTGGCCCATGCAGGTCTAGTTTAGAAATGTAGTGGTATTCTAACTAGAGTATCACTGCAGCCTGCAGTAGAATTAGGAAATTTTTGAAGGTACTCAATCACATTAAGAAAACTCTTTATCAGATTCCGTATATCTAAATTTTGCTGCTTATTGTCTTCCTTTGAATTTAAACTGTCCTCCTTTGATATTTCGACTCATTCTCAACAATTGTTTCTTTTTGATCTGTGTCTCCAGGATGGTTGAGACGAGATCACATCGCCAGGGCCAGGGGGACGTCGATGAGAGGTCTGCCACCTCTCATACTCAGTAGCCAGCCCCTGGTACCGTAGCCCCAGTCATGCCAGCTGGGGTAGGCATTTCAGCTGCTTTCGGAGGAGCCCCTCCACCTGTGAGGCATGAGCCGAGTCCGGTGATTTCGGATGTGCTTCAACAGCAGCAGCCACCTTCGATGAGAGTTGACGCCGTTCAGCTGCTTGCCTTCTTCCGGCAGTACATGGAGGGTCAACAGACCCAGTAGCAGAGGCACACAACAGAGCTCAGCCGAGGCATTGATCTGGCCATGACTGCGGTAGAGAGAGTTGTAGCTCAGCCAGCGGCAGTCATGCAGCCGTACCAGCCACGGGAGGAGGGCATCCAGGATTTTTAGAAGATGCACCCTAGGGACTTCCGAGGGACAGAGGGGATCTTGTATGCCGACGAGTGGATCGAGCACATGGAGGAGATATTCAGATTGGCTGAGATCTCGATGAGGCTCCAGATAGAGGCAGCGGCCAGCATGATGTAGGATCTGGCCCGTACGTGGTACCAGACCGACCCGAGGGTTGGTACTGCAGGACAGACTTGGACAGCATTCAAGAAGCTGTTCAAGGAGAAGTTCTTCCCGGATGCAGCGCTGGGAGCCCTCGAGACGCAGTTCGAGGCCCTAGTGCAGGGGAGCCAGTCTGTGGAGGAGTACGCAGGAGAGTTCTACTGCCTGAGCAGATTTATAGATGGCCTGTCAGAGGCGACGAAGGCCCAGAGGTTCCGGAAGGGCTTGGTAAAGGAGCTCAAGTCCTACACCAAGAATGCCCGCAGCGCTACCTCTGAGGAGATCTTAGTGGACACGTTAGCTGCAGAGGATGATCTTGAGCTTAGGCTCAAGAGGGGGCGAGACTTCCAGAGAGGCAGCAGTAGCAGAGGACCGGCCAAGAGGCCGCACTTTCAGTAGCAGCACCAGAAGCACCACCAGCAGCAGAGGTTCCAGCCGCAGCAGTTTCAGCAGCCGAGGCATCAGCCTGCAGCATCAGCAGAGGGTACAGCAGCAGACACCGAGGCAGCAGGCCCCCACCTGTGCTTATTGTAAGAAGCTAGGGCACGGGTGGAACGAATATAGGAAGAGACTGGGCAAGTGCCTGATATGTGGTTCAACAGACCACCAGATGAGGGAGTGTCTCGTAGCACGAGCAGCTCATGGAGGAGGAGCCAGGGCTCCAGCAGGCCAGCAGAGGGGACCAGCCCTGTCGACACAGCAGCAGAGGTTCGTTCAGCACCAGCAGCAGGCCAGAGGAGGACAGCAGGGGCGAGCTTTCGCCATGGCGGCTGAGGATACAGAGGTGATAGGAGAGCTGATCGCAGGTTTGGTTCTTCTCGACTCCAGTGCAGCTTTTGCGTTATTCGATTCCGGTGCTTCGCATAGTTTCATATCAGTATCATTTGCGATTAAACATGGTATCATAGCTGAATCGTTGCCTAGGACTTACAAGATCACGACCGGGGGTGGCATTATCCTCGTGATGATGTTTGTAAGGGTCGGAGTGTTGTTTTGGGAGGCCGTGAGTTAGAGGTGAGCCTGCTCGTAATGCCATTGCCGAACTATGATATAGTACTTAGTATGGATTGGTTGAGCAGGTACCACGCCAGCATTGATTGCAGAGGGGGTAGAGTTTTTTTCATAGTGTTGGGGGAGCCAGAGTTCGAGTACTCCAGACGTCAGGCGGAGCAGAGCAGCAGAGTTTTCTGCGGAGTCTCGGTTGAGGAGCAGACGATTCCACACCCCTTGATAGTAGAGTATATGGATATTTTTCCAGAGGAGTTGCCTGGATTGCCACCGGACAGAGACATTGAGTTCTCGATAGACTTGGTTTCAGGAGCGGAACCCATCTCTCAGCATGTCTATCGGGTGAACAACAGAGAGTTGGTATAGCTGAAGAAGCAAGTGGATGAGCTGCAGGACAAGGGCTTCATCCGTTCGAGTTCGTCGCCATGGGGTGCATCAGTATTGTTTGTGCCGAAGAAGGATGGGTCAGTACGGATGTGTATTGACTACATGGCACTCAACAACCTGACGATCAAGAACAGATACCCACTGCCGCGGATCGATGATATCTTTGATCAGTTGAGCGGAGCTCGGGTGTTCTCCAAGATTGATTTGAGGTCAGGTTATCACCAGGTGAAGGTGAAGAGGGAGAATATTCCTAAGACCGCTTTCAGGACGCGGTACGGGCAGTTTGAGTTTTTGGTTATGCCGTTTGGGCTAACCAATGCACCAGTAGTATTTATGAACCTAATAAACAAGGTGTTCCACCAGTACCTGGATCAGTTTATGGTTGTGTTTATTGATGACATCTTGGTATATTCCAAGACTGAGGAGGAGCACGAGGAGCATTTGAAGATAGTGCTGGAGACTCTCAGGAAGCAGCAGCTTTATGGGAAGCTCTCCAAGTATGAGTTCTTCTTGGACCGTATTGACTTTTTGGGGCATGTGGTGACTGGAGATGGTATCTCAGTTGACCCCAAGAAGATCATAGCAGTTGAGGCATGGGCAGTGCCGACTTCAGTGGCAGAGATTAGGAGCTTCCTGGGGCTGGAAGGATATTATAGGAGATTTGTGTAGGATTTCTCCCGGGTTGCACAGCCGTTGACTCGGTTGACCCGGAAGGATGCTGAGTATGTTTGGTCAGAGGAGTGTCAGGTAGCTTTTGATGAGTTGAAGAAGCGGCTTACGACAGCTCCGATTCTGACATTGCCTTCATGATCAGGAGGATTCACTATTTATAGTGACGCTTCAGGGAAGGGGCTGGGTTGTGTCTTATAGCAGTACGGGAAGGTGATTGCCTATGCTTCCAAGCAATTACGTCCCTATAAGAAGAACTACCCTATCCACGACCTGGAGCTTGCAGCAGTGATATTTGCTCTGAAGTTGTGGAAGCGCTATCTGTATGGAGAGAGGGTGGAGATTTTTACAGATCACAAGAGCTTAAAGTATGTGTTCACTCAGAAGGAGCTGAACATGAAGCAGCGCAAATGGCTAGAGCTGATGAAAGACTTTGACATATCACTTCAGTATCACCCAGGGAAGGCCAACGTGGTTGCCGATGCCTTGAGTAGGTATCCGACAGCCATGTGTTTGACCATAGACCGTCACTTGCTTGCTGACTTGGAGAGCCTTGGGATTGAGGTGATCGTGTCCCGAGTTCAGATGCAGTTATGGGGCCTACAGATTCAGTCGGACTTGGTGGAGAGGATCAAGTCGGTACAGTTTGAGGACGTTGCTCTGCGGTGTCTCCGAGAGCAGGTTCGTACAGGATTGGTGGATGGCGAGTTTTCTCTTGCAGAGGATGGTACCTTGAGGTATGGTTCTAGGTTATGTGTGCCCAGTGGAGAGCCCAGGGAGCAGGTTATGCAGGAGGCCCACAGATCTCAGTACTCTATACACCCTGGTGCCAACAAAATGTACCGAGATCTGAGGGAGCATGTTTGGTGGTACGGAATGAAGCGGAAGGTGGCTCGTTTCGTAGCTAGGTGCTTGGTCTGTCAGCAGGTCAAGGCAGAGAGGCAGAGGCCCGGTGGATTATTGCAGCCGCTGCCCATTCCCGAGTGGAAGTGGGAGCAGATCACTATGGATTTCATATCTGGATTGTCGCGTACACCAGGAGGGAAGGACGCGATTTGGGTCATCGTTGACAGGTTGACCAAATCGGCCCACTTCTTGCCATTCAAGGTGGGTACGTCTACAGAGAGGCTTGCGGAGATGTACATACGACAGATAGTCAGGATTCATGGGGTTCCGATCAGCATCGTCTCAGATCGGGATAGTCGATTTACTTCCTATTTCTGGAGGAGTCTGCAGACTAGCTTGGGCACTCAGCTCAAGTTTAGTACCGCATACCATCCCCAGACGGACGGACAGTCAGAGAGGACTATTCAGACACTTGAGGATATGCTGCGGACGTGCGTCTTGGACTTTGGAGGTTCCTGGGAGGATCATCTACATTTGGTAGAGTTTGCTTACAACAACAGTTTTCAGGTCAGCATTGAGATGTCACCTTTCGAGGCTCTGTACGGCGAAGGTGTCGTACACCCTTATCTTGGGATGATGTTGGTGAGCAAGATTTACTGGGACCAGAGATGGTTGTTGACGCAGCCGAGAAGGTGAAGCTCATCAGGGACAGACTTCGCGTGGTGTAGGACAGACATCGGCACTGGGCCGATAGCCACCGGAGGCCGTTGGAGTTTGAGGTACAGATTAGAGTAGGATTAGATTTAGGGTTTGTGTTTGTGATTTTGATCATGTTTGTTTATCATAATTAATTGAGACCTTGCTTGTGATTAGGTTGGAGACCAGGTTTTCTTGAGGATATCTCCGACTCGTGGTATGATATGTTTTGGTGGAGGTGGGAAGCTTAGCCCCCGCTTCATCGACCCTTTCTTTATCAGCGGGAGAGTCGGCGACGTGGCTTACCGGCTAGACTTGCCACCTGCACTAGTGGGGGTCCACAACGTATTCCATGTATCACAGTTGAGACAGTATGTGGCTGACCCTAGCCATGTGCTTGATCATTCGGAGATTGAGGTTGGGCCTTCTCTCAGCTATCTAGAGCAGCCAGTGGAGATTCTGGATCGACGGAAGAAGGTACTGAGGAACCAGGTGATACCTTTGGTTCGCGACGCATGGAGGCATCATTCTCCAGGAGAGTCTACCTGGGAGCAGGATGATGAGATGCGCGAGCGATATCCATATCTTTTTGGACCGTGAGGTATACTTTCTATCCTTTTCATCAGTTGCGTTTCGCCTTTCAATTTTGAGAACAAAATTCTTTTAAGGAGGGTAGATTTGTCACTACCACATTTCTAGTATGGAGGTATTTTGGTCATTTTGAATTTTTTCGATTTATTTGTAATTATTGTGAATTATTAAGATTTATTAGAATTTTTATAATTTTTAGTATAATTTAATTGAGTAATATTCTAGACTTTGACTAGTGTTGACTTTGGGGACTAACCTAGAAGCTAACCCTAGCCATGACTACTAGGTTAGATTATGAAACCCTAGTTTGATTTAAGTTAATCATATCCTAGTCATTAGACCAATTTAGAAATAGGAATTAGAATGGAGATTTGATTAATGGCTTATGACTTCACAAGTCATGATTAATGACTTAAGCCCATAGCTTGTGAATTTGGCCCAAGCCCATTAGCCAACCTAAAACCTAACCCTAACCCTAGCATGGCCGGCCAACCGACATTGGGAACCCCACCCTATAAATAGTCTCTTCAATTAGGTTAGCCTCCTTTAGAAAGTTCACATTTGGAAAGAGAGGTATGCTCCATCTTTAGAAATTCATAGAAAATCCAATTTAATTCCTTTTTCCCTCAAACAAATTGCAATAGGTTCTAATTTAGGTATTCTTGCTGTGTGTATAATTTATTTTCAGTTTGTTAGCAATTTGGTGAAGTTTGGGGAGCAAGGAGACACCCCCTCTTTGGAGCTATCTTTGGTTTTTTACACCTATAGGTAATCCCTTCAAAACTCATTGAAATTGCTGTTATTATTGCATATTAGCCTAGATCTAGGTGTCCCCTATCTAACCCTAGAAATTTGTGACATTTCGTGTCCATTTCGTGTCCTAAATGGACACGTATCAGTCCTTACATGGAGGTGTTTGTTGAAATGCCCCAAAGAGATTTTGATCTGTTTTTAGGAAAGTGTTTGAATAGAAATTATTGTTTTTGTGTGGCTTATGCATTTCTGTTGGACTGAGTTTAATTTAGTGTCGTGTCGTATCGGGATCTGGACACGAACACACACGTTCAGCCCGTGAACACTGTTCTGCTACTCGGGATCAATTTCTCCCTGTGTAGGACACGTGGACACGTGATTCTTTGAGGACACATTAGGGCAGTGTCTGACATGACACTCCCCAAGTGACACGACCTCTCATGTCATATCGAACGAGCACGAGCTCGTGTATTGGTTTTGTACTGCATGCGCACAGTTCATTTCGGGCCACTGATACGGCTCTAGAACTTTGGACACGACACCTATAGACACGATACAGGGTGTTGGACACGAAGACCTATCCTGGGCGAACCTAGGGTTGTGAACACGAGGTCTGGTTTGGCCTGTGTCGGGTGCACGACTTGCGTGCTCGCACGCACGAGGCAGCACTGGTTCAGTGCCGAGTTTTACCTGATTGGGGCTCGGGCACTCTGGATACGGCTGTGTCCTGATTGATTGGACACAATCACACTTTGTGACACATGCACATGCTTGTTGTATTTACCAACCATTTATAGTTCATTTTAGTTTGGTTTTATACATGTTTTCCCATTTACCTATTTTGCACTGATACTTAGTATATTTTATTATATTTCCAGATTTTTAAATTTAATTTGGGCAATCAAATTAACTCATATTAATGCAAATTTTCACATGTTTCTAACCCTAATGTGTGTACCTATAGGTAATCTAACTTTATGTCGATTTTGAGCTGTTTTGGTGTTGAATTGGGTTTCGAATTGGAATTAGAAGTAGTGGGCTGAAAACTGTTTTTGAAGTTGAGCATTTGAGTTTGATTTTAAATCTAAAACTGGGTTCATTAAGTTATTTCCTTCATTAGCAGCAACATGGTTTGGTTTTCCTTCTTTCTTAACAGCAAGCATAAACTGATTTTCCTTCCTTAACTAAAAACTGAGAATTGTGGTTATGTTAATAATGATAATTGATATTGATGTTAACTTAGGTTGAAAACTGAAATCTAATTTCTTCCCTTTGCCATGATTCCACCACACTTCACACACATCCTACTGTCCACTGGACTGAAACACACATGCATACCATACACTCACTTGACATTTTATACTTGTTTCACTCACACACACATGCTCTCATGACACTTGCTACACTCTCATGTCACTTCACACACACACACATACACACAATCACTTGCCATTTCCTATCTCTATGTGTATGTATATATATATATATATATAAGTGTGTACCTATAATGTGATGTATGAGTATAGATATATAGATATAATATGGTATTCCTAATGTGTGTGTATTAGCCCAGGACTATAGCCTATGGATGCAATGTGTGATGTTAGTATAATCTAGTATAGTAGTGTTTTGACCAAAATAGACTTGTTAGGACTTAGAATGATTGTTAAACCTAGTTTAACATAACCTAGACTTGTTTAGACCTAGAATAACTTGTTTGACCTAATTTAGACTTGTTAGACCTAGTTTGACCATAGTTGACCTAGGTTTGACTTCTAGGGTTGACCAGAGTTGACCAAGAGTTGACTTTGGCCTAGATTGACCTAGATTCATGTAGAATGCATTGTAGTGCATCTTATTACCATTTTGGACATGTTATGACTTGTGCTGTTCTGATTAGGAGCCAGACACCTCTCCTCGAACAGTACTTTCATCTTGGACACTCAGATAGCAGGCGAGTACATTCTCTGATCATTTCATATCCTGTTAGAATTATTTTCCTGCTTTAGATTACTTTACTTGATGCTGTCACGTTGGTAACACGGATTAGTACTATATGGATCCCTTCTTGAGATGTTATCCCCTCAGGGAGCATCAGATACTACATGTTCTGTGCGTTTCACTTACATGGTGTATCACTATGCTTCATGGTTCATTGATCACTTGTGACATGTACTCTCATGATCACAGAGTCTTCCTTAAATCACCCATTTATGGGTATTCCCAGAATCACCCATTTATGGGCCTACCATGTATCACCCCTTGTGGGCCATTACATGGATCATAACATAACCTGGCTGGATCCTTGTGTATTGATTGGGGGTACGGGGGAGTAGAAGTAGACATGTGAATAATTCCCAAGTAGTATCTCATCTGATCACCTCCGTAGTGTCTCATCAGAATCTTCTATGCCATTCACATGTTTATATTGTACTCTGACTCACTAGCCACTGTTAGCTCTCTACTTTTAGTAGTTATTTCTATTACAGTTCTCTCTCTGCTTACATTCTGTACTTTTTTTCAGTTCCTGTATCTTACTTTACTGCATGATTATATTTTCTAACCTGCTATGAACTGTTGAGATGTATTGTGCTCACTTCTGTCCTGACTGGACCTGTTGAAAATATTACAGAGGACGAGGAGGAGGCCTGTGTGGATACCTACTATGGGGAAGCTCTAGATGACACCAGTGATCCGGATTTCCAGCCGGATCCATTAGCTATAGAGACTGAGGCTCCCTACTCTAGGTTTTACTATTACTGTCATTTGGGATCTGGATTGTATATATTCTTTTATACTCTGTAGTTGAGATTTGTATTTTTGGATGTTTGCTGAGATGTTATCTTAGACACTTAGACTCTGCTGATCATCTGTATTTCTTTGAGTTTTATATCATATCGTGCTTCTTCTTCCTTAGTTGTGATTGAGTTTACATTCTGCTATGTCATCCCCATTCGGGGAGTATAAACTGCTTAGCCTTATACTGTTAGATGCATGAGACCTAGGACAGCGTTCTACCGTCGATACAGTGGCGTAGGTTGGACGTACCCACTTCTCGTGCCCTTACTCTAAGGTGCGGGTCGTGAAAGGATGAAGGACCGAGTGTCATTTTCAAAGCACGCCGTGCACCAAGTCTAAGCCGACCGTTGGACCTTTCCATATTCTAACTCAATTCGACCCGTCAGGAATATTTCCTTTAGCTATGTGAATTCGTCTCTTTTATTATCAAGCCTACTTGTGCAAGTTGAAAACATGCGATTTATTATGTGAAGGCTAAGATGGGGTAAGTTCACCGAAACTACCCCACCTGAGCGAGCGGTCATCTCGACCGAGTGATGTCTTCGAGTAGCCGTTGCAAGGCTAATTCCGAACGCCGTTAGCGTTTCGATTCCTCCGATTGACTGAGCGGGATGGGGCACTACATCATACACCACTCAGAAAAAGTTTCGTCCTCGAAACTAACTGAGTACACTTATCGACTTATCACTTTACTCAACATTCAAGAACTCTCGTACATACTACGCCTATCCATTTTCTCAATCCGAGCCACGCTCGTACTACCCTCAATCCTTTCCTCAATACAATTTCTAAATCCTCGACACTTTTCCATTCCTTAAGTTCTTACTTGATTCAGCGTATCACTTAGTCTCGATCGTGCACACATTCCAGGCGTCCCCGAAATACATGCATTTCAACCAAGCCTTGTGATAGTGAATCCAATTCCACCTATCGGTCCATCCAATCAATCCTGAAAATCAATCCTACCGATGCTAACTCTCACAACATGGACATCTCGCCTAGCCGCTAGGCAATCTCTTTAGGCTAAAGTCAATTGTCAGTATTAGAATCATAGTTCCCAAACAACAATATCAACACTGACCCCATCCTAAGGTCAAACCAAGTTGATAGTACGGGAGTTTTCTACCCAATCTCGCATCACTCTGATTTCTAAACATCGAGCACCGATTCCCTACACACATCTCTATATTTCGTCGCACGGGGTCCGAGCCGTTCAGCAAAGCCATCCTATGACAACTAACGTTCAACCAATTTCATGATGTATCAAAATTGCTCATTCATCAAGCCATTTCGTATAGTCTATCTCTTTGAACACGTTCGACGTAGATCGCCTATCAATCTTTCTCAATTCAAGCACGCTATGACGTAATTCATCGCTAACCAAAATTCCACATTCCATATTTCCTAAGTTATCTATTCCAATTCATGTAATCGATCATGAGGTCGTCTAGCTTAACAATATGTTGCGCCCCGATCTCACACGAGTCAGATTTTCTATGGTGGGCATGAATCACCATGCATGCTCCTGCAGGGTAATCATCCTCGTCGGGACCTAATTCTTGTTTTGCGTCTAGACTAATTCATTCTCGATGCATAGATTGGACCTACTCAATCCTCAAGTTTCATTCATTCGTTAGTCGCAAGTCCAAACATCCCCGAATTTTCTTTCGCATCAAGCCAACAAGTCGAAACAATCAAAGTTGCCGCGTCCTGATTTTCCGAGTTCGATCATTCCCGCGACATAAATCACCATGTCAACGCTCACGGGGAACGATCGCCCCAAATCAGACGCAACGTATGTGCGAGGCAAGAGTTGCACTCGCATAAGACAAGATCGTCGACGTTATGGTTATCCGCGTAACCATCAAGTCACTATCACTTTCATCCAACATTCTCTCCATCAAAATCCTAATTTTAGCATCCAACCGAACAATAACACTTACACGATCGTCATTTTCCGAGTCAGAGTACCCCCGAGTTATCGCATATCGATCTTTGATACGCCTCAATACCATCGACGATATGTGTAACCTGAGGATCTTCCTTTGCAACCAATTTCGAATCGTTCGAATGGTGCTATCATCCGACTGAATAATCTCCTTGACATTCAAGTTCAAGTTCGATCCTTATCCCTCGAATCATTCACGACATCAATTCCTCAAATTCAATCAATCGACATCCCTGAAGCTATCGCATACACCACTCAGGGATGAAATCATTCAACAAATCCTCAAAACTATCATTCGAATCAAAATTGACTTCTTCGACTCCCGTTCGAACCATTCCTTTATTTTCCAAGCACGCTCATCTATATCGCACCGACGTTATCGTCGCTCGATAGCACCCCTATCGATAATCGTTTTACTTTACTCAATCGAGTTCAACTCATTATTATTCGACACTATTTAATTCCCGCACTCGATTTTCCTAAGGTCGACGCAATTTTGGGGTATAAGCCCAGCCCGACTTAGCCAACCGTGCTTACGCAAACCATCTTTTGTTTCTTGTCAAAAATTATTCTCCTACGTTTTGGAAAATAGATAGACTTATTGTATGGACATCCGTGGGACATTTGAGAGGGAGCACGCCAACGATATCAACTTGCGGAAGCAACAGAGTTTACGGAAACAACGAGTTAAAGAATTTAATCGATAGTCCAAGGACATAAAGTCGTGCTCTGATACCATTAAGTCACGTCCCGCTCCCGTAGGAGCGATCGTCCTCGCTAAGGCATGATGCCGCACGAGCCTAGATTTCGCTCATACAAGGCGGGTTCCATAACGGCCGATTCCATCGGCTGCGATGGGGTCGTCGCACAGAAGTCCCATGCAGAGACATTGAATAATAGCAACAGAAATTAGAACAAAACACAAGTTATGCAAAAGAAGCTCTTTATTGATATTGAAACAAGGGTTACAATGGGGCGCAAGGCCAAGATTACAAGTCTCTCAATCTCACTCTTCTCACATTACAAGTCACTCAGCTCTCTCTCATCTCTCAATTACAAGTCTTGAGCCAGCGGAAGCTTCGGAAGGTGACGTCCATACATTATGTCCCGTATAAATCTTGACTCCATGCGGCCTCATGCTTCGAATCGCCAAGGAACTCCGTGCCTCGACGCATCCAAGCGAGCTCCGCGCCACGAGCTTCTACCTGTGCCTACACATGTAAACTATGTGGGTGTCAGTACTCAACTGTACTGGTGGATTGAGCTCCTCACCCACATATACAAAACCGACACATTAGATTTACTTTGTGCAACATAGTCCCTTTAGATTGTCTTTCTACTATTGCCTTAGGATTATTTTAGGACCGACGCCTTGGCCTATTTTGTGTCTCTAGACCATCCCATGCTTGCAACGACAACGTTAACTCATACCTTGTCTCAAGACCCTTCTCGTGCCAACAACGTTAACCTATCGAGTCGTGTTTGCCTTACGGCCATAATCAGAGACACAACTACGCGATGAGGCTCCATTTTCGTGTGACTGTGCTTCAAACCCTTGCTGAGATCGTGCCTCACAACTCAAATGAGACTCAATAATATCGCCGCCTCACGGCCCTTGCCGCCTCGCGGCCCTTCGCTACTTTGATCACCAACTGACCTAAATCAAGACTTGTGCGCTAAGTGCCGCTCGACCGACTTTACCTTGCGGCATTCCTGACTTAACTCAAGACAACTCAAACCATAACTTATGCAACTTATATGCCGACAACATAAGACTCGACGCCACATCTCGTGCCGAAGTACGTCGCCTATGGTGTAGCCATTCTTAGGCCCAAATACTTGTGTTCCAACCATACACACATTCACTAGACTAAATCCAATGGTACACACGTGGATTGCCGCTCGTGCCGACCCATCTATATGAATTGGTCATGAGCATTAAGTCACGCCCCACTCCCGTAAGAGCGATCGTCCTCGCTAAGGCGTGATGCCGCACGAGCCTAGATTTTGCTCGTACAAGGTAGGTTCCATAACAGCCGATTCCAGCAGCTGTGACGGGGTCGTCGCACAGAAGTCCCATACACAGACATTGAATAATAGCAGCAAAAATTAGAATAAAACACAAATTATACAAAAGAAGCTCTTTATTGATATTGAAACAAGGGTTACAATGGGGCGCAAGGCCAAGATTACAAGTCTCTCAAGCTCACTCTTCTCACATTACAAGTCACTCAGCTCTCTCTCATCTCTCAATTACAAGTCTTGAACCAGCGGACGCTTCGGAAGGCGACGTCCATACATTATGTCCCGTATAAGTTTTGACTCCATGCGGCCGCACGCTTCGAATCGCTAAGGAACTCCATGCCTCGACGCATCCAAGCGAGCTTCATGCCACAAGCTTCTACCTGTGCCTGCACATGTAAACTATGTGGGTGTCAGTACTCAACTATACTGGTAGAATGAGCTCCTCGTCCACCCATACAAAACCAACACATTAGATTTACTTTGTGTAACATAGTCCCTTTAGATTGTCTTTCTACTCTTTCCTTAGGATTATTTTAGGACCGACGCCTTGGCCTATTTTGTGTCTCTAGACCATCCCGTGCTTGCAACGACAACGTTAACTCATACCTTGCCTCAAGACCCTTTTCGTGCCAACAACGTTAACCTATCGAGTCGTGTTTGTCTTACGGCCATAATCAGAGACGCAACTACGCAATAAGGCTCTATTTCCGTGTGACTGTGCATCAAACCCTTGCTGAGGCCGTGCCTTGCAACTCAAATGAGACTCTATCATATTGCCGCCTCGCAGCCCTTCGCTACTTTGATTACCAACTGACCCAAATAAAGACTTGTGCACTAAGTGCCGCTCGACCGACTTTGCCTTGCGGCATTCCTGACTTAAACTCAAGACAACTCAAACCATAACTTATGGAACTTATATGTCGACAACATAAGACTCGACGCCACATCTCGTGCCGAAGCACGTCGCCTATGTTGTAGCCATTCTTAGGCCCAAACACTTGTGTTCCAACCATACACACATTCACTAGACTAAATCCAAAGGCACACACGCGGATTGCCGCTCGTGCCGACCCATCTATATGAATTGGTCACTAACACCACAAGCTATCATGGACTTATAGCCTTGTTATTCGAAGACCCTTTCATCGCAAGTAGCTAGCCCCAAAGAAAGTTCCCGAATAACCCGAGCGTTTCGTCCAGCTACGGCTATACCGTGTTTCCCTCCGGAACGATGCGGTCCCTCGGCGCCCAGGGTTGTCGCTCGTGGAAACTTTCCCTTGTCGATAAGTTGTCCAATGTCCATGCAAGACTCGACACAAACTGACGTCTCACACAGTCATTCCTCTTCCAATGTTACCATCTCTTTTTAAACCAATATCAAGACTTCTATCCTTGAGATCCCTCGACGACCCACGGTCGCGAGCCTTCTCCCTTGATGCTCCTTGAGATCCCTCGACGATCTACGGCCGCGAGCCTTCTCCCTATCATTTGAGACCCTTCGACGACCCCCGGTCGCGAGCATTCTTTCCATGTTACCATATCATTAAGTCCTTTCTCCAAAACTCATTAGATCAACCGTGGTTCATGCCTTAAATACTAAGTTCGTGCATCGTGCCTTAAGCCGACTTCCGATCTATGCGACGCTATCGCCCAAATCATACTTTATATGATGGGTCTTGAGACCGTAGGACTATGTGGTTATACCCAACTATAGAACTTGTAGGACCGTGCTTGCCACTACTCCAATAGCCTAACATAACTTGTCTGACATAAACGCACAACAACTCGACGAGCAAAGGCCGCGTCAAGCCTCGCATTGCGAAAATGTGCCGCACATGCGTTCGGCTTCTGAACGACCAAGTCATTTGGGCACCTAGACTTATGCCAGCCGCCGTGCGATGCAACTTAACTCATAGGGCAGGTCAAGGCTATGCCAAGCCTTGGACGATGGGACCGTGCATGCTTTATGAAGCATTCATGCGGGCGACGCCTATGACTTAGGCTACGATTCATGACTTCGCCTACTCAACCAACTTTCCTTCTCCCAAGCCACGGGACGAAAGACCGAGTGTCATTTTTAAAGCACGCCGTGCACCAACTCTAAGCCGACCGTTGGACCTTTCCATATTCTAACTCAATTCGACCCGTCGGGATTATTCCCTTTAGCTATGTGAATTCGTCTCTTTTATTATCAAGCCTACTAGTGCAAGTTAAAAACATGCGATTTATTATGTGAAGGCTAAGATGAGGCAAGTTCACCGAAACTACCACACCTGAGCGAGCGGTCGCCTCGACCGAGCGACGTCTTCGAGTATCCGTTGCAAGGCTAAGTCCAAACGCCATTAGCGTTCCGATTCCTCCGATTGACTGAGCGGGACGAGACACTATAAAGTCAATGGTCTCTAAAATTATCAAACTATATGTCTACAAATTTGTTTTGACGAGACGAACCCAACGGTATGTCCAAAGTTGGATTCCGGTGGGCCGTGCACAATTTTGCCCGTTGAGTTAGATCGTAGGGCCCGCAAAACGGTGATCTGATCAACTGTCTCAGAATCGGACCAAACTTGGCATACAGGACCAGAAAAATGATACGATTATGTTGGCGTAAGTTTCGTCTAGATCTGACGAGCGTACACAAAGTAATTGGAAAATTTGCACAGAGACCGATACGGTGAATTTTGACGGATACGCATCAAATTCGTCGTGCACACGCGACCAATTTGAATTCCGTCAAAGCCCACACGTCCATGAAACTATTATGCAGCTTTTGATGCTTTTCGTTCGCGACCACGTCGCCCGGATTGGCTGGACGCATGTCGTGTCGATGAATTTCTAATGTTTTCGAAAAGAATTTTTTCTTATTTTGGAAATTGATTTTCTCATCGTTCAGTTGATGAATTCAAAATATACAAATAAGGTTTTGGAGGGGTATAGGTTGTCTACAGATACCTGAAAGTGGATTTCAAAATTTCTTGATATCCTGCACGCAAACTGCCTTCAAAGATAGGGGTTTGCAACCATTTCTATGTTCCAGAATATCTAATTTTTTTCGACTTTCCATGAATTTTCATGGTATATTCAGAATGTATTAGGACGAACTACTTCAAGGGATTCCTAAAGGGTTATGTCGAAATTGTACCTGAAAAGTTGGTTCGAGATTTGATGGTTCGATCTCGAAGAACCGCAGCTGGGAAGTAGCCATTCCTGCAGCTGATACCGCTGTTGCTCTGTCTACGTGCTGCTGTGCTCTCACGTTCCCGGCCTTCTCCGGTGATCACCGGCGGCACGCGCAGGTGGCTGGAGGCAGCGCACCGGGGATAGGGTGGTGTTGGGGTGGCGTTAGGTTTTCGACAAATTTTTCGTATGCGTGTGTATTTATATAGAGAAGGAAGGGCTTGGGTTCTCCTTAGGGGCTCGGGTTGGGGAGATTTACTGTTCCCGCAGGGGAACAGTAAATATTTATTTTTCTGTTTTTCTTTTCAAAACTTAATCTATACCCTTTATATATCTATATATACACCTATCTTTATATATATGTATAATACTAAGAAAAATCTAAATGAAAATCTCAATATTATCTATTATCAAGGTTATGGCCTATTAATAGAAATATGTATATATATATTTATAGATAAACTCATTTATCAATAAAATAATATAAATAGCCAATAATAATAAATAATTTTATTTAATAACAACAACATTAACATTAATAATAATAATAATAATAATAATAATAATCCTAATGGCAATTAAAAAAACCTAATTGTACTTTTCGGTGAACATATTATACGCACTCCTTATTTGGCTCCAAAATCGTACAATATTCCAAAATGCTATTAAATATTAAATATACCTATAATTTACATATAATAAATATTCAAAAATTAGTCGTCAATTCCTAAAAATAAATAAGTAACATTTGTACACATATAAAATATGCCTACATGGTCGTCTTTGGTACCTACACGCCTACATGGTCTTAGAATTTGGTTGGGTCCAGTTCGGCTGATTGGGTACCACCGGGTCATCTAAAAATCAATATATCTAATTAATAAATAACTAATTCATCGGTGGGGGTTAAGTCACAACTTTACCTGGTTTTCCAACTTGGGACATAGCTACGGTCGGGCCTTCCCTATCATGGCTAAAATACTAGTCAAAACACACAACCACATTAACCGTACCAAAATTCCTAGTCGATATATATCCTAAAACTTATCCATGGTTAAGGCCATATCTATATACAATATTAGGCTATTATAAATATAATCATATACATACAAAATTGTATTTAAATCTAATTGACTGAATAACATCCCAAAATAAATCTATAATACATATACTGTCATGGCAACCTAACATGGCTTCCTACCAGGTGGGGTTGGTTAGGTTAGGGTCCAAATGTATTTTCTAATTTAATTGAACTCTAAGAGTCAACCAATAAGTCACTTGTGCCATTCGTAATTAAATAGCACATGGAGACTCGATTGACTGGCACACCCTTGGCATGTGTGTCGTAGACTCAAAATGGGTCAAAATCATATATTGAGTCAACTGGTTTCGATTGATGTCGAGTCACGCACTCAAGTTGGAAGTTCGGTATAGAATTACGGTAAATACTCAAATGGCCTAAATTGACCCAAAATTGTGCGAAGCCAAAAGAATGCTAGAGGACAAGTTTGGATGGGACATGATATACTAAATTAAAGGTCATCCTGTCTACTACAAAACTTATGAAGGACGTTTCGAGAGATGGGCAAGTCTTATGCTCTAAGAATCAAAGACACGGAAAAGTACATCTATAGTTATAATTAATACGAAAATACAATACAATATATACAATCATCTAATCGTATAAAATAAATAAAAAAATCCGTAAATATCAGGGTCTTTACACACTCTCTGATAACTCCTTCAGTGCCCCGTCATGACACACTCTTGACCAATAAATTCTTGGCATACAAGCGCACTTTACATGAGCACGACATGACAATGTGAATTTACGTGATAACTCTTAATAGTGACCCACCGTGGTGCATCCTGACAAGCAACTTGATATGATAATTCTCGATGGTGGTCCGTTGTCGCGCACTCTTGACAAGTAATCTTGATAAGTAACCTAACATGATAATCTTCAAATGCTATTGCAACGACTATCTTGACTTGCTAAGTAACTCTTGTCTTGACACCGTGGATGGTTGTGCCCGTACAAGCTACATGTCTTGTCTTGCATCATGTCTAGGACATGAATACCTGATTTTCCACGATCAGGGATTCGTACTGAATCTGACTAGGTTAACAACTAGATTGATCAAGTAGTTCATAGTGAGATTCCCCAGTTATAGGCAATACCGTTATCTGGGCGCTCTAATTAGACTTGTAGCCTGCCGTCGAGTAGGGCACATTTCCAGCACACTGTCATGTGTTGCACCCCAAAGTCACCTAATCAACTCTCTCAACTTGCGAAAGGATAACTGGATAGCTGCAGGGCTTGTGACTGCTGGGACATCTCAATGCATCTTGCAGTAATTAGGCTTGTGATAACCCTAGTTAGTTAAAGTATCAATTCGTACTCCTTGCTTGGCCGTAATTGATGAATGGAGTCCCGTCTAGTCTAGTCTTGTCTAGGCAAGGCCAGTACATGGTTACTTCAGCACGTTACTGTTTATGCATTGCTCTACCGATAATTGGTTAGAGACTAAGTTCTGTTCAGGTAAAGGATTACAACCCCGGTCCTTATTTTGTTTACGGGTTATAACTTGGTTACCGGAATAGTCTCCCAATTATCTTATCGTTTATTACTCTATTTTTTCTAACTCATGTCTTTCGTTATCATTTGTCTTTATGTGCCAATATGTTGGTTTTAGTTCTTAAATGAAGCCTCCCTTGTGGTACTTGCTCTTCTGTGTTCTAACCCAGCTGGTTTTTTATAGCCAGTTTTTAGAGTAGCTCCAGAGGATCTTCCAGCCTTCCAACCAGATGGTGAACACTAGACGCAACCCTGGCAATAAGTAGATTTTATTTTTCTCTCCCACTCTATTGTAAAAATTTTTTGAGGTGTTTAGCCGCCGAGCAAGTGTTAGCTCATGTTGAATTTACATTCCTGTCTGCCTAAGGGCTGTAACATAATTGACAAATCGTAGGGTTGATCATGTATGACTTAAACTCTTGCTAGTCTTCATATTATGTATGACTAGCTTCATGATCATCTGAATATGTAATGTTTGGGACGCCCTACTTTATATGTCTGATGATATACCATCTTGTTACATTTACTTGCTTGCTTGAGATTGAGACACTAGGCTTGTTTTTGACTATAAGAGACCGTTGGCTTGTCGTTAAACCCTCATGCATTTAGATAGCCGTGACCATATATTGAGGTGGGTTACGCTTTAACGTATGTAGCTGGCTGTGTCTGTCCCCCGCTCTCCAGTATTCTGGTTCTGGGCTTGACACGATTTAAGTGGTGGCCCATACAGGCCTTGTGAATCAAGATATGTGAGGATTTCGCTGAATAGATATCTCAATCAACACTCGCCCTTGATCTCTACTCGTGTGTTCTAATCTTTCTGAAATCTTGACCTGATCACATGCTTATATCCTCGATCTATCTTGGTACTTCCTTATTGTTCCCTATGTCATTTCTTCAGTGGCATTGCTCCTGGTCCTACCGATCAGCAATATGGAGCACCTCTAGTAAACTAACAGCAACCTGGGGACCAAGCCCAACACTCTGGAGCAGCTTCCCGAGTCATGTATTCTAGGAACCCAGAGCCCCCGGTTCAGCCAGCCCAGCCTGTAGAGCCTGACATTGGAACCCTGGTAGGACTCATTAGGGAATTTCTTGCATCACAAGATCGTCAGGGTGATACCTTGCGCCAGACAGTACAAGATGCCATGGGCAGAGTGGGTTAACAAGGGAACAACGCGGCCAACAACTTCAAGTGCCTGAACCCTCCTTTCTTTGATAGCAGTGAAGATGCTATTGTTGCCGATGCTTGGCTACAGGACATAAAGGTTATCCTAGAGGCAGCTAGGATTCCTGAGGAAGAGAAGGTGGCCGTTGTGCGCCTACAGTTATTGGACTTAGCCCAAAGCTGGTGGGCGATGCTAGCAGTTAGATTAGCAACGCCTATTTTGCTGGCGGTATTCAGCAATAAGTTCCAGACGAAGTACTTCAACGCAGTAGCTCGCTATGATCTGTAGACGAGATTTATCAATCTTAAGCAGATGGGAAGTACGGTCGATGGATATGCTGCCGAGTTTTCTAGACTTAGTCGGTTTGCTCCTACCTTGGTGGCGACCGAATTGAAACGAGCCCAGCAATTCCAACAGAGACTCTACCTAGAGATCATTGTATCAGTGGAGAAGTTTCAGCACCAGACGTTTAATACCATCTTGCGAGCAGCGATGGGGCATGAGTATACTTCGTAGAGGATAGTAGATCGAATTGGAGGATAGAAGAGGTCTCATGGGCAGATGTGTCAGTCGTCAGTACCAGTCCCGGCAGCTAGGGCTTGTAGAGCCTAAAAATCAAGTTGTGCCTTCAATATACTGATCAGTGATCAATTTGCGCCCCAAAAGTCAACTTGCACCACTGATATGAAGCAGATTGCACCACCGATCAGATTACGCCTGATATCAGACTGCGCCCAATCTTTTTGCGCCAAGGCCGACGTGGCATCTGATACTTAATGGTCATCATTACCTGACCATACTGACGACTGACACAACAGAGAACGAGGAAAATCTCTTCGAATCCTGTGAAGTGTGCCGCTCAAGGAAAAGTTGGTGGACAGCTGTCCTGTACATTTCGTGAGTTGCGCCCAGGTGCAATCTAAACAAAATCCTTAGTTGCGCCTGGGCGCAACCTGAATAACTTTTACTCAGAAGCTGCCACATATGTAGACGCAGCTCAAATCAAGCACATGTTGACTTGTTGACTGAAGCTCGTGCAACCTGATAAAGTTGAGACAACTTACATTCTAAAGCAGGAGGATGTGGTGCACATGCTACTAATCTCTCAAGATGTGTCTACTATCATGTACACGACCACGCGTATCTCAATCATACGATACCACGCGTCTAAATACAGTTAGTACACGATTGACAACTGAATGGAAGTTAGCACAACAGGAGGTTAGCGCAATCCAGTATGGCATAATCCAGCCTCGTGCACATCAGAATAACTGCTAAAACAGTTATTTCCTGAACTCTATAAATAGAGTTTCTAATCATCATCAAGGAAGATCAAGAAATCTTGCAAAATTGCTGCTGCATTCTCCAGAGGCTACAGTCTTCAAGTTCACATAGTCTAAGGGATAAAGTGATCGTCTTCTGATCAGATTCCTAAAGTTGTACTTCCCAGAATTCATTGTACTTTGTACTCTTTTACAAGTTTGGAATAAAACAAATTTTTGTTTTTTGCAAACAAAATGGCAACTCTGCTGGGGACGACTTTCTCCTCCGACGAGAAAGTGATAACTCAATGTGACATTACGTCGATCGGCAAGACACAGAAGACTCTGGTTGTTCAAGTCAACCAGACAGCCTACGAGAACATGATCAACACTAAGAGCAACAAGCGCGCGGTGGCTATTGCCAAGAATAGGGCTGTGTGGACTCCTAAATCCCACACAGTCGCTGTTGTCCAGGCACAACTTGAATGCTCAATGACCAAGGCGCAATCCGCCTCAGTGGCTCCAATACAGCTTGTTTCTGTTACTAAGGCACAATCTGCTCCCTCTGCTGCCCATACACAGTCTACCAAAGTTGCTGCCAAGGCGCTACCAGTAGTCCATAGGACTATGACGCAACCCAAGCAATCTGCTACTCTGGCGCAACATAAGGGAACTAGTCTTTTGGCTATACCCTCTTCTGATTCTCAAGTTCTGAATTTAGAGAATTCATGTCCTAGTGCTAACACTAGACATAACAAAGGAAAAAGTCCAATTGCATTTTCTCAATTGGCACAATCTATGCCTAAAATAATCACACAACAGAACAAAGGGAAACGCTTCTTAGCTAACCCTATTCAAAATAAAGGAAAGCACCCTTTGGTCTTTCCTCAAACTTCCCTGGTCTATGACTCTGAGGAAGATGTATCAGATTCCATTCCTGTAAACAGAGGTCCTCGGATCTCTGATACAGGAAAGAATATTGATCACAGAGGTATCTTGCCTACTCCTATGGGGTCTGGCCAAGATCTTCCTACCATGCAAATTTCAAGATCCAAACAAGGAAAATTGAAGGTATCACAAACAGAGACACCAGGAGCAGAATTTTTAGATTTACACGCTTATCTCAATAGGCGTCAACCAATATCAGCTTTGGCAAAACGTAAGAACCCTATGACAAAGGCCAATCTGTATCAAAAGCCAATGTTTGAAAAGAAAGACCCTTCTACCTATGCTAATGAGTTGAGTACATCTTTGTACACTCAAGGAACCAAACACCTGAAGAATAGGAGACATGTTCCTAACATCATTAAGGAATATGTCCCTCCGACTTCTTCTCGTCCTGTGGTTGTAACTGATCTCCGGCAACGTCTTACACAAAGACGAAAAATTACGGGAATGCTTTCCTCACCTCCAAATCGTGCTTCAAATCGCCATTGCCTACATGAAGTTGTCATCAACTGTTGTTGCCAATCGGCTCGACGATCTGTCTTCGATCGTCTGAACTATGCTTCAACTCCTGAGCATATAATAAAAGACGAAGATGAACTATTATATGGTTCTGTTAACATGACTTCTCAAGGCACCGGGGGTGGGAAACGTCCAAGACGTAATGCATCCCGTAATTCTAGTCAACAATACTTACATCGGATCCATGCATCCAGTGAAGGTGTCTTTCAATACACAAGATAAAAAAATCGACATTTGATCCAAGGTGTCTTTAATCAAGAAGATCTCCCTATCACCCATATGGGAGAGGACTCTTATTCAGAGTTTGATGCAGATAGTGAAAGTTCTGAACAAACTATCTTGTCAATAACTGCAAGAGAAGTGACGGCATATACCATTACAGAAGATCAAGATGCCTCTACATCAATCAGCCAAGAGCAACAAATTGTTGTATTAGAAGACAAATTGAAAACCATGGCAGAAATGGTTGCAAGCATGCACACCATAATGGTAGCTCAATATACAGTGCCTCCGATTGTAAACCCAGTTACAAATCCGGAGCTTATAGCATCTTCTGTACCTGTTAGTCTGGGGGTACCGGCCCCTCAGGTCGCTTATGTGCTAACTCAAGCTGATCCAAGTCAGTCTGGTGTTAGGGGTGGTACTTACCATGCTGTTTCTCCTCCTAGCACTCCTAACCAGCCCACCAATTCTTAAGCATCAGGGGATGCTAATGAGGCTATGAAACTCTTACGCACTCAGTTTGAGGCCTTTAAGCAGAAGGATGGCCTACAAAGATTGGGTATCAAGCAACCATATCCTACAGAGTGGAAGGAAGTTCCATTTCCTCCTAAGTATAAACTTCCAACCATTATGCTGTTTGATGGTAGCACTTCTCCAAGTCAGTACATCAATCATTTCGAAGTGATGACTGATCAATTACAGCCAAATGATGCTCTCCTTACCAGAGTGTTCGTCGGTTGTTTAGCCGGTGCAGCATATGACTGGTATCGTAGCTTACCTGATGGTTGTATCACTTTTTTTGCCGGTTTCAAACAAATGTTCTTGGAACAATTTTATGAGAGAGTCAATGACAATGTCTGCCCTCATTAAAATTAAACAGAGGCTCAATGAATCCACAGAGAGTTTTATTGAAAGATTCTGCCGAGAGGCACTCAAAATGCCTTTAGGTACTCCATCTGCTATAACAATAGACACTTGTAAATCAAACTTGTTGCCTATTATCAGTATGTGGACGGGATCTACACAATTCCAGGATTGGCCTTCTTTCATTGTTAATGCAAAGGCGGCAGAAGTGAGTGCTAAAAAGTTCAAGCAGTTAGGAGTCCAGATGACTCACCCTAACTAAGATGAACATTCTACACCTAGGGGTAGTAATCGCCAGAATAACCGCAAGAATAAAGAAACATTGGCCATCAATCTTGAAGGCAAAGAGTCTTTGGCTGTCAACGTTACTCAGACGGCATCCACCCCATCAGCACCACTGCAAAAGTCAACTCGTCCAAAAGAAGAGTATTCTTTTGACAAAGATGATACGTTGAGCATCTTCGATTGCTTGATCAAAAGCAATAAGCTTCAGCTTCCAGAGGCAAAGCGACCAGAAGAAGTTGGTAAAACTGATCACCCTAAATACTGTGTTTATCACAGATTCATAGGACATCCAACCAGAGCATGTTATGTACTCAAAGGCAAAATCTAAGAGTTGGTCAACTCTGGAGCAATTACTCTACAACAGGACGAGAAAATAGTGACTGCTAATATGGTTTCTCTCCAATTTGGCAATTTTCTACCACAACTCGTACAAGATGGGGATGTCCCCATTCCAAAGACTACTCTAGAAATTATGAATATCCCGTCTCCTCAAAATAAAGGTCTTGTTTCGATGATAACTGACAAAAGAGAGATTATGTGGATTCATCCAGATCTGGTTGCAGAATTTGAAATGCCTTCCTCTTCTAAACAAAAGAAGCATTCCAAGTCTAAATCAAAGAACAAAAATTTGGTATCCTTTGAACCATTAATAGAAGAAGAAATCCTAATGGGCACTAGATCTGGGAAACCTTATCTTCGGAAGTATTTCGAAAATTAAGAAAACCCTGCTCTATCCCCGGATGCTCTTCCTCCATCATCTTCTCCTGCTGAAGATACACCGTCTACATCTGAGCCAGTGACCGAACCATCTCCTCCTAAACTAACATCAGCAGACAAGGGAAAGCAACCTGTTCGCTTTAATAAAGCATTGAAAAAGTCATCATCTCTTAGACTTGAAAAGCCTTACAATTTTGACATATTGGCTCAATTGGCCAATACTGCAGCAAGATTGTCAATTTTTGAACTTTTACGTCTCTCAAAAGAAACCCGTGAAACATTAAGTGAAGCTTTGATGCAGGCTGACACCTGCTTAACTCTTCTCAAGAAGCCTGAAAAGGAGCCAGTCAGCTGTGCACATTGTCATAGTGTATTTGAATTAATGCCCAATATCACTTTTATATAAGATGACATGTTGTTAGAAGACAATCGTCATGATCGTCCTCTCTATTTCACGGGATATGTGGATACCATAAAAGTCGACCGTATTCTGATTGATCCCGGGTCTGCACTTAGCATCATGCCAAAGTCCTTATTGGATGCTTTAAAAATCCCAGTACATAGTCTTTCTACAATTATTACTACCATCCTGGGTTTCAATCATGGAAGAAGTGAACCTTTGGGGATGATACGCCTAAAACTTCAAATTGGCAATCTTCGTACAAAGGTGACTTTCTATGTTATTGACAATCATGGCTCATACAATACTTTATTGGGAAGGCCATTCCTCCATGAACACAATATTGTACCCTCTATACTCTACCAATGCTTCAAATATGTGGATAGTAATAGAGAAGTCCAAAAAGAGGTTGCAAATCTGAATCCTTTCAAACGATTTGAAGCATATTGCAACGATTCTTGTATGTACAAAGAGGAATTCATGAAGGTGGTACTAGCAATGGACACAGATGAAGAACAGAAGAGTATACCTAATGATACTCTAGTGATTCCAGTCAAGGGACGTACCTCATGTCCGCAGTCTTCCCAACCACAGACTATTTATCTACCTTCCAATGAAAAGCGACCTAAAGGTGATAGTCAGGAACAAAGGGAGCTCACCTCTTTTGAGCCACTTGTAATCGATCTTCGTCGCAAGAAGCTCCCTCTTCCTTCCCGTTCTTCTTCTTCCCCCTCTTGTCATCAATCTGACTAAGCCTACTAAGGCTAAAGTTCCTGTTGTAAATGATGGCGTAAAGATCAATAAAGCATCTCCTTTGCAGTATACTGATGTCTTTTACTATACTCTGTGTTATTTTGATATGCTAAATAACTTTAAGCCACATACAATAGAAGTCGTATCATCTCGAAAAAATGTGGTATCACTGGATTCAATACATGAGTCGTACTTCTTAGTACCGTCTCGAAAGAAAGATGAAAAGCCTATATTCTTTAACAAGAGAGAAGAACCAAAAATCATGCTCTATAATGATGGTAGAGATGATACAAGAAGGCTACAATTACGATGCTATAGTCCACAATCTAAAGCCATCATCCGTAAAATAGGCTATAATTTCAGAACAGGTCTCAACAATGGTAAAGAAAGGCGAACCTCTCTTCGTATTGCTGTTCTAAAAGGAAAATCACAACAATACCACAGTAAAACGAAACGAGGACTAGGTTATATGTCACCACTTCCAACTCCAGACCCTTATGAATCTGATGAAGAAGAACGTTCAAATTCTTCTGATTCTATCTCATGGGACTCTGATACCAGCATCGGTCATATTCATAAGGCGATAGTATCTTCTAATATGGTGTCCGCCGAATTCTCAGAAGACGACAAAAGTGATATTGAAGAAGCTCCTGAAATGGATCCTTGGGTACAAAGGATTTTCAATCTGTAGAAACTTCATTTTGAACAACGAGAACCACCTACTGAAGATTATCTGGTCCAAGTTGATATTGGAGAGAAAGGTGTATCACGACCAATCTTCATCAGCAAAAATCTCTCAGAAGATGATAAACAAGAGTTACTTCACCTTATTCGTGAATACATTGACGTTTTCGCCTGGAGTTACGAAGACATGCCGGGATTAGATCGTCAAATTGCAACTCACAAGCTTAACATCTTGCCGAATGTCAAACCGGTCAAACAACAACAATGGCGATTCAAGCCTGAAATGATGGATGTAATTAATGATGAAGTAAAAAACCTTATAGCTTGTGGCTTTATCAGAGAAGAACAACATCCTGACTGGGTGGCCAATGTCATCCATGTCCTGAAGAAGACCGGAAAGGTTCAAGTTTGCATAGACTTTCGAGATCTCAATGATGCTTGCCCCAAAGACGAATTCCCTCTCCCAATTACTGAAGTTATGATTGACAATACATGTGGATTCGAACGAATTTCTTTCATGGATGGGTTTTCTGGATATAATCAAATCCGGATGAATCCTGAAGATGAAAAACATACTTCGTTTCATACTCCTCGGGATGTGTACTCTTATACGGTCATGCCGTTTGACCTTAAGAACACAGGTGTGACTTACCAGCGGGCTATGAGCACTATCTTTCGAGATTATTTGAGAAAGACTGTCGAATGCTATGTTGACGATATTGCTCTCAAAACTCATCTCAAAGAAGATCACATTCAAGATTTAAGAACTACCTTCAATCTAATGCGCCAGCATCAACTCAAGATGAACCCCACCAAGTGTTTTTTGGGTGTCTCTAGTGGTAAGTTTCTCGGCTTACCTCTAAGGGTATACACGTTGATCCCGAGAAGATCAAAGCCATTCAAGAGATGCGTCCTCCACGCAACCTAAAAGAGCTACGAGGATTCCAAGGTCAATTTGCGTACATCAGGCGGTTCATTTTGAATTTATCTGGACGTTGTAGACCATTTACTCACTTAATGAAGAAAGGTGTGTCTTTCGTTTGGACGGAAGAATATCAACGAGCATTTGATGATATAAAATGATATTTAATAAGTCCACCGGTTCTTGTACCACTGATCTCGGGGATACCCTTCTTAATGTATGTCTAAGCAATGGATCATTCAATGGGAGCTTTGTTGGCTCAGAAGAACAAGGAAGGTCATGAACAAGCCATCTACTATCTCAGCCGAACAAAGATTGGAGCTGAACATCGTTATAGTCCAATGGAGAAGGAATATTTAGCCTTAATGTTTGTTGTTCAGGAGACAAGACATTACATCATAGGTCAAACTATCCATGTCATATCCCGGGTCAATCCTCTTCGAGTCTTAATGAAGAAGCCAAGCACACTTAATTCTAGGCTTGCCACATGGGACATAATACTAGCACAATATGATATGGTTTATGTTCCTCAAAAATCTGTGAAAGGCCAAGCACTTGCTGACTTCTTAGCAGCTCATCCCGTCCTTGAGACATCTAAACTCTATGATGAGATTTCGGACGAGACATTGGAATCAAATTTGATCTCAGAAGAATTTCCTACTTGGAGGTTGTTCTTTGATGGAGCTTCTAGATTTGGACCTGGAGGTACTCTCGTTGCTGGAGTAGGAATTGTTCTTGTTTCATCGGATGGATTAACTATTCAAAGGGCCTATTCTTTAGACGAATCATGCTCCAACAATGTGGCAGAATACAAAGCATTGCTCATTGGACTTCAATTAGCCAAACAATTGAATATTGAATATCTCGAAGTATATGGTGACTTTAAGTTGATTGTTAACCAGGTTAGAGGCATATATGAAGTCTGACATCAAGATCTTGTACCATACCATAAAGCAGCAACCAGAATAGCTTCTTCACTCAAAGAATTCTTTATCGAACATGTACGTCGCACATGCAATACAGAAGCTGATGCTTTAGCTAACTTAGTTACAGTATTGGCAGTTCCAGTCAAAAGACAACAAATGGTGTTTATCTCTAATAGAGAATTATTTTCGTTGGACATAACCACAACATTGAATTCAGCAACCTAACTGAAGTCAATGTCATTAGTGAGGACTGGAGGATACCTTTCATTGATTTTGCAGTACAAGACATATTGCCAGAAGATCCTAAAGAAGCTACAAGTATCTGCCGTCGATCACTTCGATTCTATTATAATCATACTACTAAGACATTGTATCAAAGAACTTTTGATGGATTACTCTTGAGGTGTCTCGCTGGTGATGAAGCAAAGCAGATATTACGTGAAGCTCATGATGGTGTTTGTGGAGCACATCAACCTGGTCCTAAACTACAGGATCGTATCCGACGTATGGGCTACTACTGGCCTTCTATGGTATCAGATGCTATTAATTATGCAAGGAAATGCCGTGCATATCAAATCCATGCAGATTTCATTCACCAACCATCGGAATTTCTTCATCCAACTGCAGCCTCATGGCCTTTTGAAGCTTGGGGCATGAATATAATTGGCCCTATCAATCCTCCTTCATCTAAAGGGCATCGATTCATCTTAGCTATAACCGATTATTTTTCCAAGTGGGCGGAAGCTATACCTTTGGCTGAATTAAAAACTAGTAGTGTCATCAACTTTATTAAACATCAAGTAATATATAGATTTGGTGTCCCTCGCCGAATCATTCATGATAATGGACCGCAATTCATTAGCCAGAAGTTTCATAGGTTCTGTAATGACAACAGAATCAATAATGTTGCCTCAACAGCCTATAATCCTGCAGCTAACGGGTTGGCTGAGGCATTCAACAAGACCATTATCAAACTCCTTAAAAAGTTTGTCTCTATTAACAAACGTAATTGGAGTGATAAACTTGGAGAATGTCTATGGGCATATCGCACTACTGTCCGTAACCCCACAGGTTATACACCTTTTTCTCTGGTGTATGGATGTGAAGCAGTACTACCTTTAGAGATTCAAATTCCATCATTAAGAATCGCTATTGCTAATGAGCTTACTACAGACAATAATGATCGTCTTCGGCTTTAGGAATTGGAGGCGCTCGATGAGAAAAGGTTATTAGCTCAACAGCACATTGAACTTTATCAGGCACAAATTTCAAAAGCTTTCAATCGTAAAGTCAGAGTGCGAACATTTCAAGAAGGCGAGTTGGTTCTTACAGTCAGACGTCCTATGACTATAACATATATGAGCAAAGGCAAGTTCGAGGCAAAATGGGAAGGACCATTTGTGATAAATAAAGTCTTTTCTAATAGAGCCTATCAATTAACAGATATGGACGGCAGAGTTGCTATGATGCCCATCAATGGCTAATTTCTCAAGAAATATTATGTATAAAGACAAAATGTACTTTATTTTTAGAGACGTAATGTAAATAAAAGTTCATTTTTATTCAAAAGCAGAATAGAATTACATAATATTAAGGACGGAGAGGAGGCCCTGACCCTTCATGATTAAATACATAATTTGCCAACAGTTCAAACATCTCATTGTCTGAACTCACAAAGAACTTGCATGCAGCCATCCTCAATGCCTCTTCTTCGGCAGTCTTTCCAGGCTCTACTAGTTTGGAAATCAAATCCTCTCCTGGGGCAGGAACAGTTGAGCCTTCGCCCTTTCTTTCTGAGGAGGTACTGAGGGTTCAGCACGTGGTGTCTTAGTCTTTCCTTCAAGCTTCGGGATGAGCAAATCTTTGGAAGACAATTTGTACAGAAAAGAAAGAAAGTGGCGATATCTACGAAAGTTTTATTCTATTTATAGACAAAACAACTAGATAGTCAATATCGAGAACTGATGTGACTTTTCGAAAGAAACTCAACTGTTCGTTTATTTATAACAGTTCGTTCATTATCCGATGTGACTGTTCATTCATATTTTAGTGTCCTTATCTCAAAAATTGAAGTAATCGTTCACTTTTCCTTATGAAAGTTCACATTCTCTATTACATCAGCAAATTGTCATCTACATTTTTCCTTGATTCTATGTTTCTTCTTACCAC
Source organism: Iris pallida (assembly GCA_029216955.1). Classification (NCBI taxonomy): domain Eukaryota; kingdom Viridiplantae; phylum Streptophyta; class Magnoliopsida; order Asparagales; family Iridaceae; genus Iris; species Iris pallida. Next base: position 2,342,047 of record JANAVB010026400.1, read on the forward strand.
ATCAAAATCAAATCATAAAGAAGAGAAAATTATTCTTTATTCCTTCTTTAAAAACATAGATACATCTTAATGGAAATCTATTACATCTCGGATTTTTATTCTAAATGAAGGTCTATTACATCTTTGGATCTTCCCGTTGATAATGAAGATCTATTACATCTTTGGATCTTCTTATTTGTTGGTGGCAATTCCTTGTCGTCTCGACCCGAAGCAACGAGCTCGACAATGGAATCAACTCTGGTCTTCTCTTTCAGAAAGACTAGAGGAGAACCACAGAGTGCAGCAATCCAAAGATGAGCTGCTGTCAATACAACTGGTGAAAGAAGACAGCCCGCCAGGAGAACTAGGAACGAGATCACCCTCCGATTCCTAATTCTTTCTCTCCACCATCCAACTCTCATGTATACAGGCTCTTCCTACCATCTAAGGAAGACCCTTCTCAACATAAAGAGTCCTGAGCTGTCTGATTTGAGTGTCAAAACCATATGAGCTGCCTGATGTGGGTATCAAAAGAGTGTTCTCTGCAACATCCAAATCACCAATACCAGTTCTGAAGAAGCTCGCTAACCAAATCCCTGCAAATATCAATGAAACATGAAAAGTTAGCAGAATCTATCAGCAGCATGACGCCTACAAACTAGCGAACATCAGTATGCATCTACAAACTGGCGCACATCAGCAATGCGCCTACAAAATGGCGCATATCAGGCGCACATCAGCATTGCGCCTACAAGCAGGCACATATCAGTGTTGAATACTGATCAAACGGGCGTATGACAGCAATATGCGTCTCTAGTCAGAGCTAAACATTTGGACCATAGTGTGCGCCTATTTTCAGAAATAGTAGCACAAACTTACTAGTTTTTGAAGACACAGCATGCAAGCAAATAGTGTCATAATGAAGTAGCGCAAGTGAAGCCTTGTGGGAAAACATTTTTTGAGAGAATATGAATAATTCTTTCTGGATGATATTTTTTAAAAAAGAGGTTAAAGAGGAGGTGGGTGCGACGTTCCAGGATCCTATTTTTGGAAGAGAATTAAAAATGGGCATCTACAACCGTGCAACAATTGCCACGTGTTCTTCAGAAGAAACAGTAAAACGAAGAATTGGTTAAAAAATATGTCCATGAGTACTATTCGAAATCACAGCCACACAAAATCAGAAATTCTAGGTTTCATTGCATAAAGACGGATGGACCCCTGCAGCCAAGGACATAAAAATTAAAAAAGTTGTTCTGCCTAAGAACATTATTTCTTGTCCTTGCCTTTATCAGTCTGACGAAGGGCGGTATCCAACTCTTGCATGGTGCAGATCCCCGAGCGACGCATCAGGTTGAGAAGTCCTTCTGAATTGGCGTGCTCCTCAGAGGATGATCCGCCACTCAAACGATTGAAGACTGACAGAGTTAAACCGAAACAGCTCAAAAAATTTACTGCCCTCAAAGCTGGGTCAGCCTCCAACAAAAAGGTTGTAGGCACAATATCTTGTCTCGCTTCAGGAGACTTGGTGGTGGTGTCAGCATTGGTCCCTATCTCTTTCTTCTTGGAAGCCATTGAATAACAGAAGTGAAGACCAAAGTACGGAGATCAACTACATATATATCAATAAATTGACTCTTCGTATTCCTCATGGGAAACTGAAAGAAATCAATAAAACTTCGGAAGATGAAGAGAAGATTGGATACTTTCAAGAAAGGTATTTAATCATGATGACCGAGCATTGACCTACGCAACCTGACTTCGTCAAAACTTTTATAAAATTCAAAGTATTCTAAAACTTTACAATGTCTTTATGTTTTGAAAACTTTGACGGGGGTCTTGTAGAGCCTAAAAATCAAGTTACGCCTTCAATATACTGATCAGTGATCAACTTGTGCCCCAAAAGTCAACTTGTGCCACTGATATGAAGCAGATTGCGCCACCTATCAGATTGCGCCTGATATCAGACTGCACCCAATCTTTTTGCGCCAAAGTCTATGTGGCATCTGACACTTAATGGTCATCATTACCTGACCGTACTGACGACTCATACAACAGAGAACGAGGAAAATCTCTTCGAATCCCGTGAAGTATGCCGCTCAAGAAAAAGTTGGTGGACAGCTGTCCTGTATATTTCGTGAGTTGCGCCCAGGCGCAATCTAAACAAAATCCTTAGTTGTGCCTAGGCGCAACCTGAATAACTTTTACTAAGAAGCTGCCACGTGTGTAGGTGCAGCTAAAATCAAGCGCAGGTTGACTTGTTGACTGAAGCTCGTACAACCTGATAAAGTTGAGACAACTTACATTCTAAAGCATGATGACTTGGCGCACATGCCACTAATCTCTCAAGACGTGTCTACTATACTGTACATGACTATGCGCATCTCAATCATACGATGCCACACGTCTAAATATAGTTAGTACACGATTGACAACTGAATGGAAGTTGGCACAATAGGAGGTTGGCGCAATCCAGTATGGCTCAATCCAGCCTCGCGCACATCAGAATAACTGCTAAAACAGTTATTTCCTGAACTCTATAAATAGAGTTTCCAATCATCATTAAGGGAGATCAAGAACTCTTACAAAATTGTTGTTGCATTCTCCAGAGGCTACAATCTTCAAGTTCACATAGTCCAAGGTATAAAGTGATCGTCTTCTGATCAGATTCCTAAAGTTGTACTTCCCCAGAATTTATTATACTTTGTACTCTTTTACAAGTTTGGAATAAAATAAATTTTTGTTGTTTGCAAACAGGGCTTTGACTATTGGAGCTTCTAGGAGGGTGACCACAGTTTTGTCGGTTCAGCCCTCGACACCGACGTATCCTTAACAACAGAAGCGGAAGCCATCTTCCACAATGGGCTGTGCTCATTATGAGAAACCAGGATATGTAGTATCAGAGTGTCGAAGAGCACAGGGATTGTGCTTGGCTTTTGGGGCACTGGACCACAAGATAGGGTCATGTTCGAATAAAACTAGTTCACCGTCATCAAACCTAATCAGTCTATCGGTTAGGGGTCTAGCACCAGTGCAGCAGTAGTACCAGCCTCCGAGGCCATTGCCGCCTCAGGCTCAACCATATGCCTAAGCTCAGATTCAGAACCAGCAGAGACGTTTCCAGCAGAGGGGACCAGCACCAAGAGGACAAGATCAGGCTATGGCTCTGACCATGGCAAAAGAATTGGCATCAGGTGAGGTGGTGGCAGGTACCATTCTCGTCAACTCATTTCTAGCATCAGTCTTATTTGATTCGGGTGCATCGTATTCATTTATGTCTGCACGATTCGCGACACGGATAGGATTAGAGCCTGAGTCATTGTCAGTAAGGCTCAATATACTTACTGGTAATGATCTTGTGGGGGTATATAGAGTTTTTTCTTCGTGTAGAATCATAGTTAGCGGTAGAGAGTTTTTTGCTAGATTGATCGAATTTTCGATGGCCGACTATGATGCGGTCCTAAGAATGGACTGGTTGAAGGATCAATATGCAAGAATAGACTGCCGTATTGGCAGGATTATTTTTGGTATTTCCGACGAAACAGAGTTTTTATTTTTCAGAGGCGAAGTAGAACCTTCTCCACCAGTCTTGCGGATGGCAGTAGCAGTAGAAGTTCAGTTTTCCAGAGTAGTAGAAGAGTTTCCTGATGTATTTTTTGAAGAGCTTCCAAGCATGCCCCCAGAGAGAGAGATAGAGTTCACCATTGATTTGCTACCAGGAACGACACCAGTGTCAGAGAGAGTCTACAGAATGGCATATACAGAGTTAGAGATCTTGTACAAGATGATTGAAGAACTCAGAACCAAGGGATTCATTTGTGCTAGTGGACACCCTAGGGAGCCCCGATACTTCTTGTGAAAAGACGGATGGTACGTCAAGATTACGTGTTGATTATGTACCTTAAACTCTGTAACAATCAAGAACAGATATCTCCTACCAAGGATAGATGATTTATTTGATCAACATAGAGGAGCGGCAGTATTCTCGAAGATTGACTGGCGGTCAGGATACCATTAAATCAGTATCAGAGAGCAAGACATCCCGAAGACAGCATTGAGATCCAAATATGGACATTGAAAGTTTCTTGTTATGCTAATTGGAGAGACTAATACGCCAGCCGTATTTATGGACCTCATGAATCGTATCTTCATGTCCTATTAGGACCAGTTCATGATAGTATTTATAGATGACATCTTAGTTGATAGTGTTTATAGACGACATCTTAGTCTATAGAAAGAATGAGGCAGAGCATGAGCAGCATCTCCGTGTAGTCCTTTAGATTCTCAGAGAGCACCAGTTGTATGCGAAGTTCAGTAAGTACGAATTTTGGCTGGATCGTATTTCATACTTAGGTCATATCACCACCAGAGGGGGAGTAGAAGCGAACCCTAAAAGATAGTGGCTATAGAGACATGGCCAGTACCTATAACCGTCGCAGAAGTTCGGAGTTTTCTAGGATTGGCCAGCTATTATCGGCAGTTTGTATCAGATTTTGCTCGAATTTCAGCACCATTGATGCAGTTAACCCGCAAAGATGTACAATTTGCTTGGATAATAGAGTATCAGAGTTTATTAGATAAGTTGAAGCAGGGATTAATGACGGCCCCCATTCTCACGTTTTCAGATGGGACTAGCAGATTTTTGGTTTATTGTGATGCTTCTGGCAGAGGATTAGGATGCATCTTGATGCAGCATGGTAAGGTAGTAGCTTATGCGTCACGTCAGCTTCGTGATCATGAGAGGAATTACCCAAACCATGACTTAGAGTTAGCGGTAGTGGTTTTCGCACTTAATTTTTTATGGCATTATTTGTATGAAGATCAGGTGGAGATTTTCATCGACCATAATAGTCTTAAGTATGTGTTTACTCAGAAGGATCTTAATATACGTTAGAAAAGATGGCTAGAATTGCTTGTGGATTATGATATCAGTTACAGTATCATCTGAGGAAAGACAACGTTGTTACAGATGCATTGAGCAGAAGAGCCAGAGTTTATTTTCTAACAGCACAGCCAGAGTTGTTAGCAGATCTTTAGAAGATGGGTATTGAAGTTGTTCTTCCTACCAATGTGGCCAGTATGTAAGTTCAGTCCAGTATAGTTGAGAGGATTAAGTTAGCCCAGTCAACGGATTCTAAGCTTCAGCGGCTTATGGCTGAATGTGTAGAAGGACGGAGAGCAGAATTATGTATTTTTGAGTACAGTATACTTTGACATGGAAGGCATCTTTGTGTATCCAATAGTGACATCAGGCGAAAAATTATGGCAGAATCTCACAGTTCACATTATTCAATTCATCCCGGCGGTACGAAGATGTATCATGATATCCGTCAACATTTTTGGTGGAATGGCATGAAGAGGGAGATAGTCCGATTTGTCTCTCGTTGTTTACTTTGCCAACAAGTCAAAGCTGAACATCAGAGACCTACTGGACTTCTTCAACCTTTACCGATCCCAGAATGGAAATGGGAGAACATTACCATGCATTTTGTAACTGGGTTACCTAAATGCCCAGCAGGGAGAGATGCTAAATGGGTTATAGTTGACCGACTCACAAAGGTAGCAAAGTTTCTTCCTTTCATGATTGGTCAGTCGACGGATCAGCTAGCAGAGATGTACCTCTGGCAGATAGTCAGGTTTCATGGAGTACCAGTCAGTATTGTATCCGACAAAGATTCGAGATTTATATCACACTTTTGGCAGAGTCTTTAAAAGAGTTTAGGGACTCGTCTCAAGTTTAGTTCAGATTATCATCTACAGACAGATAGTCAGTCAGAACGCACGATCTAGATTCTTGAAGATATGTTGTGGTCTTGTATGCATGACTTCGATGGTTCGTAGAAAGATCACCTATATTAAGTTCTCCTATAATAACAATTTCCAGGCCAGTAACCAGATGACACCCTTTGAGGCCATGTACGGCAAAAAGTATAGATTCCTATTAGCATGGGATAATATCGGTGAGAGGCAGATGCTTGGTTAAGAGATGATTACGAAGACTATTGAGGTGGTCAGACAAGTTAGGGATCATCTTCGAGTTGCACAAGATCTCCAGAACCATTGGGACAATTCTCATCGGCGTCCTCTGGAGTTTTCTATCGGCGACCACATATTCCTTAGGATCTCGCCTACACGTGGCGTCATTCGATTCGGCATGAGAGGAAAGCTTAGTCCTAGGTATATAGGGCCGTTCAATATTCTTGAGCTAGTAGGTGTTGTGTCCTATCGTCTCGCCCTTCCGCCATCGTTACGTGAGGTACATGATGTCTTCAATGTATTCCAATTGCGATGGTATATCCTGGATTCGAGTCATGTCCTTGATCATTCAGAATTGGTTGTTGGTACCAACCTTTCGTATGAGGAAAGACCCGTATCCATATTGGACCAGAGAGAGAAGATACTCAAGAACAAGAATATTAGTCTAGTCCGTGTTGCTTGGGGTCATTACTCTTTGGTTGAGTCAACGTGGAAACGTGAGGATGATATCTGATCACGATATCCACACCTATTTGACTCATAAGGTATAATATCTTCCTTATGCCTTATGCTTTTAGTTCCTTGCTTGTATGAATGATTGCTTGATTGATTGCTAGTCATAGATTGCTTGTGATTAGTATAGCTTGTCCCGACATCTCTAGCCTCTTGATTAAATTCCGAGGACATAATTCCTTTAAGGTGGGTAGAGTTGTCACTCACATTTTTTGTTATACGTATTTTTAGTATACGTGTACGGATTCTCGACCCGTATCTTGACTTGTCTAGCGTGGCTTGGCTTGGTTTGGTCTTGGTTTAGCTCGGCTTGGTTTATTTTGGCTTGTTTTGGGCCAAGTGGTTCATCATGATAAACCCCCTTATAACCCAACTCCACTATCTCTTTCTCCTCATTACTCTTTCATTTATTTCTCTTCTCCATAAATTCTCTTCCAAACCCATAGGCAAGTGTCATCTTGCTTCATGGAGGAACTCCATTTTAATTGTTCTATTGTCTTCCCTACAAGCTTCTAAGACTCTTCAGTACTTAGCATTTTTTGTTTTGGAGGATGAAATCTTGTAGGTCTAAGTTTTTCATAAATCTTGGTTTTCTTGGGTTTTAATCTCTCAAACTTCTTTATTTTCAAGTTTTGATTATTACATGTTGTAGAGAATTTTATTTTACTCACCTTTGAAAACCCAGATTTTGATTTGTTTTGATTGATTTATGAACTTGGAAAGTTCATGGGTTCCAGGAACAAGTTCTCAGATTGGGGAAGAAGAGCAGTACTGGGCGCATAGCATTTTCATGCGCCTACAGCTGCTTTCCTTGCATATAGCCATTTGTATGCGCCCAAGGCCCCATGCTCCCTGCTTGGGCGCATAGCCCTATATATGCACCGAGGGACTACCCTGCATAGGCACATAGCCTCTTTTTGCGGCCATGTGCACCCGATGTTCCCTGCTTGGGCGCATTGTTTTTCTTATGCGCCCACTTGTCATGAAAGATGGCCTCCAAACTTATCTTTCAAGTATGCCCTGACTCCACCCCATAGGCGCATAGCTATTGTTATAAGCCCACTTAGCCAGTAAAGATAGTCTCCAGACATCTTCCAATGCACCCTGCCTCACTCATATGGGCGCATGCATATGGGTGCATAGACCATGGGCGCATGCATATGGGCGCATAGACCACGGGTGCATGCACTCTTTGGTGTATACCTTCCGTAGCATATGCTCTACATGATGCATTTAGCCTTGGACACATGCAATGTGGGCGCATGCTCTCCATGTCACCCCATTGACACCCTATGCCATCTCTTGCAGTTATCGATGTTTGTCCCCATGGTGCCTAGTGAGAGTTGTGACTTTGCTTGCACTCTTTACTTGACTGGTCCTATAATGTTATTTTCTATGTTGCACATGTACTCTGAGCTTTAAACACAATCTTGGTATGGCACGTACACTCTCTGATAATGCCTTCTGTGGTCCGTCATGGCGCACTCTTGACCAGTAAATTCTTGGCATACAAGTGCACTTTACATGAACACGATATGACAATATGACTTTACATGATAACTCTTGATAGTGACCTGCCGTGGTGCATCCTGACAAGCAACTTGACATGATAATTCTTAATGGTGGTCCGTTGTTGTGTACCCTTGACAAGTTATCTTGATAAGTAACCTAACATGATAATCTAGAAATGTTGTTGCGACGGGTATCTTGACTTGCTAAGTAACTCTTGTCTTGACACCATGGATGGTTGTGCCCGTACAAGCTACATGTCTCTGTTTGCCATTAAATATCAAAGACAGGTATTACAGAAACACTGAAATTGATTGCAAACTCGCTTGTACAAAGAAGAGCCTAGAATAAAATCCTAGGAAACAATCTAAGTACAATTGTTTAGTTTTTTATTCTGGAGGGTGACGGTGGAGGCTCAGGAAAGTTCTATCAACTCTGCCTTACACCTTGGACTATCCGACACAATCTTAGCTCTTGAAGAAATTGCCCTTCCTAGGTTGCCCGTCTTTTGCAAGGGTGTGACACCCTGCTATTTATAGTGGTATGTATTTTGAGCTGCATAGATGGCCTGTGGCCACGTGGCTAATCAACACGTGAAGACCCGCTCTTTGGCCGCCAGCTGTTAATTTGTTGGGATTTTGTTGCAGTAAATCTGGGTGGTTGAGACTTGGTCAGTCTTCCACGTGTCCTATCACAGGATAGGAATCATTTTGGGCCGCATGAGTCTCTCAGTTTTCGACTATGTTGGGCCGCATGAGTCTAATGCGGCTTAAGTCGCAATCTTCCTTAGCCCGCATATAGCTTAAGGACTTTTAAACCGCATAGATTCTGTATTTTGGGTCGCATAAAGCTCATGCGGCTTGGGTTAAAGTCACCCTTGGCCGCATGAAGTTCGGAGACTTTGGGGCCGCATATGTTTGAGCGGCATAAGGTTCATGTGGCTTGGATAACACTCCTTCTGGCTGTATGAAAGTGCATGAACCCTGCTTTTGATGATATTTTGTCTGCTTACGTTTCACGTCTTATCTTTTTATCAGAGTGACAGAGCTGCCATTTTTGTAAATTTTGACAGAACTTGTCAGCTTTATTAGACGAACTGATCAACTTGGCCGCATATCTTTCTTCTGCGGCTCGAAATAGTCTGGTTGTCGACAGGCCGCATAGGGTGTTTAATCTGTCATGCGGCTCTCCTTTATGTGAACCAGTTTGGCCCAAAGTACCTATGCGGCAAATTATGATCCGCATGAACCCTATACTTTCCTTGCTTCTACAAGACCCCCTTCAAAGTTTTCAAATTACAAATTTGGAATACTTTGAATAAGAAGCATGGAGATATGTCAAGCCGTAGGAACTTTTTGAGCCGCATAGAGATCTCGAGCTGCAGGGAAATCTTGAGCCGCAGAGATACCCTATCCAGCCTGCCAGCTATCACTGCTGCATTTAATTTTTTTTATTCGGTTGTGGATCTCTTTTCAAGATAAAGTCGACGGTTACTAGGGATAAAGTCCCAAAACGTCGACATTATCTTTAATGATCTCGAGAATCGAAGAGGCACTAAGATAAAGCCGACGATTACTAGGGATAAAGTCCCCAAACGTCGTCATTATCTTTAATGATCTCGAGAATCGAAGAGGCACTTTTTAGCAACTCTATAAATAGGGGTCATTCAGAGAGAGATTTTCCTCTTTCACCTTCTTCTCCTTCGACTTTATCATACTTTCTGCTATGGCTCAAAAATCTTCCAATTCGACTGGTGCAACGGCCAAAGAAAAGGGACTTGTCTCTCCGTTGAGAGCGGCAGACACTCCTTCCATTCATCCTGACATGCAACTCTCTCTCAAGAGTAAGGATGGTGGAAAGATGATGACTGAAATTTTGAATGGCCATATAGTATATTTTGTGCGTGGGCCTGTCATATACTGCCTCTGTGCTTTAAGCCTGGTCGATGCATGTCCTATCTCATTTGGACCGCATGTTATCTGTATGATAGGGCTGCATGGGCTGAGCCACGTAAGCGTTGCTCATTCAAGCTTGAGCCGCATAAGTGTCCCATGACTGAGCCGCATGAGTACTTCATGACTGAGCCGCATAAGTGCCTCCTGACTGAGCTGCATAAGTGCCTCACAACTGAGCTGCATGAGCATTTCATGACCGAGCTACATAAACTGCATAAGTGCCTCATGACTGAGCTGCATGAGCACTTCGTGACTGAGCTGGCCTCATGACTTGGGCCGTATGAGCACTTTATGCCTGAGCTGCAAAAAATGTATAAGTGCCTCATGACTGAGCCGCATGAGCACTTTATGACTGGGCCGCATGAATGATGCATGACTGTGCCACATAATTGCCTCGTGACTGATCCGCATGAGTACTTTATAACTGGACCGCATGAGTATTTCATGACTGAGCCGCATAAGTGCTTCATGTTTGAGCCGCCTAAGTGTCTCATGACTGAGCCGTATGAGTCTAGGTCGCATAGCTGAAAAACAGAATCCTTTGTTTTCTTCTCGGTGCTAAGTCCTTTTTTCCATGTTTTGTAGGGATCTGGCTAGCGAATTTCTTCAGGACCGGTGTTGGCCATAGAGTTAAAATACACCATTCTAACACACAAATTAGACAGTATCACGACCCGCACCCACTGTGAGGGTACGAGAACGTAACAACGCCCAGCCTACGCCGCAGTATCGGCGGTAGAACGCTGTCCTAGGTCAACATACATCTAGCAATATAATACTAAGCAGTAAATGAACTCAATCACAACTAAGGAGGAAGAAGCACGATATAATATAGAACTCAAGGAAATACAGAAGATAGAATAGTCTAAGATAATATCCCAGCAAATATCCAGAGTACATATCTCAGCTACTGAAAATGAAGAATATATACAACTCAACATCTCTGAACAGAAGTAAAGTCTAGCTAAACAGTCTCAAGACAACATGAAAATAAGATAAGGCCTAACTAAACTAGTCTAGGCAGTAGGGTGATGTCCTCAGCTAGAGCTGTCCCGTAGAAGGTATCCTCCCAGGCCTCCTCCTCGTCCTCTGTAATATTTTCAACAGGTCCAGTCAGGACAGGAGCGAGTACAGTACATCTCAACAGTTCATAGCAGGTTAGAAAATATAATCATGCAATAAAGTAAGATATAGATACTGAAGAAATACAGTATGTAAACAGAGAGAGAGAACTGTAATAGAAATATCTACTATAAGTAAAGAGCTACCAGTGACTAGTGATTTAGAGCACAAAGTCGACATGTGAACGGCTTGATTTGTACATGGCTATACTAAAGAGGCGTACATGGCTATTCTACTTTGGAATTGTTCACATGGCTATTTATACTCCCCCGTACCCCCAACTAATACACAATGATCCAACCAGGTTATGTTATGATTCTATGTAACAGCCCCCGAAGGATGGTAAGCCTCCGAAAGGTGATATGCCCCCAAAGGGTGATAAGCCCCCAAAGGGTGATATGCCTCCGAAAGGTGATAAGCCCCCAAAGGGTGATATGTCCCCAAAGGGTGATAAGCCCCCAAAGGGTGATATGCCCCCAAAGGGTGATACATAGTAGTCCCATAAATGGGATGAGGATTCAAAAAAGACTCTGTGATCATATGGGTATATGCCACAAGTGATCAAAGAACCAAAGAAGCATATGATACGCTATGTAAGTGAAACACACAGAACATAGAGTACCCGATGCTCCTTGAAGGGATAACATCTCAGAGAGGGATCCATATTGTACTAATCCGTGTGACCAACGTGCCAGTATCAATTAAAGTAATTTAATACAGGAAAATAATTCTAAGCATGATATGAAATGATCAGAGAATGTACTCGCCTGTATCTGAGTGTCCGGATAAAATGTACTGTCCGAGGAGAGGTGTCTGGCTCCTAATCAGAACAGCACAAGTCACAACAAGTCTAAAATGATATAATGAAGTCCTATTATGCATTCTACATTATTCTAGGTCAATCTAGGCCAAAGTCAACTCTTGGTCAACTCTGGTCAACCCTAAAAGTCAAACTAGGTCAAACAAGACTAATCTAGGCTAATCAAGTCTATACTAGTCTAACCTAGGCTAAACTAGCCTATTCCAAGTCTAACAAGACTGTACAAGACTAATCTAGACTCTACTAGGTCTAACAAAATCTAAGTTAAACAATTCTAGGCTAACCAATATCCATGTATACCTGTATAGCATGAATATATACTACATCTACACTTGCTAGCATATGGCACATAGCCTATAGGTAACCTATAACAAAACCCTATATACAACCCTATAGGCTATCACATATCACATATAGTCTATACTCTACATACAACCATACAATTATATATAAACATATATCTATACAACCACTATATAGGTATATATCTATATAAACATCTCACATATCATATATATATACATAGGAAACAAGGAAAGGAAATGTGATTGTGTACATGTGTGTGTATGTGTGTGGGACTTGAGAGTGTATCATGAATGTGTGTGTGTAGAGATATATATGTGAGTGTCATAAGTGAAGTGAGGGTGGGTGTGAGTGTTAGGCTAGAGTGTGTGAGAAATTTAGTGGGAAAACAGTGTACAAACTCAGATTTACATATAGGAATACTCCCCCTCAATCTAAGTTAAAGCATAACTTAATAATCAGTTAAAAGTTAATCATTCAATCTAGTTCCCTGTGACAGTGTCAAAGTGAATTGTGTGTGTTTGTACATAGGAAAAAAATAGTGATAGGTTTCAGAGAAATGTGTCAATCTCAGCTATGTAACAGTTCAGTGCTAAATCGAGTGAACCCTATTGTTTGCCATGAAATATAAAAGAACAGAAGAATTATCGGAGGACCGAACTTTTACTTCATGTTACAAACTCGCTTGTACAAAGAAAGCCTAGGGACAAAAACCTAGATACATCAGTGTAAGTACAATTGTTTATTTTAGATTCTGGGGAGTGACGATAGAGGATCGAAAAGGCGACGGCAGCCCTGCCTTACTCCTTGGACGATCGGTATGCAGTCTTGGCTCCTTGTGAAAAGATGGTTGGCGTTGACGAAGAAATGCTCCTCTTGCTCCTCTGTTGCTCTTCAGGCTTCTCTCTCTCTCTGTGGATTCTTTTCTCTGACTATTGGGGAGTCTCTCTGTATATGCGTATTTTTCTCTCTGAAATTGTATATCTTTTTCTCCTCGATATTGTATATTTTTTTTTGTATATATTGTAAGGGAATGGCACCATGCTATTTATAATAGTGGGGAGCATCATTAGGGTTTGGATGATTGCCCTTTCTCTAAGTGGCGACGGCCTGATGATTAACCAATCTGGACCATTCATCTTGAACGTGAAAGATCTGGGCCATTAACATGGATTATGCCAAATCCCATCAACAATTAATGCTGATTGCAATAAATCTTCGTCATGATGATTTGCTGACATCTGCGAATCTTAATGAATAAATTTGATTCATTCTTCTGCCACGTGTCCCAGATTATTGGGATTTGGACCAAGATTTGATTGAATTTAGGACACATGTCCCGTCGTCAATGTTGAGCCGCATGAGGAGTGTCGATGTTTGGGCCGCATAAGGGTTGTCATGACCGAGCCGCATGAAAGAGTTCATGACCGAGCCGCATGAAGAGTCTCTGTACTTTGAACCGCATGAAGGTTGTCATGACCGAGCCGCATAAATATATTCATGACCGAGCCGCATGGGGGTCTTCCTGGCCGAGCCGCATGAGAGTCTTCATGACCGAGCCGCATAGGTCTCTCTGTTCTGGCCACATGGACTTTATTTAGCCTGGCCGCATAGATTTGCCTCGATGTTTGGTGGACAGCGCCATATTTGTGAAGATTTTTCTCATTTCCTAGGACGATAGTGCTTTTTTGTGTCAGTCATTATGACGACTTTATGTCAGGACTAACAGCCGTCAGAGCTATCAGTTGTCAGAGCATTAAATGCGTCTGAACGTTAGGCACAGCTGTTCTGTTGGCCACGTGGCCTCTCTCTCGGCCGCATAGAGTTTACTTGAGCTGCTTGTATGTTTGAGCCGCATGAGACTTCCGAGCCGCATGAGACTCTTTGGCCGCATGAAGCTCGTCTGATTTTGAGCCGCATGAAGCTTCCTGGGTTCTGTGCTGTATGAAGAATGTCTCATGACCGAGCCGCATGAAGGATGTCTCATGACCAAGCCGCATGAAGGACGTCTCATGACCGAGCCGCATGAGGAATGTCTCATGACCGAGCCGCATAAAGGACGTCTCATGACCGAGCCGCATGAGGAATGTCTCGATCAGCCCGTGCACTCGCTTTGTGGGCCCGGGTATCCCGAACACACGAGTGCGTAGGTATCATGTTTGCTCCCTGATGTGGGGCTAATAGAAACACTTGCCCTCGATCTTTGTTGGGAGACTCTTGAGAACCACTCTGTCCGTTTGCCGTCGGGGGCTGGACACGGGCGGCTCTGTACAACTTTCCATCAGAGGCCCGCTTAGCGGGACGCTCTTGATGGTCAGAGGTTAGGACAGATAACTGAGCCCGATGAGCCCGCGTTGCCCTAGACTTCTTCTACTTAGCACCCGAAGGTGCGTAATTGGAAGAGTCCAAGTTTGGAAGGAGGGAAGAGAAGTTGGTGCCCTTTTCAAAGGAGGTAAGGGGGCTCTATTTATAGAATGGAGTGAGCCCTTTCTTCTTCTCCTTTCCGATGTGGGACTAAAAGCAATATTTTTCATGCTTCTACAAGACCCCCTTCAAAGTTTCCAAATTGCAAATTTGGAACACTTTGAATAAGAAGCATGGAAAGTAGATTTGTTTAGGTGTGGCAATCCAATCAGAGGTAGCATGGACGTGATAGGTTTGGGTACTTCCACTAGGGATTTTATATGGACTTATCATCCTTGGTGTACCTTGGTTTTAGGTACGGATAATAAGTTGAGAGAGGGAACCATCATATTTACTCAGAGGTGGTATGGACGTGGTAAATATAAGGTTGATGGTAGAGCTTTCCTACTCAGAGGTGATATGGACATGGTAGGAGTGAACTCGAATGAGGATACATAGAACAACTCAGAGGTGCTATCAACGTGGAAGTTCTATACATTGGGTGAAAGAATGCTATGGAACAGCTGGGCTCCGAAAGCATGTGATGATGAGAAAAGATGTGGATGTACTAAGGGACCTAGTACGGCATTTGTGGTCAGCAGAGGACATTTGTGGGCCCATTATCCTTGGCATACCTTGGTTTTAGGTACGGATAATAAGTTTGATAGGGATACCTAGAACAACTCCGCGGTAAGGCGGATATGGAGGTTCTTGGTATCGGGCGAAAGATTGCCATGGAGCAGTGATCAGTTTTCTGTTTTCTTTCACTGTTTTTCTTTTCTTTTTGTCAAGGGATGTGATCCTAAATGATGTAGTACTTTGAATTTTGAATAAATGAGCATGTTTCAACTCATCTTCTCTTTCTTGTACTTGTGGTATTTGTGGAATTGGACCTACTGGGGGATTATTTATGGACCTGTTACCCTGGGCGTACCTTGGTTTTAGGTACGAGTAACAAGTTTCAGAGAGGAATACCTAGAACACCTTCGCGATAAGATAGCTATAGAAGTTTTTGGTATTCGAGAGAATGCCAGGGAGCAACTGGGCTCCTAGGCATAATAAGGAAGGGATGGGCGTGTACTGGAGACCCAGTACAGCATCTGTGGCCGACTGAGGACATTTGTGGTCATCGGAAGACGTTTGTGGGCCTATTATCTTTGGGCATACTCAGATCGTGGGTACAGATAATATGTCGAGGGAGGACCATCATACTTACTCAGAGGTAGCGAGGACATGGCAAGTATAGATTCACGGGGAATATTTGTGGTCAACAGAGGACATTTGTGGTCAACAGAGGACATTTGTGGTCCTATTATCCTTGGCATACCTTGGTTTTAGGTACGGATAATAAGTTTGATAGGGATACCTAGAACAACTCCGCGGTAAGGCGGATATGGAGGTTCTTGGTATCGGGCGAAAGAATACCATGGAGCAGCTGGGCTCCCGGGGCATGATGAGAAATTTGCGGTCAACAGAGGACATTTGTGGGCCTATTATCCTTGGCGTACCCTAGCTTAGGATACAAATAATAGGATGAAGGGGAACCAACATACTTACTCAGAGGTAATGAGGACATGGCAAGCATGAGGGCTTTTCACCGCGGAGTCTTCCTGCTCAGAGGTAATGAGGACATGGCAGGAGTGGACTCAGCGGAGAATATTTGTGGACCTATTATCCTTGGCGTACCTTGATTTAGGATACGGATAATAAGATAAAAGGGGACCGACATACTTATTCAGAGGTAATGAGGACATGGCAAGTACGAAGGTTTTACCGTGGAGTCTTCCTACTCAGAGGTAATGAGGACATGGCAGGAGTGGACTCAACGGAGGGTATTTGTGGACCTATTATCCTTGGCGTACCCTGGGGTTTTTGTTTTTTGGTACAGATAATAAGTCGAGGGGGGACCAACATATTTACTCAGAGGTAATGAGGACATGGCAAATATGAGGGTTTCTTCGACGGAGCCTTCCCACTCAGAGGTAATGAGTACATGGCAGGAGTGGGCTCAATGAAGGAGGGTACATAGAACGACTCAGAGGTAATGAGGACATGGAAGTTCTATGTAAAGGGGTGATTTGTTTTTGGCGGAAGCAAAACGACTCAGAGGTAATGAGGTCCTGGCCGTTTTGGAATTTCGTGGATCGGTTACCCTTTTTGTGCACTGGGAGTGCGGGTAGTAGATCATGAGGGAGGATCTCTTCCAGTAAGAAAGTTCAGAGGTATGATCATACATGACTTACTATCTGAAAGAGTGACCGAAATGTGAGTTCAGAGGCACCTGCGGGTACATAACTCGATAATCTAGAATATGGAGAGGTGAGTTCAGCGGTACCAGCGGGTACATAACTCGATAATCTGGAATATGGAGAGGTGAGTTCAGCGGCACCAGCGGGTACATAACTCGATAATCTGGAATGTTGGAGAGGTGAGTTCAGCGGCACCAGCGGGTACATGACTCGATAATCTGGAATGTTGGAGAGGTGAGTTCAGCAGCACCAGCGGGTACATAACTCGATAATCTGGAATGTTGGAGAGGTGAGTTCAGCGGCACCAGCGGGTACATGACTCGATAATCTGGAATGTTGGAGAGTGTGAGTTCAGCGGCACCAGCAGGTACATGACTCAGTGATCTGGGAAATTTGGAGGCGGAATGTGAGTTCAGTGGTACCATAGGGTACATACCTCAATCATCGGTTTTTTTTTTTGGATGTCATTTCGGACGTAATACTTCTTCAGGAACTTGCCGTTGATGGGCAACATGAGCAAGCCTCAGACTGAGAGGATGACTCGGGCAACTTGATTATCAGGGGCTCATGGGTGGAGCAGAACGTGGGGTTGTTGGCACACTAGCCACCCCCAGTTTGGCATTTGATGTGGGGCGAGGAGTGGCTGGTTCGCTAGAAGTGTCAGACCTTACATCGGGGTGACGACCCTTCCAGGGAAGGCGTATCGTCATGGGCCTATCCGAGGGGTTGAGCTTTCCTGCTTATGGTTGGCTGACTCTTGGTAGCCTGATTGTCAGTGGCTCAGTTGTGGGTCTCGGCACTTGGCCGGACCTTGGCAGGCAGATTATCATTTGCTCCTCCTGCGCTGAGAGGCTGATTACGTCCTTCCGCAGAGTGGCGGTAAGGGGTACAGACTTGCCCGATTTACGAGCTTGGAGGTGGATCGTCAGGGGTCCTTCTGATCCCGTGGCTGTTTTGGTATGAGTTTGTGCGTCTCCTTCATCAAGGTGCCTCTTCGACCTTTCGTATAAGCAGGAATCCGAGTAGTAAGATTCGACCCCTTTAAAGGGATCGATATCAGCAAATTCTGTCATCACGAAGCCGTGTTTGTCAACGTATTTGAAACACTGGTGTAGCATGGAAGGCACGATCATATAATCGTGTATCCATGGGCGCCCCAAGAGGATGTTGTAAGAAGTGTCTGCTTCTATGACATAGCAGGTGACTTCGGATTGGAGGTCGCCAATTTGACACTTCAGACGAATCTTTCCAATAGGGTAGCTCCTGCCCAAATTAAAACTGCTGATGGCGGTGCTTGTAGGTGTCAGACGATGCATTGGGATGCGGAGATGATGTAGCAGACCCTTCGGGATGATGCTTATGGAAGAGCCAGGGTCAATGTGCATCCGATCCACCTTCACGTCGCCGATGTATCCCGTGTGGTATAGCGGGTGATCATGTAGGTTGGTTTTGATAAGCATGTCCTGCGGGGTGAAGACGATGTTGGGCATTGCTCCCGTGCAGGTGCTGTCTTGGAGATCCACAGGTGAGTCCTCCCCGGTGAGGTTGGATTGAGCCAGATAAGCATCAACATTTTGGAGTGCTTCGCTCAATGCAATACGAACGTCCTTGGAGAGCCTTAGGAGTTCGTATAGTGACAATTTGGTCGGAGTGTTAGCCAATTGTGCTAAGATGTCAAAGTTATAGGGCCTCTCTAGCCCTTGGGCTGCGTCCTTTCGGAGGGATTTGTCGAAGCGAGTCTCCTTCGGCCTAGGCGTGTTGGTCGTCGAAGGCTGGGCCGGTCCCGGAGCATCAATTGTAGTAGGTTGATGATTTTCAGCTGGGCTGTCAACCACAGGTTGGAATTGCGCTCCGGACCGCGTGACGACGGCTGTAGCTTCCTCGTTGTCTGCTGAGATTGTGTGGCAGGTCCTGATTTTTCTACTTTTCTTTTTGTTGGTAGGAGATGGTGTGGGCCGAGTTACTTCTAACACCAAGTCTGGATGGACCCACTTGATCTCCCCTCGTGAGGTGGTGAGAGGTACCAGACCAGCAGCCTGATCTCGGGGAGGTAGAAGATTGGTAATTTCCATTGTCGCCAGAGGGACGGGGATCACCCTGTCTTGAGTCTCCGTCGGAGGGAAGTTGTCGAATTGTACGGACACCATATTGGCTGCTACGGTTACCTCTTCGAAGTCGATGGCCAGAGCGTTCGAATCGATGAGGCTTTGGATGTACCGTTTTAGTTGGTAGCAGTCGTGTGTAGCGTGGTATACATAACGGTGGTAATGACAAAACTTTGGGTTCTCCAAATCAGCCGGCCGAGGCTCCCGCCTTGGTGGAGGAAGCTGAATTCTATCTCCTTGTATGAGCATGTCCAAGATAGGCTTGACGTAGCCGTCTTCGAAAGAGTAAGTGATCTGAGACCATTGTTTGTCTGCTGGTTGTGACTCGGACTTCTGGGCCATGTCGGCCACCATGGCCTGCTTTTCCTTGCTGTCTCGATTATTGGAGAGGTTACCCCCATTATCGTTGTTGGGACGCTTGCCCTTATTTTCTCCTTCTGAGATGTGCAATCCCAGTTGGCGAGCCTTCTTCAATCGTTCTTCGGTACTTGTGGTGCTGATGATGAACGCCTTCCAATCTTTGAATTGACTTTTGCCCATCCAGAGACTGATCGTTGGAAGCAGTCTCTTTTGGCAAATTTCAATCAAAGAGGAATCTGGATTTCCGGAAGGCAGCTTCATGGCGGTCTGGCAGAATCGCTCGATGTAGTTCCTTGTCAACTCCTTCTTCCCTTGGACGACGTCCATGAGAGTGGACATAGTGACGTCCTGTCCTACTTCGTAGAATCGTTCCAAGAACAGGCGCTTGAAGCCGGCGAAGGAGTGGATGCAGTTGTCCGGCAGATTGCGGTACCAATCGAAGGCGACTCCTTCTAATGCCCCGATGAATAACCGTGTGAGGATCGCATCATCATGGGGCAGATGGTCGGTGGTGACCTCGAAGTAAGTGATGTACCGACTTGCTGAGGTTTTGCCATCATACGGGCTGATATTGAACGGCTTATATCTTGGTGGGAATGGAACATCCCTCCATTCAGCAGGGTATGGTTGCCGTATTCTGAGATCTTGAGCGTTTTCTCAGGCATAGAACATGGCTCGGAGCTCCTGGACCTCCCTCCTTACTTCTCGGGTCTCATCTTTCGCGGTAGGAGCTGCTATTTCGGGAGGATTATTGCCCGTGTTTGGTGCCGCTGAGTTCGAATCTACATTGGTCGTAGGGCCCGTGCTTGTTTGACCGGGCGTTCCTTCTTGTAGAGTTGGCAGAGCCTCTTTAATTTCGTCTACAGACTTGACTAGAGCAAGTAGTATGGCTTCGAGATTGTCGATGCGCTGGCGATCATTGGAACCACCTTGATTGCTGTCCGTCATAAAAACCGTCCTTACGTGAGGAGTGATGGAAGGAACGGTAGAGGATGCGCCCTCCGAGTCGTATCCATGCGTCGAGAAGTCATCGGGATAGGTGGGAATGTTCTCTTCGGGCTCGGACTCGGAGGGAACGGTATCCCCAGCTTCAGAGCTTGCTTCGTCTTGAGAGTTACGGATGTCCTCGGGGACATCAGCGTCTGTTGTCCCTGATGGGAGAGTTGTTTGTCCGGACTCGGCTCCTTAAAACATCGGATTGTTGCGGATGTTCGGAGGAGTGCCACCCCCAGTTCCCACAACCCCCAGCGATGTGGATGATGAATTTCCCATCGCGGTAGATTTCGTCTTTGAACGGGTGTGTTGGAATACACCGGTAGAGGACAACCGTTTAGAAGATAGTTTCTTAGCTGTAGTGGTTGATATCTTGGGACTGGAGATGCTTGTCTTTTTCTTTTTCCCTTCGGCGGGGACCTTCTGAGCGGAATTGCAGGAGACAACAGGAGGTGCCTCATCTTCTGAGTTCGGGTGCTGTAGCCTGTGGAAGACGGACGGCCGATCTTCCGTCACTGTCGCGTTGTTGCAGCAGCAATTGACGATGATTTGGGTGCAGCGATGTCTAAGAGAGGACTCTCTGCACGCCGACGCTCCTTCTCTTTCCTTACGTTTGTGGAGGATCACCTCCCGCAGGTCAGAGGAACCACTCTGTCTGTTCGTCGCCGGAGGCTGGACTCGAGCGGTTATATACAACTTCCCATCCGAGGCACGTGTGATAGTCAACGGGACGCCCCGATAGTCAGAGGTTGGGACAGCTGACTGGGCTCGATGAGCCTGCGCTGTCCTAGACTTCCTCCTTTTAGCACTTGTGGGTGCGTAATAGGAGGAGTCCAAGTTGGGTACCACAGAGTCTGGCTTATCAACCAGAGAATCATCAGGGTCGGGACCGCATGAGAGACGGTCGAAGACTGATCGAGAGAAGCATGAAACGGACGCTATGCGGCTAGAGTTGGGTACCGTGCAGGCTGTCTGCATGCGGTTGTCTTCTGCCGTCGGACGAATTGTTTTTGAGCGGCTAGGAGTCGCGACCGTCCAGGCTGGCCGCATGCGGTTGGCAATTGTGGCCGCATGGGTTTTCTGCAAGCGATTGACTCCCAAGGCCGCATGTGTCTCATCCATGTGATTGGCGACTGTAGCCGCATAAGTCATGCGGCTGACAGATTTGGCCGCATGTGTTTTCTCCATACGGCTGGCGGATGTAGCCGCATGAGCTTTCTCCCTGCGGCTAATACCCTTATGCGGCTCGGATCTCATAGAGTTCCTCTTTGCCCCTCCAAGTTCAGCATCATAGTGTTTTCTTCTGCTGGACTTGGGGACAGCAGAGTTGTCTACGGTCTGAAGTGGGGCCGCAGGAGAGTCCTTCTCGCCGTCTTGAGCAACAGAGGATATCCCATCGAGGGCTTGGGGAGGAGCAAATGATTTTGGCCTCCACTCTTTGCGAGCCTTCGTGCTGCGGGTGCGTTTCTGGACCGGGCCAGCGCTTCCTTCGGAGAGCATCTCTTCAAACGCCTGTTGGTCGAAGCGGACGACCATCTTTTGTTGCGTGGAGCCAAGTCTGGCTGTATCCGATTGCGTCACCAACTCCTCAGCCGTGGAGAAGTTAGTCCCCAGCAGAGTCGCCATCGCGTTTGCCATGAAATATAAAAGAACAGAACAATTATCGGAGGACCGAACTTTTACTTCACGTTATAAACTCGCTTGTACAAAGAAAGCCTAGGGACGAAAACCTAGGTACAGCAGTCTAAGTACAATTGTTTATTTTAGATTCTGGGGGGTGACGATAGAGGCTCGGGAAGGCGACGGCAGCCCTGCCTTACTCCTTGGACGATCGGTATGCAGTCTTGGTTCCTTGTGAAAAGATGGTTGGCGTTGACGAAGAAATGCTCCTCTTTCTTCTCTGTTGCTCTTCAGGCTTCTCTCTCTCTCTGTAGATTCTTTTCTCTGACTATTGGGGAGTCTCTCTGTATATGCGTATTTTTCTCTCTGAAATTGTATATCTTTTTCTCCTCGATATTGTATATTTCTTCTTGTATATATTGTAAGGGAATGGCACCCTGCTATTTATAATAGTGGGGAGCATCATTAGGGTTTGGATGATTGCCCTTTCTCCAAGTGGCGGTGGCCTGATGATTAACCAATCTGGACCATTCATCTTGAACGTGAAAGATCTGGGCCATTAACATGGATTATGCCAAATCCCATCAACAATTAATGCTGATTGCAATAAATCTTCGTCATGATGATTTGCTGACATCTGCGAATCTTAATGAATAAATTTGATTCATTCTTCTGCCACATGTCCCAGATTATTGGGATTTGGACCAAGATTTGATTGACTTCAGGACACGTGTCCCGTCGTCAATGTTGAGCCGCATGAGGAGTGTCGATGTTTGGGCCGCATAAGGGTTGTCATGACCGAGCCGCATGAAAGAGTTCATGACCAAGCCGCATGAAGAGTCTCTGTACTTCGAACCGCATGAAGGTTGTCATGACCGAGCCGTATGAATATATTTATGACCGAGCCACATGGGGGTCTTCATGGCCGAGCCGCATGAGAGTCTTCATGACCGAGCCGCATGGGTCTCTCTGTTCTAGCCGCATGGACTTTGTTTAGTCTGGCCGTATAGATTTGCCTCGAAGTTTGGTGGACAGCGCCACATTTATGAAGATTTTCCTCATTTCCTAGGACGATAGTGCTTTTTCGTGTCAGTCATTATGACGACTTTATGTCAGGACTAACAGCCGTCAGAGCTATCAGTTGTCAGAGCATTAAATGCGTCTGAACGTTAGGCACAGCTGTTCTGTTGGCCACGTGGCCTCTCTTTCGGCCGCATAGAGTTTATTTGAGCTGCTTGTATGTTTGAGCCGCATGAGACTTCCGAGCCGCATGAGACTCTTTGGCCGCATGAAGCTCGTCTGATTTTGAGCCGCATGAAGCTTCCTGGGTTCTGTGCTGCATGAAGAATGTCTCATGACCGAGCCGCATGAAGGATGTCTCATGACCGAGCCGCATGAAGGACGTCTCATGACCGAGCCGCATGAGGAATGTCTCATGACCGAGCCGCATGAAGGACGTCTCATGATCGAGCCGCATGAGGAATGTCTCGATCAGCCTGTGCACTCGCTTTGTGGGCCCGGGTATCCCGAACACACGAGTGCGTAGGTATCATGTTTGCTCCCTGATGTGGGGCTAATAGAAACACTTGCCCTCGATCTTTGTTGGGAGACTCTTGAGAACCACTCTGTCCGTTTGCCGCTGGGGGCTGGACACGAACGGCTCTGTACAACTTTCCATTAGAGGCCCGCTTAGCGGGACGCTCTTGATGGTCAGAGGTTGGGACAGCTGACTGAGCCCGATGAGCCCGCGCTGCCCTAGACTTCTTCTACTTAGCACCCGAAGGTGCGTAATAGGAAGAGTCCAAGTTTGGAAGGAGGGAAGAGAAGTTGGTGCCCTTTTCAAAGGAGGTAAGGGGGCTCTATTTATAGAATGGAGTGAGCCATTTCTTCTTCTCCTTTCCGATGTGGGACTAAAAGCAATATTTTCCATGCTTCTACACCTATATGTTAAAACACATTGCAAAAACTCAGTTTACTCAATCCCAGGTTGCAAAGGAAGGGGAAAAATAGTTCAAGTTCACTTCATGCATATACTTAGCATTGCAAAAAGGAAAGGAAATCAATTGTCTAGTTGACAATTCAAGTAATCACATAGACAGTCTAACATGAATTAAGCATTCACTTGATCTCAGCCTTAAGGAATCAGAACTCAGGTTTAACATTAATTCAGTATTTCAGAGATTACATTTCAGGTTATCAGTCAATTCAAAAGGAAGGGAAATCAATTCATCTCACAGGAAATGGAAAAACTCAGTCTACAACAGTCTAGATTTCAGATTATACATGGAACTAACAGTTCAAACAACTCATGGATTTCAGGTTTAAACAGTTCTCTAAGACAATACACAGTTAATACATTTCATAACAGTGAATGGTCCTAACTCATTCTCAGATTTCCTTTACAAATAAACTCAAAACCAAAAATAAACAGTCCAACAGTCCCAATAGAATTTCTCAGTTTTGAATGTTAATCCCAGTTCATATCAGTTAACTTAACAACTCAAAATCAACAAAGAGTTTAAAAACAGTTCTCTAATGCAATTCTTCGGGTTTTTGAATCAACCCACAATCAAATCACCCCAATTTCCCCATACTCACATATATTACATAGGTGCACATAACAGAGGTTTAATTACAAGTAAAAGACAGTGCAAAAAGGGTTTAATTGATTGCTAAATCTCAATTTGCAAAACTGGAAAAAACTCAGGAAAGACTGATACACATGGCATTTCAGAAAAATGAGAAATGACAAATAAACAATGAAATTTGAATTAAATACAATTACAGAGGTTGGTAATGATTAAACTTAATGTGTACATGCTAAGTGATATGTTTGTGTCCACAAAAGTGGACACAAACGTGTCCAACGAATGAAAAATACAAAACAGTAAAACTGTGCATACAGAAAAACTAATCATCGTGCACGTGTTCCCGACTCTCGTGTGCACGACACGACACGACACAACCCATGAGGTTGTGTCCCAGTGTCAACCTAGACTAGGGCTATCGATTGGACACCCTGAATCGTGTCCAAGTCGCGTGTGCACGACATGACACGCGCGTATCAGTGCACGTTTCCAACCGAAACTGTACAGCGTAAAAACCAGTGCACGTGTTCGTACGTGTCCGATACGAAACGTGGGGCCCTAAAACTTGGGGAGCCCCGTGTCAGTGTCGGCCCCCAACCGTGTGTCAAGTCCCACCCGTCGGGGTGGCGTGTCCGTGTCGCTGTGACCCCCGAAGTGCAGGGCACGCACTGTGCCCGCACGCGCGTGTGCACGACCGTGTGTACACGTGCCCGACACGACAAGACACGACACCAAGAACACAAAAAAAATACCAGAAACCTATAAGCGAGGTCTAACACTAATTTTCTATTCAAACAAAAACTAAAAATGTACACGAAATGCCCATTGAGGCATTTCGACAAACACAATGTAAACGACACTGATACGTGACCAAAATGGACACGAAAGGACACGAAATTTTGGAGGTTCCTATTCCTATAGTTAGGCTAGGTATAGGGCTCCCTAATGATGCAAAAATAACAGTGTTCTATGGTGAGGAAATGAAATTACCTATGAGTATCAAAAGCTCCAAAAAGCTCCACAAAGAGTGCTTCTCTTGATGGCCAAAATCCTCCAATGAGCCCCAAAGCTAAGAACACTTGGTACCAACAAAAAGTAGAGGAAATTTAGGACTCAATGCAATTTGTTTGGGTTAAAAAGAAAATAAAATGAATTTACTAGGATTTATTGAAGATGGGAAATGCTTTCTTTCTAAAACTTGGCAAGAAAACCTAAAGGAGGCTAGCCCTAATATTAAGAGGCATTAAATAGGAAGGAAATGGGTTAAAAGTGGCTGCCATGGGCTGATTAAGGTTAGGGTTGGTTCATGGTGTGGGCCTATGGGCTATTAAGCCTAAGTCATTAATCATGACTTATGAAGTCATAAGCCATATCTAAATCAATTCAAATCCTATTTTCTGCAAATTAATTCTTATGAGTAAATCCTCACTAACTTAGGTTAACTAGAGTTACATAACCTAACCAAGTCCAAACACAACTAGGGTTAGCTTCTAGGTTAGCCTACCAAGGTCATTGCTAGTCAAAGTCAACCTAGTCAACCCTCGTTCAAACAATCCCAAAATAAATTCTAAAAATTCCCATAAATTCAAATAAATTATAATAAATCCAAATCACCCTAAAAATGTCAAAAATAGCCTAATCACATGGCTGGGCTCTAGGGTAGGCAGTCACTACTGTTCACTAGCAAAATACCAAAAATCACAAGTCATGAATTTAAATAGTTTAAAAATAATTAAAAATCACTAAAAATCATAATATGAAATAAATATCATTAAATAATAATTATAATTAAAAAATTTCAAAATTACCCTCTTCTGGAAAACTGGGTGTTACAATCCTACCCACCTTATAAAAATTTCGTCCTCGAAATTAAGATGATCGCACCCCTTCCAGGTTAAACCCCCAGCAATCATAGTCTCAGAATCTTTCTTAAATCATACAGTTAAAAAGGGTAACCTATGGGGGTCATGGCATGCAATATCAGTCTGGGGTCTCATCTAGTTATTCCAACCATGCTACAGTACTAGGCAATCACAAGGTATCAAAATATACAAGCAAGGGATGCATCAAAATTCTCAAAAAGGAATACTAAGGTTAGGTCAAACTCACCTCCAGCTAGGTCTGAGAACCAGAACTCCCTCCTGGAAGCAGGGCCCTGGTTGGGGCAGGTATAGCAGGACAGTGCTGCACCCAGTGTGCAGCTGAACCACAGATTAGCCACAATCCTAGTCTTTTTCTACAGTTGTTCCACTTGTGTCCAGACTTCTTGCAGTAGGCACAGATAGGCTCTGGCTCAGCTGACCTCTGCTGGACAGGAGACTGGGCTGGGTATGATGATATAGGCTGGATAAATGGGTACTCCTCAAACTCTGGGTAGGACTGGGTACTGCTCCTCGCCCTCTTGGAGCTAGGCTCTCCTTCCAGAAGCACAGAGTCCCGCAGACGTAGCAACCTCTGGATTTGCTCCCTCATGGCCTCCTCATGAACTCTCTGTGACTCCAACAGCCTCTTTTGGAAATATCCAAACATCTGGGCTACGTCAAGTAACAAACCTCCGGGTGGTACAGTAGGGAGTACCATCCCAAGGGGTAGGGGAAGGCTCTCGGCCTCAGGCAAATCTGTAGCTCTCTCCTGAACGACAGGAGATGAAGGAAGACTCTCTGGCGAGGCTACCACCATCTCCTCAATGGCAGGAGGTGCCACCACCCCCTGATCAGATAGAGGGATAACTACCTCCTGAACAGTAGGAGGTGGAGGCACACTCTCAGTAGCTGCAGCTGCTCTCAGGCGACGGGCTCGGGTCATGGGTGCCATACTAAAAGATAAAGAAAAGAAAATAAAAATAAATCAATCATCAAGGATGAAAACTAGTAAATATAAACAAAGGAGAACCAGCTACAAGAATCACTATTTAAAGCCAGGCTATACTATCATTCCTAAGACAAGGGCCTAATCACAAGCCATCAAATCGTCAAACTAAGAAAGAACTACATATGCATAAGCTCTATAAAGCTGAAAATATCTCTACTCCTAAATTATTTGATAATGGAAAACAATTTATAATAACAAAAGGGTACGATAGAGATGATATGTTTAAAAACCTTCTCAGGACATAATCTGATAATCATATGCGTCTGTCCAAAATTATGTTACTCAGAGTCCTCGCCATGCTAGTAAGCAAGGCTGCGATAAATGATATGTCCCATAACTGGGGCATGCACCTCTATAATTATATCGTCTGGAATTCTCGCTACGCCGACTAGTATAGCTGCGAGAAATTCCAAATCTCATAACCAAGATACGTACATCCGAAGTCAGGTCTCTATGTTTTCGCCACGCCAGCTAATATGGCTACGATAAACTACAAGCTCCATAATCAAGTAGACGTTTTACCATCCCTGTATTCCCGTCGACATATGTTATCAGAAAAATATCGTAACTCAGGCCATAAAAATTCATCTCGATAGGAAAATTAAATCAACAACGATACAACAAAATCAAATTCAATAATCAAGGAGTGAGAGCAACAAAACAAGGGAAATGATTCAAATTGAAGTTTAAATAAGATTCTCAAGGGTCATCCCAAGAATTTCTCAAGGAATCCTAACTGTGATTGAGTACCTTCAAAATATATATCCTAATCCTACTGCAGGCTGTAGTGATACTCTAGTTCGAATACCACTACATAAACTCGACCTGTATGGGCCACCACTAAAAACGTGTCACGACCCGCACCTACTGTGAGGGTACGAGAACATAACAACGCCCAGCCTATATCGCAGTGTCGGCGGTAGAACGCTGTCCTAGGTCAACATACATCTAGCAATATAATACTAAGCAGTTAATGAGCTCAATCACAACTAAGGAGGAAGAAGCACGATATGATATAGAACACAAGGAAATACAGAAGATAGAATAGTCTAAGATAATATCCCAGCAAATATCCAGAGTATATATCTTAGCTACTAAAAATAAAGAATATATACAACTCAACATCTCTGAACAGAAGTAAAGTCTAGCTAAACAGTCTCAAGACAACATGAAAATAAGATAAGGCCTAACTAAACTAGTCTAGGCAGTAGGATGATGTCCTCAGCTATAGCTGTCCCGTAGAAGGTATCCTCCCAGGCCTCCTCCTCGTCCTCTGTAATATTTTCAACAGGTCCAGCCAAGACAGGAGCGAGTAAAGTACATCTCAACAGTTCATAGCAGGTTAGAAAATATAATCATGCAGTAAAGTAAGATATAGATACTGAAGAAATGCAGTATGTAAACAGAGAGAGAGAACTGTAATAGAAATATCTACTATAAGTAAAAAGCTACCAATGACTAGTGATTTAGAGCAGAAAGTCGACATGTGAACGGCTTGATTTGTACATGGCTATACTAAAGAGGCATACATGGCTATTCTACTTTGGAATTGTTCACATGGCTATTTATACTCCCCCGTACCCCCAACTAATGCACAAGGATCCAACCAGGTTATGTTATGATTCTATGTAACAGCCCTCGAAGGATGGTAAGCCTCCGAAAGATGATATGCCCCCAAAGGGTGATAAGCCCCCAAAGGGTGATATGCCTTCGAAAGGTGATAAGCCCCCAAAGAGTGATATGCCCCCAAAGGGTGATAAGCCCCCAAAGGGTGATACATAGTAGTCCCATAAATGGGATGAGGATTCAAAAAAGTCTCTGTGATCATATTGGTATTTGTCACAAGTGATCAAAGAACCAAAGAAGCATATGATACGCTATGTAAGTAAAACGCACATAACATAGAGTACCCGATGCTCCCTGAAGGGATAAAATCTCAGAGAGGGATCCATATTGTACTAATCCGTGTGACCAACGTGCCAGTATCAATTAAAGTAATTTAATACAGGAAAATAATTCTAAGCAGGATATAAAATGATCAGAGAATGTACTCGCCTGTATCTGAGTGTCCGGATGAAATGTACTGTCCGAGGAAGAGGTGTCTGGCTCCTAATCAGAACAGCACAAGTCACAACAAGTCTAAAATGATATAATGAAGTCCTATTATGCATTCTACATGATTCTAGGTCAATCTAGGCCAAAGTCAACTCTTGGTCAACTCTGGTCAACCCTAGAAGTCAAGCTAGGTCAAACAAGACTAATCTAGGCTAATCAAGTCTATACTAGTCTAACTTAGGCTAAACTAGCCTATTCCAAGTCTAACAAGACTGTACAAGACTAATCTAGACTCTACTAGGTCTAACAAAATCTAAGTTAAACAATTCTAGGCTAACCAATATCCATGTATACCTGTATAGCATGAATATATACTACATCTACACTTGCTAGCATATGGCACATAGCCTATAGGTGACCTATAACAAAACCCTATATACAACCCTATAGGCTATCACATATCACATATAGTCTATACTCTACATACAACCATACAATTATATATAAACATATATCTATACAACCACTATATAGGTATATATCTATATAAACATCTCACATATATATATATATATATATATATATATATATATATATATATATATATACAAAGAAAACAAGGAAAGAAAATGTGATTGTGTACATGTGTGTGTATGTGTGTGGGACTTGAGAGTGTATCATGAATGTGTGTGTGTAGAGATATACATGTGAGTGTCATAAGTGAAGTGAGGGTGGGTATGAGTGTTAGGCTAGAGTGTGTGAGAAATTTAGTGGGAAAACAGTATACAAACTCAGATTTACATATAGGAATACTCCCCCTCAATCTAAGTTAAAGCATAACTTAATAATCAGTTAAAAGTTAATCATTCAATCTGGTTCCCTGTGACAGTGTCAAAGTGAATTGTGTGTGTTTGTACATAGAAAAAAATAGTGATAGGTTTCAGAGCAATGTGTCAATCTCAGCTATGTAACAGTTCAGTGCTAAATCGAGTGAATCCTATATGTTAAAACACATTGCAAAAACTCAGTTTACTCAATCCCAGGTTGCAAAGGAAGGGAAAAAATAGTTCAAGTTCACTTCATGCATATACTTAGCATTGCAAAAAGGAAAGGAAATCAATTGTCTAGTTGACAGTTCAAGTAATCACATAGACAGTCTAACATGAATTAAGCATTCACTTGATCTCAGTCTTAAGGAATCAGAACTCAGGTTTAACATGAATTCAGTATTTCAGAGATTATATTTCAGGTTATCAGTCAATTCAAAAGGAAGGGAAATCAATTCATATCTCAGGAAATGGAAAAACTCAGTCTACAACAGTCCAGATTTCAGATTATACATGGAACTAACAGTTCAAACAACTCATGGATTTCAAGTTTAAACAGTTCTCTAAGATAATACACAGTTAATACATTTCTTAACAGTGAATGGTCCTAACTCATTCTCAGATTTCCTTTACAAATAAACTGAAAACCAAAAAGAAACAGTCCAACAGTCCCAATAGAATTTCTCAGTTTTGAATGTTAATCCCAGTTCATATCCGTTAACATAACAACTTAAAATCAACAAAGAGTTTAAAAATAGTTCTCTAATGCAATTCTTCAGGTTTTTGAATCAACCCACAATCAAATCACCCCAATTTCCCCATACTAACAGATATTACATAGGTGCACATAACAGAGGTTTAATTATAAGTAAAAGACAGTGCAAAAAGGGTTTAATTGATTGCTAAATCTTAATTTGCAAAACTGGAAAAAATTTAGGAATGACTGATACATATGGCATTTCAGAAAAAATAGGAAATGACAAATAAATAATGAAATTCGAATTAAATACAATTACAGAGGTTGGTAATGATTAAACTTAATGTGTACATGCTAAGTGATATGTTTGTGTCCACAAAAGTGGACACAAACGTGTCCAACGAATAAAAAATACAAAACAGTAAAACTGTGCATACAGAAAAACTAATCATCGTACACGTGTTCCCGATTCTCGTGTGCACGACACGACACGACACAACCCATGAGGTTGTGTCCCAGTGTCAACCTAGACTAGGGATATCGATTGGACACCCTGAATTGTGTCCAAGTCACGTGTGCACGACACGACACGCGCGTATCAGTGCACGTTTCTAACCGAAACTGTACAGCACAAAAACCAGTGCACGTGTTCGTGCGTGTCCGACACGACACGTGGGGCCCTGAAACTTGGGGAGCCCCGTGTCAGTGTCGGCCCCCAACCGTGTGTCAAGTCCCACGCGTCGAGGTGGCGTGTCCGTGTCGCTGTGACCCCCGAAGTGCAGGGCACGCACTGTGCCCGCGCGCGCGTGTACACGACCGTATGTACACGTGCCCGACACGACACGACACGACACCAAGAACACGAAAAAAACACCAAAAACCTATAAGCGAGGTCTAACACTAATTTTCTATTCAAACAAAAACTAAAAATGCACACGAAATACCCATTGAGGCATTTTGACAAACACAATGTAAACGACACTGATACGTGACCAAAATGGACACGAAAGGACACGAAATTTTGGAGGTTCCTATTCCTATAGTTTGGCTAGGTATAGGGCTCCCTAATGATGCAAAAATAACAGTGTTCTATGGTGAGAAAATGAAATTACCTATGAGTATCAAAAGCTCCAAAAAGCTCCACAAAGAGTGCTTCTCTTGATGGCCAAAATCCTCCAATGAGCCCCAAAGCTAAGAACACTTGGTACCAACAGAAAGTAGAGGAAATTTAGGACTCAATGCAATTTGTTTGGGTTAAAAAGAAAATAAAATGAATTTACTAGGATTTATTGAAGATGGGAAATACTTTCTTTCTAAAACTTGGCAAGAAAACCTAAGGGAGGCTAGCCCTAACATTGAGAGGCATTAAATAGGAAGGAAATAGGTTAAAAGTGGCTGCCATGGGCTGATTAGGGTTAGGGTTAGTTCATGGTGTGGGCTTATGGGCTATTAAGCCTAAGTCATTAATCATGACTTATGAAGTCATAAGCCATATCTAAATCAATTCAAATCCTATTTTCTCCAAATTAATTCTAATGAGTAAATCCTCACTAACTTAGGTTAACTTGAGTTACATAACCTAACCAAGTCCAAACACAACTAGGGTTAGCTTCTAGGTTAGCCTACCAGGGTCATTGCTAGTCAAAGTCAACCTAGTCAACCCTCGTTCAAACAATCACAAAATAAATTCTAAAAATTCACATAAATTCAAATAAATTATAATAAATCCAAATCACCCTAAAAATGTCAAAAATAGCCTAATCACATGGCTAGGTTCTAGGGTAGGCAGTCTCTACTGTTCACTAGCAAAACACCAAAAATCACAAGTCATGAATTTAAATAGTTTAAAAATAATTAAAAATCACTAAAAATCATAATATGAAATAAATATTATTAAATAATAATTATAAGTACAAAATTTCAAAATTACCCTCTTCTGAAAAATTGGGTGTTACAGACAGCTCAAAACTCCTCATGCTTTGGAAGAGTTTTTCCTGCGCCATTTTGGCAAACACATCAGACAACTCAGAACTCTTCATGCTTCAGAAGAGTTTTCCTCAGGTGGTAGGAAGAACCTTTATACCTCGAAGAGTTGGACGGTGGTTAGGCATCATCATGAACGTCCTGTCTTCACAGCTCTCCAAGTAGGCGAAACCACCATCAGGGAAGCTATTTTGAAGGTATGGTCCTTCGGAGGAGCGAGGCTAAGGTATCTACAATACGGAGGGGAGAATAACATTCTATATTTGCTCTCTTCCGGGCAGCTCCTTGGAGATTCAACAGCCTTGTTTGCTTCTCAGCAGTAAAACATGACTTCTTTCGAGGGCCACGAAACTACTTTTTGATGAAGGTGAAGTGCTGTCAAACTGACCAGACTATGTATTGCTAGATTTTTCTTTCTTTATTTTCTGTTGTCGATGTAGTCCTATGAATGTAACTGATTTTGAATAAATAGAATATGTTCACTCTATTCTTTATTTGTGGTATTTTGTGTTGCTTGTACTAGAGGTCCTAATACAGCATTTGTGTTTGATAAAGGACATCCCACTGAGAGATTTTTGTAGAACTATTGCCCTTTGGTGCATCTGAAAATACGAGCAAATAGATTTGAATGATATTTTGTGGACCTACTACTCTTTGGTACACCGATGGTGCGAGTAATAGATTAGGATAACTTTTATGGACTTATTACCCTTTTTTGTACTGGCGATGCGAGTACTGATAATAAGTGGAGAGAAAACCAATATATTTACTCAGAGGTAACGAGGATGTGGTAAATATGGGTCTGAAGTAGAGCCTCCCTACTCAGAGGTAATGAGGACGTGGTAGGAGTAGGCCTAATGGGGATACACAGAATAACTCAGAGGTTCTATCAACGTGAAAGTTCTATATATTGGGTAATTTGTTTGTGATGGACGGGAAAATAACTCAGAGGTAATATGGACATGGTTGTTTTTTCCGTTGGGGAATTTTGTGGACCTATTACTCCTTTTGTGAACCGATGGTGCGAGTAATATGTCAGGATAAGTTTCATGGACCTATTACCCTTCTGCGCACTGGTGGTACGGGTAATAGATTTTGCGACAAACTCTGGTGGAAGAAAAAACATTTTGTGTGGAAGTTCATGACCAGAAGATGAGGTATGAATCCACTCGGAGTAGTCAGAAAGTATGTTCAGTGGTACCTGAAGGTACATAACTCAACAATCTGGGAGATTTGAGGTCAGAGTGTAAGTTCAGCGATACCAGAGGGTACATAACTCACAATCTGAGGGATAGTTGGAAGATGTCATTTAGATATAATATTTCTTGAGGAACTTGTCGTTGATGGGCATCATGAGCAAGTCTCCATTTTGTTTTGTGAGACGGTACGCGCCTTTGGAGAATATGGTCTCGATGATGAACGGACCCTCCCATTTAGGTTATAATTTGCCAGGGGTCTTGTGAGTCATGACCATTGGTCTGCGAATGGCTAAGACGAGATCGCCGATTTGGAATATTCTCTGTTTGACTTTTTTGTTGAAAACCCAAGAGATGCGCGCTTGGTAAAGCTCTATGCTTTGTTGAGCTTGTAAATGCTTCTCGTCTAATGCTTCTAACTCTTGTAGCCGTCGGCAGTAGTTATCATCCGACGTTAACCGGTAAGTAAGGGCCACTCGAAGTGAGGGGATCTGAGTCTCCAATGGGAGAACTGCCTCGCTCCCGTAAACCAAGAAGAACGGTGTATTTCCTGTAGCCGTCCGAATCGTGGTGTGATACGCCCATAAGTACTTGCCAAGCTTTTTATTCCAGTTACGTTTGTTTGAAGATACAAACTTTTTGAAGAGCTTGCTTATGGTTTTGTTGAAAGCTTCAGCCAGACCGTTAGTCGATGGGTTATATGCTGTCGAGGCTATGTTCTGAATCCGATTCTTGTCATAAAATTGATAGAAAGTGTGGCTTGCAAATTGTGGACCATTGTCGTGAATAATCCTCTGGGGCAGTCCAAAACGGTAGATGACGTGATATTTTATGAAGCTAATCGCGTTCAATGTCTTCACCTCTGTCAACAGAACAGCTTCCGCCCAGTTGGAGAAGTAATCGGTGATTGCAAGTATGAACCGATGCCCCTAGACGACGGTGGGATGATTGGCCCGATGATGTCCATTTCCCATGCTTCAAATGGCCAAGAGGCCACTATCGGGTGTAAGAATTCGGATGACAGATGTATAAAATCTGTATGGATCTGGCAAGCCTTACACTTCTTTGCATAATCAACTGCATCTGCTACCATTGTGCGCTAGTAATAACCCATCCGGCGGAGACGATCCTGTAATTTTGGGCCAGGTTGGTGATCCCCGCAAGCGCCATCGTGAGCCTCACGTAAGGTTTTTTTGCCTTCTGTATTTGACATGCATCTTAACAGTAGCCCATCGTAGGATCGTCGATGTATCATAGAAGAATCTGAGAGAGCGCCTCCTGATTGAAGTTGCTTCTTTCACATTTTTTGGCAGAATTCCATAGACTGCAAAGTCGATGAGCGAGCGTCTCAGTCTTGTATATCGTTGGTTATCTGGGCGGAGTAACTCGTACCCAGTTGAACATTGTTCTTAGGACAGACCAGCTCATAGCCTATTACGTCGACTAGATGATGAGTATCATTTGGAAGTGCCAAGGAAGCGGCGAGGCCTGCTAGGGCATCGACTTCGATATTTTGGAGCCTAGGAACATGCTCTATTAAGAACCCTTCCAAGGTTGGAATGATGGCAATTGCTGTCTGATAGTAGGGAATCAGGTCCTCGTTACAAATCTCATATGAACCTCGGATCTGGTTAACAACCAACTGTGAGTCGCCATATAGTTCCAGGTACTTGATCCCCACTTCTTTTGCGAGTTAGAGTCCGATGACTAGAGCGTTATATTCGGCTACGTTGTTTGAACATGGTTCCATCAGAGAATATACCCGATTGACAACCAACCTAGAGGGAGAAATTAATACTACCCCGACTCCAGCGACGATATCACCTCGTGGCCCCATTCTTGAAGCACCGTCAAAGAACATTTGCCAAATGGCGTACGCGAAGTCATGTTTGAGGCGATGACTTCGTCGGGGATTTCTTCATAAATTCTGGCTATTTCTGAGCCTGGATGGGCTGCTAAGAAGTCAGCCAGGGCTTGACCTTTGACAGCCTTCTATGGGACAAAAACTATGTCGTATGGGGATAACAGTATCGCCCAGGTGGCTAGACGATAACTGAGTGTGCCAGGCTTGGTTATGAGAACCCTGAGAGGATTAACTCGTGAAAAAACATGGATGGTCTGCCCTGTCACATAGTGTCATGTTTTCTGAATGGCAAATACTAGGGCAAGGCACTCCTTCTCCACAGCGTTGTACCTATGTTCCAGTCCTACCATCATCCGGCTGAGATAGTAAATGGATTGTTCATGTCCCGCATTATTATTTTGTGCTAGCAAAGCACTGAAGGAGTGTTCCGTCGCCCGTACATCGAGCAGGAAGGGCTTTCCTGCGACCGGGGCTACCAGAACAGGCGAATTCGTCAGGTACTCCTTAATATCATCAAAGGCACGCTGACATTCCTCGTTCCATACGAAAGAGACACCTTTTTCATGAGTTGAGTGAATGGTTGACATCGCCCTGAGAGGTTAGATATAAACCTCCTGATATAGGCTAGTCTTCCCTGAAGGCCGCAGAGTTCACGGAGGTTCCTCGGTAGACTCATCTCCAGGATTGCTTTTGTTTTATTGGGATCTATGTGAATGGCCCGGGAAGTAATGACAAACCCAAGAACTTCTCGTCGGATACGCCTAGGAAAGACTTCGTGGGATTCATCTTCAGGTTGTTCGCTCGCATAAGGTCGAACATGTAGGAACGAAATCGTAACGCAGAATACTCTAGGGGGGTGAATAGAGTAGGTAGCAGAATATTGCTAAATT
This sequence comes from Iris pallida, assembly GCA_029216955.1. Taxonomy (NCBI): domain Eukaryota; kingdom Viridiplantae; phylum Streptophyta; class Magnoliopsida; order Asparagales; family Iridaceae; genus Iris; species Iris pallida. The sequence continues at coordinate 2,378,925 of JANAVB010026400.1, forward strand.
AAAACTTGTTAGCAGTTAGATCACAGAAATAACAATAATCATAAAGTAATAACTGTAAAGAAAAGAGTGATCAGAAGGCAAATGCAAACACAAAGATTTATACTGGTTTCCCTCTTGTGAGGACTAGTCCAGTCGGAAGAACTATAACTTCCAGTTGAATCCACTATTGGAAATTCCTGCAAGTTTTCATACGAAGTCCTTGTAACTTCTACTGACGCGAGCTTTGATACGAAGAACTCGACCAACTTCAGTTTTGAAGAGTCTTTCTTCAATCAAGCCTCTTATTACAATTTCTCTGAAATCTTCTAAACTGTACCGTACAGGAAAATTGACTAGAGAATTGTAACTGGCTTGGGATTTGAAAATAAAAGCTTTTTGAAAACTCTTTAGAAGAAACGTAAGCTTTAGAAGAGAGGAGATGAAAGTGAATGAGTGTCTTGAAATGATTAGAATTTCTCTCTATTTACAGTTTTTCCAAAGACAGAACTCTGACAGAATTCGGGCAGAATTCGGACAAAACCCTTTCTAACAAACCGCAACTGAAGGGAGACCAAGTTCAAAATCCAATGTTCACATAACATTTACCTTGGCCGAACTCTGGCCGAGTTCTGTAAGGGTTTGGTCAGGTTTATTTTGTGAAAAATTGTTTTGGCTTTTTAAAAATCCTTCAGAAGCTTTTTGTAAAAGTAGATGATTTTCAAAAACATAGGTCATTTTAAAAATGATAGGTCGGTTTTGAAAAACGATTTCGGATAGCCTATTTGCTAGTACGACTTCGTGTACAATATATTCCTAGACTCAATAAAACTAAAAATTACAATGCTTAAGGAAATACAGTCTTGAGTGGCAAAACAGAGCTTCGGTCTTGAACTGAGTAGATAACCAATCTTGATCAACATCCAAAACGTCTTTAGTAAGCATCTGAATTATTTCATATATCGAGACGAAGTTTGATCAATTATTAAAATCAGGTTTGACCATGACCAATGGGCCAACAATCTTCTCTATTTTGATAATTGACAAACCTTGACCAATATAACATCTTTGGTCTTTATCAATTCAAAAATGTACCGAATGTACCGAGATATATAAAGAAAAATTGTTCATAACCTGTATTCATGAAGATGTTAGATCTTATTTCTCCCCCGTTGTAACAAGAGTCGTGCCCTCGAGAAAATTGAAGTTAGTGATGTCATCGAGCGGGGCACCTTCATTTGGAAGACCAAAGATTTCCGCTAGCAATGCATCATTGAACTCGATATCTATCCCATCAACACGAGTCCTTACGGTAAAAGTGTCTAACACGAAGTTACAATAGAACAATCTAATGGCATTAGTAACTATAGGGAATTGTAGGGTAGCAAAATGGTGTAACCCTATGCCTCAATGTAGGGACGGTGATCAGGAAATATAGTCCACTTAATCGAAGATCCAGTGCATATAGTACGTATAGCAAAATCGGCATACCAAAGTAATACTTGGTCGTAAGTTTTGAAGTAAAACTCATTCGATGCACCTTCATCCGATTGGACCGGGGAAAAGAGAGGATCCGTGTTCGAATCAGAAGATGATGCCTCTTCACTAGCATGGTTCTTTTTTCTCTTGAAAGGATTGAATCCCTTAGGCATTCTTTCCCAAAATTAGAAACCCTAAAAATTTGAAAGTGAAAGAGAGAAGGAATTATACCTTCTGAGAATCAAGTATGCTGTAGAGGACGCGATTCACCGCACGAATCCAAATTTTGGATGGAAATCTCCACGTGGATTGGAAGATATGGAGTGGAGAAGAACTAGGGTTTGGGGGGTTTCGGCTGCTGCTGCTGATGAGAATAGATGGGTTTGGAACTGAAGAAGGGGAGATGGCCTCGGGTTCTATTTAAAATGCATACAGCACTAAACGAACTCTGGCCGAATTCGGACCGAACTTGGGCCGAATTCGCCTAGGGTTCTTTTGGGGTTTTTAAAAAAATTTGTGGGCCATATCCTTTTCAACAACTTATTTCAAATATTTAATTCAAAGTTTAGTAATTTTAAATTTCAAATAATATAATTAATATTATTTTATAAATTAATATTCTTTACTCAGTATCTGTTTTAGATTAGCTGTAGGAGTATTGTCCTAGCTAACCGAGGTTCACCGAAAAACTCTTAAATACCGCTTCGATTCGACCGTAGTCGTGGTGACAGAAAGACTCTTTTTAGACTTGACTCAAAAACAGTTATTGAGTATTATATAAATTAATAAATAAAACAAAATTAATTAATATTATTGACGTCTAAAATTCCTAATTCTTAACGTAAATAATTGAAACGATCTTCCTTTAGAGGTTTTGTGAGTATGTCAGCCAACTGATTCTGTGTGTCTATGTATACAAGGTCTATATCTCTATTTTGTTGATGATCTCTAAGAAAGTGATTTCGAATCTCGATATGCTTAGTACGAGAATGACATACTGGATTCTTAGTCAAATTAATAGAACTAGTGTTATCACAGAAAATGGGTATGTGTGTAAAATGCAATCCATAGTTTTCTCAAGTTTGCTTCATCCATAAAATTTGTGCACAACAACGTCCTGCGGCGATATATTCAGCCTCGGTTGTTGATAACGTGACAAAATTTTGCTTTTTGCTAAACTAAAAGACTAAAGCTTTTCCTAGAAAATGACATGTGCCGATGGTACTTTTTTTATCTACTTTGCATCCGACAAAATCAGCATCAGAATAACCGGTTAGGTCAAATGACGTGGTTTTGGAATACCATAAGCCGACAAAAGCGGTGCCTTTAAGGTATCAGAAGATACGCTTAACTGCGCACATATGTGATTCCTTAGGATTAGCTTGAAAATGAGCACACAAGCAAACACTAAACATAATGTCAGGTCGACTAGCAGTTAAGTACAGTAAGCTACCGATCATACCTCGATACTTACGTATGTCGAAGGATTTGCCTTGTTCATCAATATCAAGCTTGGTTGAAGTCGCAATTGGAGTGCTAAGTGGTTTGACTGCTTCCAGGCCAAACTTTTTAATAGATCTTTTTGTGTACTTGGCTTGATTTATGAACGTCCTATTGTTGGTTTGTTTGATTTGCAGTCCGAGAAAGAATTTCAGCTCTCCCGTCATGCTCATCTCAAACTCATTCTGCATACACTTTGAAAAATCTTGACAAAGAGATTCATCAGTGGATGCAAAAATAATATCTTCTACATAGATTTGAATCAAAAGAATATTATTATTCAAAGATTTTATAAACAATGTAGTTTCAACCTTTCCCCTTAAAAAACTGTTGTCAAGTAGAAAAGAGCTTAGACGATCGTACCAAGCACAAGGGGTTTGTTTTAAACTGTATAAGGTTTTCTTCAACTTGAAAACATAATCAGGATTTTTGAAATCAGTAAAACCTGGAGGTTGGGCTACATAAACTTCTTCTTTTATAAAACCATTCAAAAATGCTCTTTTAACATCCATTTGAAATAACTTGAAATTATGAAAACATGCAAATGTACATAACATGCGAATGGATTCTAATCTCGCAACCGGGGCATAAGTCTCATCGTAGTCGATACCTTCTTCTTGATTGTATCCTTGAGCTACGAGTCGAGCCTTATTATGAGTCACTAAACAATTCTCGCTCAGTTTGTTTTAGAATACCTAATGGGTGCCAATGACCGGATGATCAATGGGCTTGGGAACAAGTTCCCAAACTTGATTTCGTTCGAATTGGATTAATTCCTCTTGCATAGCATCTAACCAAAAATTATCACTACATGCTTCTTCAATATTTTTGGGTTCAAGCTGTAAAATAAAAGCAACACAAGAAGCTATATCTTTGTTAGAGGAACGAGTACTTGTACCCTTGGTAATCTCACCAATTACCAAGTCCTTTGGATGATCTGCCAAGAATCTTATATCTTTTAGCGTATCCTCAGAATTGCTGGTTTTGGCTTCTTTGCTTGGAAGTTCTGCAGCTTTGTGTGAAGGTTTTGCAGTAGCTGTACTTGGTGTGATCTTGTCTTCATTGTCGTCATCGTCTGATTGTTGATTTAGTTCATCAAACTTGACATTAATTGATTCTTCGATGATCATGGTTCTCTTGTTGAAGACTCTATCCTTTGTTCTTTGTTGCATAACCTAAAAATATACTTTCATCGGCCTTTTCATCAAATTTACTCAGATTATCTTTAGAATTAAGAATAAAGTATTTACAACCGAAAATCTTGAAATATGAAACAATGGGTGTTCTATCAAACCATAGTTCATAGGGAGTCTTCTTCGATATAGGTCGAATTAGAACCCTATTAAGAATATAGCACGCTGTATTAACAGCTTCAGCCTAAAAGTATCTAGGTAGACTAAACTGGTTCAACATTACTCTAGCCATTTCAGATAGAGTACTATTATTACGTTCCACAACTCCATTTTGTTGTGGAGTCCTAGGACAAAAAAATTCATACAAATAACCGTGTGTGTCACAAAATTGCTTGAACTCTGCATTCTCAAATTCGCCTCCATGATTACTACGAATGCGAGTAATCATGAAACCTTTTTCATTCTGTACTTTCTTGTAAAAGGTGATAAATTCTGACAAAGCATCGTTCTTGTGTGCAAGAAAATATACCCATGTATATCTAGAGAAATCAACTACAATGACAAATGCATATAACATACCACGTAGACTAGCAATTCTACTAGGTCCAAATAAGTCCATATGCAACAATTGTAGAGGTCTAGTGGTACTTACAGCGTTCTTAGATTTAAAGGCGGATAGGGTAGCTTTATTCTTTTCATATTTACTACATACCGTATCCTTCTTGAAAGATATGTCCAGTAAGTCGTGTACCAACTTCTTTGTAGAAAGTTTTGAAATTGTGTCCATGTTTGCATGACCGAGTCTCATATGCCATGACTCTCAATGCTCTTGGCCACTAAGCATCTACCTGCTTTGTTAGCATCTTCTAACAGATAGAAAACATATATGTTGTCTTCCCTGATACCTTCAAAAATATTACTACCAGTTGAACTATCAACTATAGTACATTTGTCTTTGACGAAGTTAATGCCATAACCGTAATAAGCTAAATGGCTTATGCTGAGAAGATTATGCTTTAACACGGTAACTAGACAGACATCTTTAATCAAAGGATAGGGAGCCTTACCAATGTCACCGATACCAATTATGTATCCTATTAAATTATTACCTAAGGAGACGTATCCTTCTTTATTCTTCTTCGACAGTGTTGTTAATAATGAAGAATCACCGGTCATGTGCCATGAGCAACCGTTGTCGAGGATCCATTTGCTTATAGCATGCGAAGGACGTTCCACCTACAAAATAATTTGCAGATGAAACTCTTGGTACCCATTTCTTGTAGGGTCCTGACAGGTTAGTTTTTGGTATCCATGCGTAAACATTTAAATCTACTAACTTTTTGATTCTACATACAGAGGATATATGACCAATGAGGCCACAATAATGATATTTAGCATGTTGAGTGTTGAAAGTTGTGTGAGGTGCATGATTGGTAGGTTTTGGTTTTCTAGTATAGCAAAATGCATGCCTATTAGTCTTCTTGGGTATAGATTTGGTATGGTTTCGTCTAACAGTGTTTGGTTTAGGCGTGTTCTGATGATTCGGTAATTGACACGTATTAGAATAAGAAGCAGCAACTTCAGGCCATTTTTCTAAACTAATTTCCAACTTTTTGGAGGTGTCATATAATCTAGTGTAGTCAGATGTAAGTGTTTCTATTCCGACTTGTGCACACTAGAGACTCTTTCTCCCCTTAGATAGGTCTTCCTTCACCTGGATGATAGTTTGGTCTTTTTTTCGGATAACTTAATAGTCTCGTGTAACAGCAGCTTAATAGATAAAAGCTCACTAGACTCAATAGAAGAGTCATTATTTCTAACATCAGCTAATTGGTCGGTAAGTATTCCTATCTCACCTTTGTACTCTTTGAGTACCTTCTTAGAGGTTTTAAATTTACTATACAGTTTCCTGTAATCATTTAACAGGTCACTAAAAGCCTCTCCTAGTTGCTCAAAGGTGAAATCATCATAAGGATCGAACAGAGGATTAGTGATTATCTGATCGCAAGCCATCATGCATATATTTGCAGCGTCATCTGATTGTTCGTCTTTTGAATCGCTGGCTTCGCTTTTATGCCACATGCTTGTATTGGCGTACTTCCTTGATATAGATCTCTTCAGGTAGCCTTTGTCATATTTGTTGCTTTTTCTTGTTGATGATGATGTTGTTGGTCAATCTTCTTCATATGTCCTTTTTTCGTACATCCGTAGCAAATAGGATCTTCCTCGTTATTGTTGTTGTTGCTATCTTTTGTTCTTCTGTTGAATCTCATAAACTTTTTGAATTTTATTACCATAAGAGCTTGATCTTCATAGTCAGAGTCGCTGTCGTCAGAATCATCTTCGACAGTTCTTCTATGTTGAGCCTTGAGAGCGATCAAATTTTCTGACTTCTCCTTTGGTGTAACATCTTCAAAGTCTTGAAGTTCTAATTCGTGAGTAAGTAGCTTATCCACGAGCATTTCTAGAGACATTATTGAGAGGTCGTTTCTTTCAATGATTGCTGTAGCCTTTGGAATCCAGTTCTTTGTTAGAGCTCGTAGAAGTTTGCGAATCTTCTCATGGTTACTGTATTCCTTGCTTAATGAAGACAACGGATTTACAATAACCAAGAATCTCGTAAACATCTAAGTGACTGATTCACTTGGCTTCATTTTGAACGCCTCGTACTCTTGAGTAAGTCTGCTGATCTTTGACTCCTTGACTTGTGTTGTTCCTTCGTAGGTTATTTTGAGAAGTTTCCACACTTCATTTGATGTTGTGCAAGTTGACACCCTGTTGAATTCAGTTCTGTCTAAAGCACAAAATAAAACATTAATAGCACGTGCGTCAAGACTGGCCTTTTTTTTTTCATCCTTCGTATATTTATCATGGGATTTTTCAACTAAAACTCCATCAACATTAATACGAGGAGGCTTTTTGTAGCCATCAATAACTATAGACCATAATTTAAAATCTAAAGATTTTAAGAAAAAACTCATCCATGTTTTCTAGTAAGTGTAGTTTGTGACGTCAAACAGTGGAGGTATGTTTGTGGCTTGGCCTTCACTTGTGAATTTTACAGTTGCCATGTGTAATACTGTGATCAATATAACAATTAAAAATAACTGAATATAACTACAGTTTTACCTTGCTTTATCAGTATAACCCGCTCTGATACCAATTGTAAGAACGAAATCGTAAAGCAGAATACTCTAGAGGAGGATGAATAGAGTAGGCAGTAGAATATTGCTAAATTAAAACTTGTTAGCAGTTAGATCACAGAAATAATAATAATCACAAAGTAATAACTGTAAAGAAAAGAGTGATCAGAAGGCAAACGCAAACACTGAGATTTATACTAGTTTTTCTCTTTTGAGGACTAGTTCAGTCGGAAGAACTCTAGCTTCCAGTTGAATCCACTATTGGAAAATCTTACCAGTTTTCATATGAAGTCCTTGCAACTTCTACAGACGCGAGCTTTGATACGAAGAACTCGACCAACTTCAGTTTTGAAGTGTCTTTCTTCAATCAAGCCTCTGATTACAATTTATCTGAAATCTTCTAAACCGCACCGTACCGGCAAATTAACTAGAGAATTGTAACTGGCTTGAGATTTGAAAATGGAAGCTTTTTGAAAACTCTTTGGAAGAAACGTAAGCTTTAGAAGAGAGAAGATGAAACTGAATGAGTGTGTTGAAATGATCAGAATTTCTCTCTATTTATAGTTTTTTCAAAGACAGAACTCTGACAGAATTCAGGCAAAATTCGGATAGAACTCTTTCTAACAAACCGCAACTAAAGGAAGACCAAGTTCAAAATCCAACGTTCACATATTACCTTGGCCGAACTCTGGTCGAGTTCTGTCAGGGTTTGGTCGGGTTTATTTTGTGAAAAATTATTTTAGCTTTTTGAAAATCCTTTAGAAGCTTTTTGTAAAAGTAGATGTTTTTCAAAAACATAGGTCATTTTAAAAATGATAGGTCAGTTTTAAAAACGATATGGGCCAACAATCTCCCCCATTTTGATAATTGACAAACCTTGACCGATATAACATCTTTGGTCTTTATCAATTCAAAAATGTACCGAATGTACCGAGATATATAATGAAAAATTGTTTATAACCTATATTCATGAAGATGTCAGATCTTATTTTTCTTCCGTTGTCACTTAGCAAAATAATTGCAAAAGAGAAAGCTCCCCCGCAATAAATGCATAAGTAACAATCAGTGAAGAAACACACAAAAAATATATAAAACATTCAACACAGGCATGGAATAAATGTCACAAACAAAAATAAGCTAAACAGATAATATTTGTCACAGGCAGTTTATATGGAACTAAAAAAATAATGCTATAATAAAAAAGATGAACTGAATAATAAGCTAAACTGAATAATATGCTAAACTGAATAAGAAAACATGTCCATCAAACAGTCATAAAACATATTCAAATAAGGGTACTGATACTATCTTGGAATGTCAGAGCATTTCTAAGGAAACAAAAGACAAAACATCAGTCTCAAAAGTATAACAACTCCAAAATCATCCTCATCATCATCGTCATCTGCGACAGTGCCAGCATGTCCAGATGGACCAGCTCCAGATGTGCCAGCTCCAGAGGTGTGTGGAGTAGCACCAGAAGTACGATACCAATCGTAAGTATTCCCTGGCTGGAACAGAGAGTAGACCGCTTTATCATCAATGCGGTAACCAGATATAGAAGGGTCTTTAGGAAGATTATGGAAGTCGATGCAAATTCCGATCTTTCCATTCTTCTTGATGACTGGTACTATGTTGGCTACCCAGTCTGGGTACTGCTCTTCACGGATGAAACCGCTAGCTATAAGCTTGTTTACTTCTGCCTCAATGGAATTCATGATGTCTGGAAGAAACCGCCGCTGCTGTTGTTTGACTGGTTTTGCGTCCGGATAAATGTTGGGCTTAAGAAGTGCGATCTCGGGGTTTAGCCCTGGCATGTCTTCATACCTCCAGGCAAAGATTTCGATGTATTCTCTGACGAGTTGCAACAATGACTCCCACTCGCCGTCCATCAGGCTTTTACTAACGAAGATTGGCGTTGGAGAGGATTCATTACCGAGGTTAACTTGCATGACCTCGTCCTCAGTAGGAGGATCACGAAGTTCAAAGCATTTCTCTCATTGTGCATCTAATTGCTGGACCCACGGCTCCAAATCCAGTGGTTCGAGTAGATCTTCGTCTTCCTCTTCGATATCAGCGGATGTCATGTTGACAGATAATGTCTGTCTGAATATATCTCTAATGCTGCTATCGGAGTCGTAAGTAGATGACTTGAACGAATGATAGTGCCACTCGCATTCTTTATTGGAACTTTCGGGCGTTGTTGGTGCTGTAACATACCCGAGGTCGTGTCTTAGTTTGTGATAATGGTCCTGAGATTTCCCTGCCAATACCGACGGCTGTAGAGGCAATCATCAACCGCTGTCGTGATTCAGACCCGGGGTAGCCTCCATGTCGTACCCCTGCTTTTGAATGAAGTACTTGGCTTGAGTAATATACAGGTAGAGCGATAATCTTCCTGTATCGTGTCCGAGATCGAACTCTTGTGGCGTGAATGTTTGAGGACCTTCTTTTCGGCCAAAGATGATCGTGTGATCCCATCCTCTTCTGTCTGGGACCAAGAAGTAACCGCCTTTAATGGGAGAAAGTTGATTTGGGGTATGGACGGTTGTCACCTGTGTGTACAGGCTAACGTCTACACAGACCCGTACAGCATACATTAGATTAGACTTATCATACTCGGAATAGTCTAACGACAGCCTCTTATTGATGAAATAAGAAATTTTGTCCACAGGAATTACATCATCAGGAGAGGGGCTATCCACCTGTGTAACCAGGTATTTGGCGAGTTCTACGTCCTCTTTGGCTACCCCCTGTGAGCTCTGAGGTCGGGATGCTGTCTTGGACAACTTGACCACCAAGGGTTCAGCTTGTGGTATTGACTTGCCTGAGGGTGTTGGATCGGCACTTGGTTACCTGCTCGTCTTGGGAAGACGGATGATAATTGGCTCGGCAAAGAACTTTGTGTCTTCTGGTTGCCTTCGAGTAGATTTTGGCAATCGGATCACTATCGTCGTTACAGAGGGCATCGTATCTTCTTTTTGCCTTTGATTGGATTTCAGCAGTCGGATCACCATCGGCCCTATGACAGGTTTTGGCTCCTAGCTGGATCTCAGGAGCCGGATGACCATTGGTTCCAACTGCGTAGGTGAGACAGGAGAACCGAGCACCTCTTTATGTAAAGTTGCGATGAGGGGTACGGCTTTGCCCGGTTTGCGGGCATGGAGATGAATTCTCAAAGGTTCTTCTAGCCCTGTGATGGCCTCCAGTTCGTCAGTTATATGTTTCTTGGATTCGTCATATAGACAAGCCTCCGAAGAGTAATAAGATTCAACCCCTTTTAAGGGATCGATGTCGACGAATTTAGTCTTCACTAAGCCGTGCTTACTGACATACTTGAAGCACTGATGAAGGGTGGATGGCACGATCATATAGTCATGTATCCACGGACGTCCCAGGATGATGTTGTAGGAGGTGTCTGCATCTATGACGTAGCAGGTAACCTCCGTCTTCAGGTCACCAATCTGACATTTCAATCGGATCTTCCCTAGGGGATAGCTCCTTTCCGAGTTGAAACCGCTAATGGCAGTGTTAGTCGCCGCTAGGTGGTGCATAGGGATACCAAGAAGTTGGAGCAAGCTTTTTCGGATGATGCTTATTGACGAGCCAGGGTCGATATGCATTTGATGCACCTTTATGTCGCCTATGTATCCAGTGTAGTACAAGGGACGATCATGCAAGTTGGACTTGATCAACATGTCCTGTAGAGTAAATATGATATTGGGCATTACGTCTGTGCCATTGCTGCCCTGTAGATCTGCTGACCGATCTTCCCCTGGAGGCTTGACCTAAGCTAAGTAGACATCAATATTTTGGAGTGCTTCGCTCAATACGACACGAAGATCCTTGGAGAGCCTTAGGAGCTTGTATAACGACAACTTTGCCGGCATATTGGCCAATTGTGCTAATATGTCGAAGTTGTAAGGTCTCTCTAGCCCCTGAGGTGCGTCGTTATGGAGTGGCCTGTCGAAGCGAGTTTCCTTTGGCTTGGACTTATCCGCCAGTGTAGGCTGAGATGGCCTTGGAATATCAGAGGAAGGTAACTTTGCCGGCTGAGGATCTTTGACTGAACTATCCCATGTGGGCTGGACTTATGCTCCAGACCGGGTAACAACGGCTGCTGCTTCCTCAGCTTCGGCTGAAATTGTATAGCAGGATCTAGACTTCCTGCCATTTTTCTTGTTGGTAGGAGAAGAAACCTCCTGGGTAACTTCGGGCACTAAGTCCGGATGCACCCACATGATCTCTCCTCGCGATGTGGTAAGAGGTACCAGTCCAGATGTCTGGTTTCGGACGAGTGAAAGGTTGGTAACCTCCATCGTCGCCCGAAGGACATGTATTACCCCGTCTGGAGTGCTTATTGGAGGGAAGTCGCCGAACTGAATTGACACCATATTCACAGCTATGCTAACATCTTTAAAGTCTATCGACAGAGCTTTGGAGTCGATAAGACTCTGGATGTACCGCTTTAATTGGAAGTAGTCAAGGGTGGAATGATGGACATAGTGGTGGAAGTGACAATATTTTAGGTCCTCTATTACTGCTGCTAGGGGCTCGCGCCTTAGTGGAGGGAGCTGGATCCTACCCCCTTGCAAGAGCATATCGAAGATAGGTTTGACATGACTATCTTCAAATGAGTAAATCACCTTGGGCCACTGACCTTCTACCTATTTTTGTTCTGGCTTCTGGGTCGCATCAGCGACCGTGGCCAGTTTGCCTTTATTGTCTCGGTTGGAGGTGCCGCTACTGTTGTTGTTGCTGGAGGTGGAACCAGGACATTTGCCCTTATCCTCTCCATCTGGGATGTGTAATCCTAACCGGCGAGCCTTCTTTAATTTTGCCTCCGTATTGGTAGCACTTATGATGAAGGTCGTCCAATCCCTGAACTGATCGTTGCCATCCAGAGGCTAATTGCGGGGAGCAACTTCTTCTAGCAGATTTCAATCAAGAAGCTCTCGGGATTGCCTTGGGGCAATCTCATTGCGGTTTGGCGGAACCGCTCGATATAGTTCCTTGTTAGCTCCCTCTCTTCCTGAACGACGTCCATGAGAGATGACATCGTCACATCATGTCCCACTTCATAGAATCTCTCCAAGAATATGTGCTTGAAGCCGTCAAAAGAATGGATACAGTTGTCGGAAAGGTTGCGGTACCAGTCGAACGCGATCTCCTCCAACGTTCCGGTAAATAATCGTGTGAGGATGGCGTCACTATGCAGCAAGTGGTCGGTTGTGACTTCAAAGTAAGTCATGTATCGACTAGCAGAGGTCTTCCCGTCATACGAATCGATATGGAACGGCTTGTACTATGGTGGAAAGGGAACATCTCTCAATTAAACGGGATACGGCTGCCGTATTCTGATGTCCCGAGAGGAGTCTCGGGCATTGAACATTGCTCAAAGCTCCTGGACCTCCCTTCTGGCCTCCTTGGCTTCGTCCGCAGCTGAAGGAACGGATGCTCCTAAAGGATGACCACCCAAAGGAGGGGCGGTTGTGTTGGAGTCCGCGTTGACTGCAGGCCCCAAGCTTATTTGTCCAGACGTCCTTGCTGGTTGAGATGGCAAGGCGACTTTGATTTCGTCTACTAACTTGACCAAGGACAAGAGCATGGCTTCAAGTACTTCTAGACGTTGTCGGAAAGTGGGTGCCCCATGATCATCGTCGGCCATAAAGACTGTCCTCACGTGGGTAGAGGTGGAAGGGATCGTAGCAGAGGTGCTCTCTGTGTCGTACCCTTGTATATAGAAATCGTCGAAGAATGTCGAAATGTCATCCTCCTCGGACTCGGAAGGGGTTCTACCCCCTGTGCAGGAAGCCGCATCGTCTTGGTGAGGGTGGTGGCCCTCAGGGAAGTCTAAGTCTAATGTACAGTTCTGGAGGATCTCTACCCCCAATGTATGCTCTTGGTACATCGGGTTGTCGTATATATTGAGGGGACTGCTACCACCAGCTTCATCTACCCCCAGGGAGGCCGAAGGTGCACCCCTAGGTGCTGGAAGCTTCTTTTTTGATCGAGTGCCTAAATAGACACCCCCTGTGGTTGTCGGTGGTAACCCTCCGGATGAGAGTTTCTTTGTAGTGCTGGCCGAGATTGCCAGGCTGGAAGAGCCTGTCTTCTTTCCTTCCTTGCTAGGAGGAACCTTATGAGTTGATTACAGGAGACGACAGGAAACTCCTTGTCTCCCGGAATTTGCACCCGTTTCTTGAGTTGTTGTCGGACAGGTGCTGGCTGCTGCAGTCGTTGGAAAACTTACTGTCGATCTTCAGGTGCTGCCGATTTGTCGCAGCAGCAGTTGATAATGACTTGGGTACAACAACGTCCCGAGAGGGACTCATCGCATGCCAATGTTGCCACCTTACGTTTGTGAGTAATCACCTCACGCAAGTCGGTATCAAGCTGATCTACCTTTGCACCTGTAGAAGCATGGAAAATATTTGTTTTAGTCCCACATCGGAAAGGAGAAGAAGAAAGGGCTCACTCCATTCTATAAATAGAGCCCCTTGCCTCCTTTGAAAAGGGCACCAATTTCTCTTCCCTCCTTCCAACTTGGACGCTTCCTACTACGCACCTTCGGGTGCTAAGTCGAAGAAGTCTAGGACAGCGCAGGCTCGTCGAGCTCAGTCAGCGGTTCCAACCTCTGACCATCAGAGCATCCCGCTAAGCGGGCCTCTAATGGAAAGTTGTACGGAACCGCCCGTGTCCAATCCCCGGCAGCAAACGGACAGGATGGTTCCCAAGAGTCCCCCAACAATGATCAAGAGCAAGTACTTTTACTAGTCCCGCATCAGGGAGCAAACATGATACCTACGCACTCGTGTGCTCGGGATACCCAGGCCCACAAAGCGAGTGCAAAAGTTGATCGAAATATCCTTGACTTGCGAGATGTGATCCTTCACAAGCGCAAGGAAAGAAGGGGATTCTCTATGCGGCTCGAAATCAACATGGAGTCTCATGCGGCTGAAAACCAAGAAAACTTCATGCGGCCCAAAAGCAGCAAGGGGGCCTTATGCGGCCCAAAAACAAATATGAAACTCCATGCGCCTCAAAAAATAGAAAGTTTCATGCGGCTCAGAACTTGGGGGGTCTCATGCGGCTCAAAAATCCCTCAGAGCTTCATGCGGCTCAGAAATCTTTATGCGGCTCGGGTAAAGGCCACGTGGCCCTATTCGGTTTGCCTCTACAACTGGCCATAAAGCATTGCCTCATTAAATGCCCTGATGGCAGCTCTGACAAATAACAGCCCTGACAAATGACAGCTCTGACATAAAGTTGAAATAATGATGGCGTGCTCCTTGGAAAAAGAAGAAAATATTTTATAAACTGACAGGATCCGTCGAGTCCCAAGCACCCCTATGCGGCTGCCCGCCTCATGCGGCTGCCTCCTTCATGCGGCTGCCATCTTCATACGGCTGTCATCTTTATGCGGCTGCCCGCTTCATGTGGCTGCCCATTTCATGCGGCTGCCTCCTTCATGCGGCTGCTTCCTTCATGCGGCTGCCACGTTCATGCGGCTGCCTCCTTCATGCGGCTGCTTCCTTCATGCGGCTGCCACTTTCAAGCGGCTGCCTCCTTTATATGGCTACCACTTTCATGCGGCTGCCACTTTTATGCGGCTGCCACCCTCATACTGCTGCTACCTTCATGCGGCTAGGATTGTGGGGGCTACCCATATGCAGTTCACTTAGATACCACACACGACAGAGAGGCACGTGGCGATCCTCATGACAAGTTGAGACACATGGCTGTCTTATCCCCTCGGAGTTATGGCTGCTCGTAAATCCTGACAAGCAGATTTAGTACAATCACCATTATTACTCAATTCAAATCTGATTTGTTGTGATTAAGCAAATTGGACACGTGGCGGGAGATCCGAGCTTGTCATTACAAATTATGAAGATTCATTGCAATCAACATTAATTGCCCATACAGATTTGGCGCAATCAAGAATTAATTGTCCAGATGTGATGTAATCAAGATCTATGGTCCAGATTATTGGCCATCGACTTTTCAAGGGGCAATCATTGCAAACTCTAATGATCACACCCTACTCCTATAAATAGCAAGGTGCCATTCCCTTACAAAAAGAGAGAGATCCGGATAAAAAAAATATATAGCAAGGTGCCATTCCCTTACAAAAGATCCCCTCCCCCGGCTGGATACACAGAGAGACAAAGGTTCGCACGGAAGAGTCTTCCCATCCTGAGAGTATTTCTTCATCAGAGCCAAGGCTACGTCCGATCGTCCAAGGAGTAAGACAGAGCTGCTGTCGCTTTCCCGAGCCTCTATCGTCACCCCCCAGAATCAAAAATAAACAATCGTACTTAGATTGCTGTACCTAGGTTTTTATTCCAAGGCTTTCTTTGTACGAGCGAGTTTGTATTGTGAGTCTAAGTTCAGTCTTTCTATAAAATTGTTCTGTACTTTTACAATCAATGGCAAACACGATGGCGACTCTGATGGGGACTGACTTCTCCACGGCTGAGGAGTTGGTAATACAATCGGACGCAGCCAAACTTGGCTCCACTCAACTAATGCTGGTCACCTGGTTCGACCAGCAGGCATTTGAAGAAATGCTCTCCGACGGGGGTGCTGGCCCGGTCCAGTGGCGAGCCCGCACGAAGAAGGCCCGCAGGGAGTGAAGGACCAAATCATTCGCTCCTCCCCAAGCTCTCGAAGAAGTACTCTCTGTTGCCCGAGACAGCGGAGAATTCTCACTTGCGGCCCCACTTCAGACCATAGAGGACTCTGCTGTCCCGAAGTCCGGCAGAAGAAAACACTATGATGCTGGACTTGCAGGGGCAAAGAGGAGCTCTATGCAGTCCAAGCCGCATAAGGGCGCCAGCCGCATAGAGAATGCTCATGCGGCCGCAACTACCAACCGCATGGAAAAAACTCATACGACCACAAAAGTCAGCCGCATGCAGACAGCCTGTACGGCCATGACTTCTAGTCGCATACAGAAAGCTCATGCAGCCACAAAGGATAGCCGCATGCAGACAGCTTGCACGGCCACGACTCCCAGCCGCATCCCGAAGGTTCAGGCGGCCACCGCTCCTAACCGCATACAAAAGGGTCATGCGGGCACACATACCAGCAGCATGCAGATAGCCTGTACGGCCACCAATCCCAGCCGCATACCATCTATCTCATGCGGCTCACGATCAGTCTTTGACCATCTCTCGTACGGTCCTGACCTTGGAGGATCTCTGGAGCATATCCCAGACTCTGTTGGGACAAACTTGGACTCTTCCTACTATGCACTCTCAGGTGCTAGAAGGAAGAAGTCTCGAGCAGCACGGGCCCGACGAGCTCAGTCGGCTGTCCCAAATTCCGACTATTAGGGCGTTCCGCTGACTGTTACGCAGGCCCCTGATAGAAAGTTGAATAAAACTATCCGTGTCCAGCCTCCGGAGGCCAACAAATAGGATGGTTATCAAGAATCTCCCAACAACGATCAGGGGTAAGTACTCGTGCTACCCCCACATCAGGGAGCAGATAGGAGGCCAATACACTCGTAGGCTCAAAACTCCCAGGCCCACAAAACGGGTGACTTACGCAACGTGGTTATTCATAAACGCAAGGAAAGAGATGAAGATTTGATGTACAGAGAGTCCTGTCAGGGACATCAATGCATCCAAGTCATTGTCAACTGCTGCAACAATAAGACAGCAGTACAAGAAGACCGACAGTCCTTCTTCCAACGGCTGCAGCACCCAAGCTCAGAAGACGAGGTACTTCTTATCGCCTCCTGTAATTCTGCTCTGAAGATTCCTGGCAGCAGAAGAGGGAAGAAAACGAATGTATCCAGTCCGAAAATCTCAACCGGGGTAACCAAGAAATTCTCTTCTAAGCGGTTGTCTACCACCGTCACAGGAGGAGTTTAACAAGGTACCCGTTTAAAGACGAAATCTGCCACACTTGGAGATTCGTCGTCCACATCTCTGGAAGGCACTGGAGCCGAGGATAGCACTCCTTCCAATATCCATGATAATTCAGTGTTCCAAGAAGACAACCCAGGGAAAACGGTTCACCCGACAGGTGCAGCAGATCCCGTCGTCCCCGAGGACATCCACAATTCTCAAGATGAGGCAAGCTCTGAAGATGGGGGTACCACTCTCTCTGAGTCCGAACCAGAAGAGAACATCCCCATATACCATAACGATTTCTCTGTACAAGGGTATGACTCAAAGGGCACGTCCTCTACCGTTCCTTCCATCTCTCCTCATGATAGGATTGTATTTATGACGAACAGCAACCAGGACGGTCCTAGTGATCGCCAACGCATCGACACTCTGGAAGCCATGCTGCATGCCTTGTTCAAGTCTGTGGACGAGATCAAAGCGGCCCTTCCAACTCTGTATGGAAGAACGCCTGGCCTAACAAGCTTGGGCCCTGCGGTCAATGCGGATTCGAATTCAGCTGCACCAAACGCGGGTGATAATTATCCTGAAATATCGGCCCCTACCGCTGCAGACGAGGCCAGGGAGGTAAGAAGAGATGTCCAGGAGCTCCGGGCCATGTTCCATGCCCAAGAAAACTGCCAAGACCTCAGGATACGACAACCATATCCTGCTGCATAGAGAGATGTCCCCTTCCCACCAAAATATAAACTATTCTACATCAATCCATATGATGGGAAGACATCTGCAAGCAGGTACATCACCTACTTCGAATTCACAACCGACCATCTGCCTCATGACGATGCCATCCTTATATGGTTGTTCATCGGGGCACTAGAGGGGGTCGCCTTCGACTGGTACTACAACTTGCCAGACAACTGCATCTATTCTTTCACTGGCTTCAAATGTATGTTCTTAGAAAGGTTCTACGAAGTAGGACAAGACGTGACAATGTCCACCCTCATGGATGTTGTCCAGGGAGAAAAGGAGCTGACAAGAAACTACATCGAGCGGTTTCATCAAACCGCGATGAAATTGCCTTCCGGTAACCCGGATTCCTCCTTAATTGAAATTTGTCAAAAGAGGCTGCTTCCCACGATCAGCCTCTGGATGGGCGAAAGTCAGTTTAAGGATTGGAAGACATTCATCATCAGTGCCACTAGCGCAGAAGACAAATTGAAGAAAGCTCGCCAACTGGGATTGCATATCTCGGAAGGAGAGGACAAGGGCAAACGCCCTAATACCAACAAACAACAACGACAAGTTCCTCAAGAGGTACTATGTCTAAATGACACTTTCCAACTATCTCTCGGATTGTGAGTAATATACCTGCAGGTATCGCTGAACTTATATTCTGACTCCAATTCTCTCAGAATGTTGAGTTATGTACCCTCTGGTACTACTGGACTTACATTCTGACTCCAAATCTCTCAGAATGTTGAGTTATGTACCATCTGGTACCACTGAATATACATTCTGACTCCAAATCTCTCAGATTGACGAGTTACGTACCCCCCGGTATCGCTGAACTCGCATTCCGACTACAAATTTCTAAGATGACGATTTACGTACCCTCTGGTAGTACTGCTGAACTCGCATTTCGACTACAAATTTCTAAGAATGTCGAGTTATGTATCCGCAAATACCGCTGAACTCACATTCTGACTCCAAAATATCCTAGATTGTTGGGTTCTGTACCGTAAGTACCGCTGAACTCACACTCTGGTCGCTACAGATAAATTTATATCGCATCTTTTAGGTAGTAAGTCAAGTATGATCATACCTCTGAACTTTCTTCCTAAAAGGACCTCCTTCCTCGTGATCCATTACCCGTACTTCCAATGCACAAAAAGGGTAACAGATCCACAAATTTCCTAAGACAACCATGTCGATGATACCTCTGAGTTGTTTCACTTCCATCAAAAACAAACCGCCCCCTCACATAGAACTTCCATATCCTCATTACCTCTGAGTCGTTCTATGTATCCCTTCATGGAGCCCACTCCTGCCATGTCCTCATTATCTCTGAGTGGAAAGGCTCCATCGAAGAAACCCTCATATTTACCATGTCCTCATTACCTCTGAGTAAGTATGTTGGTTCTTTCTCGACTTATTATCCGTACCACAAAAAAAAACCCTGGGTACGCCAAGGATAATAGGCCCACAAATGTCCTCTGTTGACACAAATATCCTCCGTGGACCACAAATGTTATACTAAGTTTCCTAGTACATGCGCCTCATTTCTCATCATGCCCCGAGAGCCCAGTTGCTCTATGGCATTCTTTCACCCAATACATAGAACTTCCACGTTGATAGCACCTCTGAGTTGTTCTATGTATCCTCATCCGAGTTCACTCCTACCACGTCCTTATTACCTCTAAATAGGAAGGCTCTACTTTAGACCCATATTTACCACGTGCTCATCACCTCTGAGTATATATGATGGTTACCTCTCTCAACTTATCATCCGTACCTAAAACCAAGGTACGCCACGGATGATAAGTCTACATAAAATCACCAGCAGAAATATCCAAACCTATCACGTCCATGCTACATCTGATAGGATTGCCACGCCTAAACAACTCTACTTTCCATACTTCTTATTCAAAGTATTCCAAATTTGCAATTTAGAAACTTTGATGGGGGTCTTGTAGAAGCATAAAAAATATTGCTTTTAGTCCCACATCGGAAAAGAGAAGAAGAAAGGGCTCACTCCATTCTATAAATAGAGCCCCCTTGCCTCCTTTGAAAAGGGCACCAACTTCTCTTCCCTCCTTCCAACTTGGACTCTTCCTACTACGCACCTTCGGGTGCTAAGTCGAAGATGTCTAGGGCAGCGCGGGCTCGTCAAGCTCAGTCAGCTGTTCCAACCTCTGACCATCAGAGTGTCCCGCTAAGCGGGCCTCTAATAGAAAGTTGTACAGAACCGCACGTGTCCAATCCCCGACAGCAAACGGATAGGGTGGTTCCCAAGAGTTCTCCAACAATAATCAAGAGCAAGTACTTTTACTAGTACCGCATCAGGGAGCAAACAGGATACCTACGCACTCGTGTGCTCGGGATACCCAGGCCCACAAAATGAGTGCAAAGGTTGATCGAAATATCCTTGACTTGCGAGATGTGATCTTTCACAAGTGCAAGGAAAGAAGGAGATTCTCTATGCGGCTTGAAATCAACATGGAGTCTCATGCGGCTGAAAACCCTAAAAACTTCATGCGGCCCAAAAGCAGCAGGGGGGCCTTATGCAGCCCAAAATCAAACATGAAACTCCATGCCCCTCAAAAAATGGGAAGTTTCATACGGCTCAGAACTTGGGGGTCTCATGTGGCTCAAAAATCCCTTAGAGCTTCATGCGGCTCAGAAAGCTTCATACGGCTCGGGTAAAGGCCACGTGGCCCTATACGGTTTGCCTCTACAGCTGGCCATAAAGCACTGCCTCATTAAATGCCCTGACGGCAGCTCTGACAAATAACAGCCCTGACAAATGACAGCTCTGACATAAAGTTGAAATAATGATGGCGTGCTCCTTGGGAAAAGAAGAAAATCTTTTATAAACTGACAGGATCCGTCGAGTCCCAAGCACCCCTATGCGGCTGCCATCTTTATGCGGCTGTCCACTTTATGCGGCTGCCTCCTTTATACGGCTGCCATTTTCATGCGGCTGCCATCTTTATGTGGCTGCCCGCTTCATACGGCTGCCTCTTTCATGCGGCTGCTTCCTTCATACGGCTGTCACGTTCATGCGGCTTCCTCCTTCATGCGGCTGCTTACTTCATGCGGCTGCCACTTTCATGCGGCTGTCTTCTTCATACGGTTGCCACTTTTATGCGACTGCTATCCTCATGCGGCTGCTACCTTTATGCGGCTAGGATTGTGGGGGCCACCCATATGTGGTTCACTTAGAGACCGCACTCGACAGAGTGGCACATGGCGATCCTCATGACAAGTTAAGACACGTGGTTGTCTTATCCCCTCGAAGTTATGGCTGCTCGCAAATCCTGACAACCAGATTTAGTGCAATCACCATTATTACTCAAATCTAATCTGATTTGTTATGATTAAGAAAATTAGACACGAGGCAGGAGATTCGAGCTTGCCATGACAAATTATGAAGATTCATTGCAATCAACATTAATTGCCCATACAGATTTGGCGTAATCAAGAATTAATTGCCCAGATGTTATGCAATCAAGATCAATGGTCCAGATTATTGGCCGCCGACTTTTCAAGGGGCAATTATTGCAAACCCTAATGATCACACCCCACTCCTATAAATAGCAAGGTGCCATTCCCTTACAAAAAGAGCGTGATTCGGATAAAATAAATATATAGCAAGGTGCCATTCCCTTGCAAAAGATCCCCTCTCCCGGCTGGATACACAGAGAGACAAAGGCGCGCACGGAAGAGTCTTCCCATCCTGAGAGCATTTCTTCATCAAAGCCAAGGCAACGTCCGATCGTCCAAGGAGTAAGGCAGAGCTGCCGTCGCTTTCCCGAGCCTCTATCGTCACCCCCACAGAATCAAAAATAAATAATCGTACTTAGATTACTATACCTAGGTTTTCATTCCTAGGCTTTCTTTGTACGAACGAGTTTGTATTATGAGTCTAATTTCAGTCCTTCTATAAAATTGTTTTGTACTTTTACAATCAATGGCAAACAGAGCCAAACTTGTGGACTCGGGTATCCCGAGCGCACAGGTGCTTAATTATCATGTTTGCTCCCTGATCCGAGGCTAGCAAAAGCACCTGCTCTGGATCGTTGGAGGGAGACTTTAAAGACCCACCATGTCCGTTAGCCCTGGGGGACTGAACGCGGGTGGTTCTGTTCAACTTTTCATCAAGAGCCCGTATAATAGTTAACGGGGCCAGCTGCAATCAGTAACTTAGATATTTGACTGGGCCTATTGGGCTCGTACTGCCCTAGACTTCATTGACTTAGCACCCGAAGGTGCATAGTAAAAAGAGTCCAGATTGATATATCTCACATTCTCAATGGGCCGCATGGAGTCGGGCCCGTATGAGAGACGGTTAAACACAGAACTTCCGACAGGGCCGTATGAGACACTCTGCTTATGGCCAGGATTGGCTGCCGTATGGGCCATCTTCCTGCAGCCAGAGTTGGCTGCCGTATGGGCCATCTGTATGCGGCCAGAGTTGGCTGACGCATGGGTTGTCTGCCTACAGCCAGATGTAACACCCAGTTTTCCAAATGAGGGTAATTTTGAAATTTTGTGATTATAATCATTTAATAATGATATTTAAATCATATTGTAATTTTTGGTAATTTTTAATCAATCTAAAACTATTTAAAATATTGAATTACGATTTTGATGGATAACTAGTTGAACCCTAGTTTTGCTAAGCCTAGAGACTAACCATGACCAAGAGAGCCTAGTCATGTGATTAGGATGACTAATTACAACTTTTGATAAATTAAATATTGTACTAATCTTTTAGTTAAGCCTTAACCTAGAAGTTTAACCTAACCTAGATTAGTCTTGAGGTTAAAACATTCCTAATAAGTGCCAAGGTTAGTAATATCTAGATATTATTCTTGTAGGATATTTTCCTTAGGATATTTGTGAAAAAGAAAGCTTTGAACCAATAGGAAGATTTGAAATTGGGTGGAATGACCTTAGCCACACATCTAGCTATTACAAATTCCTAATTTCCTTAGATGACCAGCCATACAAGCCCTCCCTCCTATAAGTGTCACACTAAAAAGCCTTTGCCTATTTTTAAAAACCTAGAAGAACCCTACTTTGTTCTTTCCTAAACCTCTCCAAATTAATCCAAATTGAGCCCAAATTGAGTCAAATCAATTGCATCATCATCCCCAACATTAGAGGAGACTTGTGGGTGCTTGCTAGTTTGAGGACGTTTGAACCGTAGCAAATCGAGGAAGACGTCAAGTCGAGGCTCTTTACATTGTGTTTGAACACTCAATAGGTAAAACCCTACAAACCCTAGTAAATTTCTGATTTCTTTACATAGATGCATCCATTTAGGGTTCCCCTAGGTGTAGCCCAAGTTTGGTAGGATCTCGTGTCCATTTCGTGTCTGTATCGGGTACTTATCGGTGTATTTAAATGTGTGTTCGATGAAAGTTACATAGAAATGGATTTTAGTAATTTTTAAAACTAATTACATGGTTGTGTAGCCCTACATATAGGGATTTCGAAACTATAACTCTGAGTATGATTGGGCACGTATCTGTGTCCAAATTTGGACACGAACCTCACTACGATGTTTCGTACTCATGCCCTGCTAACACCCACTATTTTCTCACTGCACATACCACTTGGACACGTGCAACTTGGAACGAGGGTGGGGGCATACACAGTCAGGACCCCCCTAAAGTTTTACGATATCTCGTGTCGTGTCGGACACTAAAAACTAACTGTACTGATTTAATACTGCACAGTGCACTAATTTTTTACTATGTGACACGGCTTTAAAACTTGGACACGACACATCTTAGACTTCGTACAGGCACCTAGACTCCTAGCCCTAGTCCCCCTCTACCCCTAGACATGACTACGACGTGTCACGCATTGTGTGTCATGCGTACGAGTCTGTGACACGCGTGCAGGAGGCACCGCACTGTGCCCGTGCTCTCCCCTGCTACTCGGGCTCGACACAGGATACGATACTAAAATGGATGAAAATTGGTGGACACGTGGGCCTAATGTCTGACACGACACACACGAAGTTTGGGTCGAGTTGGTTTAGTATTTTCGAAGTTATCGAGCTTGTACTGGTTTTACAAACACACACACACGCGAACAATTAGTCTCTGATACGGCCTTGGACACGTGATACGATGCGATTTGGACACGACCTAAGCTACTCGACACATACCCTGACACGTACCCTATCTACTGACCCGACCATGTGACTCATGGTTGGACACTTTGTGTCCTACACTCTTCGACACCATAGCACGAGGCTGCGCCTCAACCAGGTTCTAACACTACCTTGGCACTATGTTTTGACACGGAGTGGACACTCTTAGATACGTGGGTGATACCACGACACGTTGACATATGTCTCACATGCTGTACACACATTGGCTTACCTGAATTGCATAGAATACGCACTCACATCCTTTTTTTCTTAATTACAGTACAGGAATACACATATTGTTGTTTACATATATAGGTTAGGGACTGTTAACTGTTAGACATATGTTGATCGGATGGATGCAATATTGAATCATAGTTCAGTTTGAGAGTTTGGGTTATAAATATAAACTGAATTTGAGTTTTAGTTTCTAAACTGATCATGATTTCAAAGTTAGATTTTGGTTGTTAGAAGCTAACTGAGATTTATGTTATGAGGAAACCTGAGATTCACATATTGATTAGCTTTATATATGTATTAGAGGGTTGTGAGGGTTAGATACTTGAGTAATGGCAAGGTATAGGACAGTAGGGTTTTGGCATTGCATAGCAGCAGATAGCAGCCTGCCTGCAGGCAAATGCAATGGCAAGGCAATGTATTGCAGGCAGTAGCAATAAGCAGGGGAGCAGCAGTAGCCTTGCAGCATTGGCAATTGGCATTTGCCAATGTCCATATGTGTGCTAGTGAGTGAGGGTTCAATTAGGAAAGAAAAATGTTTGGTTGTTCAGTGATGTAAGGATAGTAGGTTCAGTCCTCATTATGGTCAGCCCATATAGGTTAGCACCATTCCAGTTTTCCCTTATTCCTTTGGTATTCAGTTTACATATCAAAGTATTAGTTATGTTAGTTGATTATCCTGCATAGTAGAGTGCCTTCCTTTAGGACAGTAGGTTCATCCCCTACATGTCCTGTCCCTGAACATCCAAGACCTCTCTTTGTTTTGATGTATTCTATTGGGATTTTCATATATCAGTTTCAATGAAACTGACAGTGGGTTGGTGAATCAGTTTCCTGAGAATTTCAGGACCTAGTTAATGGTTATAGAGTGGATCTGTGGTTGAACTAGTCTATGTTCAATGAGAGACCATTGTTTCATTCTATGCTAATACCTTGTGTCAGGTTTACTTGAGTGTTGTAGTATGAGCCTATGGGTTCACTCATATTAGACGGGAATTGGGGGAAACTATCACTAACAATGATGTTAGAGTGAGTGACATGGAGTGGGCAATTAGAAAATAATATGTAGTACATTATATAGATTAGGTATATATATTGTCTAGTAGATATATGTATATGTGTATTTTGGCTTGTAAGGTTTGATGGGTAAAAGTTGATGTTATGTTATAGGGTGATATGTCTTAAGATGTGATATGGTTGCGTTCGAAGTTGAGTCTAGTTTAATGTAGAGGATAATTGTATAAGAGTTGAACTTATGATATATGATATATTTGGATATAAGGTTGAAGGTAAGGTTAGTTAGTTGAGGATGTACATATGTTTATATATATATATATATATATATATATATATATATATATATATATATATATATATACGATATAGAGAGTTGACCAATAGTCTAGTGTTGATCCAATTTGACTAGATAGTTGACCAAAACCCTAGAATGACCAAATTGACCCTTGCTAGACTAAGTTTGACCAGTTGACCAGAATAACCTTGTTGTTGACCTAGTTTGACTAGATTTTAACTTGGTTTGACCCAAAGTTGACCAAGTTTGACTTTGACCTGATTGACCTAGAAATTATGTAGATTGCATCGTAAACTTTATTTATCTTGTTTTAAACACATTATAACCCTTATTGCTCTATTTAGGATATTGTGACTCCGGTACAGACATCTGATATTACACTACTCTTTTTAGAGTATCAGGCGGGTATATTCTCTGATCGTTCTTTCATTTACTTGTCGATTATTGTACTTCAGTTCTATTTAGTTCTATTTGATTCTCTGTTACAAACACGATTTGATATTGCTGGATCTATTTCATGCGACACTCATTTATTCATGTCGGGCCTCCATTTCTGGAACCACTACTGGCATCACCTACTAGAATCACCCTGGAATCACTTACTGGTATCATTCATGTTCTCGCTGGACTTGTACTATTTTCGTGTTGGGTTATGGATTCACTTGTACTTGTTGGGCGGAGAAATATTAGAGTAGGCATGTGAACATTCCTAAATACTGGAATCACTCCCTTGGAATTATACTGGAATGATAGCCATCCCACACTTGGCCGAGTGTGCGACGTGTCGTATTACCAACAGCCATTTACCTGTCGATCTCGATATTTTAAAACATACTGTTAGAGTATAGTCTGGACTCACCCTGGAACCTTTGATCACTGACTGGACTCAACTTATACTGGACTCATCTTATATTGGAATCATCTGGTATTAGATTACATTGTCTGGACTCACATTGGGATTACATTTGACCCATATTATACTGTCTGGACGTATATCATGTTACTCTAGTTCAGCTAGATTATATGTTACAGTCTTCATTGCCAAGTTTCTCCTCTTGTTTAGTTACCTTACTTTCCTTGTACCTTAACTGTTTCTCTACATTATTACTCGTATAAACAGCCATATTCATTAATACAACTGTCTATAACTGCTTTATAGTTTTTTGTCATTTAATTGGGATTTCTAGATGAGTTGTGCTCGTTCCTGTCCTGACTGGACCTGTTGAAATATTACAGATGCTTGCCCCGAGGATACTTCCCCTACTTACTATGCACCGGAAGATGGCTTAGCTACCTTTGGCCCCGACACTCAGGAGTGATCAGGAGACTAGCTAGTAGACTTGGTTTAGTTTTCATGTTTTAGAACTTGAATTGTAATAAGTTGAGATATTGTTTCATTTTGAGATTGTTTAAGATTAATATTATTTAGTAGTTGGTTTTGTTGTTGTTATTTAGTCTTAGTTATAAACTTCTGTGTTATCTTATCGTGCTTAGACTGTGATTGAGATTTTATTATATCTATATTGTCCTCCGTTTGGAGTTAAGATTTGACAAGTATATTATTTAATTGCTTAAGTTGTTGATTAGATAGTAACCTAGGACAGCGTTCTACCGTCGATGCTGCGGCGTAGGCCGGATGTACCCACTTCTCGTGCTCCTACACTGGGTGCAGGTCGTAACACCAGAGTTGGCTGCTGCATGGACAGACTGCCCATTTTTTGTATGGGGCCTCTTATTTATCTGCATGGATTTTCCTTGTGCCCCCAAAAACTCAGATTCGTAGTATTTTCCTTTACTGGATTTGGGGATAGTGGGCTTCTCTGCAGTCGGAAGCAAAGCCACAGGAGAGTTTCGATGACCTTCTTCGGCTGCAGAAGGAGCTTCCTCGAGGACATGGTCGGGGGCAACAGTTTTGTGCGCCGACGTCCTGCGAGTTCTTTTTGGGTTGGCTCGCTTTTGTGACGGACTGGCGCTCCCTTCAGAGAGCATTTCTTCGAAGGCTTGTTGGTCAAAACGAACCACAAGCATTTGCTGCTTAGAGCCGAGCTTGGACGCGTCAGATTTCGTCACCAGCTTCTCATCATAGGAGAAGGACGTCTGCAGTAAAGTTGCCATCGTATTTGCCATTAAATATCAAAGACAGGTAATACAGAAACGCTGAAATTGATTACAAACTCGCTTGTACAAAGAAGAGCCTAGAAAAAAATCCTAGAAAACAATCTAAGTACAATTATTCAGTTTTTAATTCTGGGGGGTGACTGTGGAGGCTCGAAAAAGTGCTATCAACTCTGCCTTACTCCTTGGACTATCCGACGCAATCTTAGCTCTTGAAGAAATTGCCCTTCGTAGGTTGCTCGCCTTTTGCAGGGATGTGGCACTCTGCTTTTTATAGTGGTATGTATTTTGAGCCGCATAGATGGTATGTGGCCACGTGGCTAATCAGCGCGTAAAGACCAGCTCTTTGGCCGCCAGCTGTTGATTTGTTAGAATTTATTTGCAGTAAATCTGGATGGTTGAGACTTGGTCAGTTTGCCACGTGTCCTATCGCATGATAGGAATTATTTTAGGCCGCATGAGTCTCTCAGTTTTCAACCATGTTGGGCCGCATGAGACTCATGCGGCTTAAGTTGCAATCTTCCTTAGCCCGTATATAGCTTAAGGACTTTTAAACCGCATAGATTCTGTATTTTGGGCCGCATAATGCTCATGCGGCTTGGGTTAAAGTCACCCTTGGCTGCATGAAGTTTGGAGACTTTGGGGCCGCATATGTTCATACGGCTTGGATAACACTCCTTCTGGCCGCATGAAAGTGCATGATCCCAGCTTTTGATGACATTTTGTCTGCTCACATCTTACGTCTTATCTTTTTGTCAAAGTGTCAGAGCTGTCATTTTTGTCAGTTTTGACAGAACTTGTCAGCTTTATCAGACGAACTGATCAACTTGGCCGCATATCTTTCTTCTGCGGCTCGAATCAGTCTGGTTGTTGAAAGGCCGCATAGGGTGTTGAATCTGTCATGCAGCTCATCTTTATGTGGACCTGTTTGGCCTAAAGTACATATGCGATAAATTGTGATCTGTATGAACCCCATATTTTCTATGCTTCTACAGTCTCGTCTTGTATCATGTCTAGGACATGAATACCTGATTTTCTACGGTCAGGAATTCGTAATAAATCTGACTAGGTTAACAACTAGATTGATCAAGTAGTTCATAGTAAGATTCCCAGTCATAGGTAATCCTGTTATCTGGGTGCTCTAATTGGACTTGTAGCCTGCCGTCAAGTAGGACGCATTTTCAGCACGCTGTCATGTGTTGCACCCCCAAGTCACCTAATCAACTCTCTCAACCTGCGAAAGGATAACTGGATAGCTGCAGGGCTTGTGACTGTTGGGACATCTCAATGCATCTTGTAGTAATTAGGCTTGTGATAACCCTAGTTAGTTAAAGTATCAAGTCGTACTCCTTGCTTGGCTGTAACTGATGAATGGAGTCCCGTCTAGTCTAGTCTTGTCTAGGCAAGGCCAGTATATAGTTACATCAGCATGTTACTGTTTATGCTTTTCTTTACCGATAATTTGTTAGAGACTTAGTTATGTTCAGGTGAAGGGTTACAACTCCGGTCCTTATTTGGTTTACGGGTTGTAACTTGGTTACCAGAATAGTCACTCAGTTATCTTATCGTTTATCATCCTGTTTTTTCTAACTCATGTCTTTTGTTATCTTTTATGTCTTTTATGTGCCAATATGCTGATTTTAGTTCTTAAATGAAGCCTCCCATGTGGCATGCTCTTCTGGGTTCTGACCCAGCTGGTTTTGTATGGCCAGATTTTAGAGTATTTCCCAGGGATCTTCCAGCCTTCCAGCTAGATGGTGAACACTAGACGCAACCCTGGCAACGAGTCGATTTTATTTTACTGTCCACTCTATTGTAAATTATTATTTTGAGGTGTTTAGCCGTCGAACAAATGTTAGCTCGTGTTGAATTTACATTCCTGTCTGCCTAAGGGCTGTAACATGATTAACAAATCCTAGGTTGATCATGTTTGACTTAAACTCTTACTAGCCATCAAATTTTGTATGACTAGCCTCATGATCATTTGAATATGTAATATTTGGGATGCCTTACTTTGTATGTCTGATGATCTACCATCTTGTTAGATTTACTTGCTTGCTTGAGATTGAGACACTAGGCTTATTCTTGACCATAAGAGATTATTGGCTTGTAGTTAACATGAATCTAGGCAACCGTCATCGTATATCGAGGTGGGTCACGCTTCAATGTAAATAGCTGGCTATGTCTGCCCCCCGCTCTCCAATATTCTAGTTCTGGGCGTGACATAATGTCGCACGAGCATGAATTTGCGTTCAGGCAAGGCAAGATGACAGGTTCACGTAGTGTTTATCTCAAATTGATAAAATTTGCAGCGAAAGAAAACACAGTATATAATATCAATCTCTTTATTGATAAATGAACTGAGGTTACAAAGGCACTAAATGGCCCAACTCATAAATAATGCCAATTTGGCTTACAACACTTGTGATCTCTCTAGCTCACAAAGGATTACATTTTAAATACATTATGCCTCTTTATAGCCAAAAAGTAGCCTTCGGTCAAACATCTCCATGTTGTAAGTCCGAACGCCTACACGGTAGCCTGCCTCGAAACACTAAGGACTCCATGCCTCAGCGCATCCATATCAAGCCCTACCACGAACCAAACTAACCCTGCATTCTACAAATAATCTGGTAGGGGTTCAGTACTTATCTTCTCACATAACAGTCAAGACCTACTTGCCTAAACCAACACTAAGTAATTTAGTAAAGCATGCAGATTATTTGGTGATCTTTCTATTTAGCCTTAGGATCAGCAGTAAACATGTGAGCAGGTTATATGAACATGTTA
Source organism: Iris pallida (assembly GCA_029216955.1). NCBI lineage: Eukaryota > Viridiplantae > Streptophyta > Magnoliopsida > Asparagales > Iridaceae > Iris > Iris pallida. Next base: position 2,409,350 of record JANAVB010026400.1, read on the forward strand.
CATGAAAACAGTAAAAAAATATATCAACATTCAATGATTGAGACAACAACAAACTTAGCCAGACTATGTTGCCTATCGCACCCATCCTTGTCCTGATACAAAGCAATGGTACTATCCATTCGTGTTATGACAATGGCAATCATCTCATTAATCAACGCACCAGGATCCGCGTTCCTGCACTTGATTCTATTTATCCAACCGATTTTATCTATATAAAGACACGCACCTCTACTTACCGAAATGAGGCGATGCACCTGCCTCCTCGCATCCTACATTCGATGGTGTGCGCCAATATATATATGAAGATCACTGGCATTCTAAGCCAGGCTCAAGATGTCCGACTTGTTAGGGTTATATACTAAAAGCAACACTTTTGTAGTAACCTTATTTCCTTAAATTTTGAATGAGAATCATATTGCAAATGTTTGCATATTGTATTTGTTGCAAGTGTTAATACAAATGTCTGATATTCTATATGGTAGATAATATAGTGTGTGGTGTCACACAGAAGATCTTATTATCACTTCCCTATGGAGTATATAAATAGTTCACAACCTAGATGGACTTGGACAATCTATTGGAAAGGTTGTAGTGTAATATGGTATTAGTCTATCTTGACTATAGGTTTACACTAGTACACTTTGTGTGCATTGAATAGGACCACTTGAGGTTGTTCTCTTAGTACTGACTACGTAAGTGCACAAACACCTCTGTTATTATGGATGTTTGTGCTCTTAATTCTAATATAATAACAGACATGTATATGCAGTGTGCATTACTTTGACTCATAAAAGAGTGAGATTCATTATGGGTCAACAACCTCTATGAATTAGGAAATAACATTAAATATATGATAAGTTGTTGATTATAAATGGAATCCATGTTCCGATACATCGGGTTGATGATGTCCCCTTAAGGAGCTCATAAGGATTGTCATGTAAACCCTGCAGGTAGATTATATCCGACATGACAAATAAAGTTGAACGGTACTACTTAAGGATAAAAGATGTCGAATCAATATAGTTGTCAGTAACTTAATTTGATCGACGGACATTCGATATCTTAACATAGGGAGCCAAGCGAGAATATAATAAAAGGAGCCCACAAACATAATTTGGGATTAGGGAGGTAGTGCAACAACAGCTCATTAGTTGACCGAGCTATTGTTAATGGGCCTGGATTATGTGTTCGGGCTACACACGAGATATCCAGATCCGTTAAGAGGCCTAACCCTAATTTCTCCTCATGGTCCCTGTCGTAGCCTATATATATCCTCTATTCTCTGGCCGCCAAATGACTGATCAGAAATCTGAAGCTTTTTCTAAATTCGTGATTCACGTAAGGAGAGAAAGAGAGGGCTGCCAAGGAGAAGAAAAGGTTTGAAGATCGTCGCCCATACGACGTCCAACTCGAGGAAGGAATACGTACAGAAGATCTTGGGGTCATCCGCTCGAGATTGCCAGTAACTACTTGTCTTCTTCCCACCGTAGATATAATTCGTGAACCCTAGTTTCCTCCTATGAAGGGTTAGAACACGTATTAAATCTGTTTAACTTTCTATCGATCAATATGTACACCGAAGTAAGGGTCCTGGGAATCCTCTGTTCCATCAATTGGTATCAAAGCTACTTTGGATCTGCGTATTGATTGGCACGCCTATGTTGTCCAATAAAACCTGTACTGTGTAATAGTAGATGTAGATCTGTTCTAACCCAATTTTGCAGGCATCTTAGATCCAACTATTATGGTTCAATGCATATTTTTGATTGTGTTGTTTAAACCACGGATATGTCATGGATGTTGTTGTTGTCGTAGATATAATTAAAATCACGAGGGTTGATCATGCTTATTATTTTAATTTTTCAATCTAGATTATGTGTGAACTCCTTCGGAAGACATAGGATTGATGTAATTTTAATTATTTTTGATCAATCGTAATGGCGGTGGTGGCTATTTCTGACGTCGGACGAGATGCTGGTTTTAAGCAGTCCAGAGGCAGACAGATGATTTTCGATGAAGGAATCGACCGCCAAAACCAAAAAAAAGGTCGAACCCCGAATAGATCTATGTAGCGCCAGATTTTGGATTCGGATAGTTAAGGATAGAGCAGAAAAGATGACCATAATAGTTGGATATTTTTCTCTTATTTGTTGTTATTTTGCTTTTTTTGATTATGCATGTTTATTATTGTGTGGATGTTTTTTGAAAAACGAAGCCTACATTAATAATGGACAACATGGACATATTATCAACTAGTAGAAAAACCCTTATTGTTAAATAACTAAGTAAGAGAGGATATTTGTTTAGTATAAATCCTATGGTCTCCTTACTGGTTTGTGGGTGATGTAATTATACATGCGCGTTGGCTTTAGTGCCTTCCTCCATATCGGATGAGTATAATTATGGATCACCAGTACAAACTTTCTTAGGAATAATTGTAGAAAGTTATCTTGTATGTGTTAACTTCTCCATCTGAAGGAACTCATTACAAGGTAATGGACTTAGTATTAAGTAATGGTATACACTTAGATACAAATAATGGTATCCTCCCCATCGGAGTCACTGTTATTATTTGTATGACCAGAGCAAGACCAATATATTAATTTTATTTGTCATAAAGTTATGTTGACATGATAGTAAAATTAATAGATAGTACCTACTTGAACAAAGTTGAATTTCTATACGTCTACACTATTGTGGCATGCTAAATTCATGATGTTCAAGGTGTTGGTAAATTTCTATTTAATTAATTCAAAAAAAAATTCCCTACATAATTTTTATTTATGTGATTCTCAGGATTTCAAAAATGGGTTCTTTCAGTCCACTTATGGTGATTCTTAAAGAAAACAAACTTACTGGACCTAATTATATTGACTGAAAACATAATCTGGACATTGTCTTGACTGCTGAGGAGTACAAATATGTACTTGTTGAGGAATGCCCACCTAAGCCTGATGCTAACTCTGATAAAGAGGTCAAAGAGGCTTATAAGAAGTGAAAACAAGGCAGATGAGATGGCACAGTGTTACATTCTGGCATCTATGTCAAATGTACTGCAACATCAGTATCAGGCCATTGGCATGGCATATGACATGATGTATAAGCTCAAGGAACTCTTCGAACATCAGAGTAGAGAAGCTAGATAATTTGCTATGAAGTGTTTGATGAATACAAAAATGGCTGATGGTATACCAGTAAGGGATCGTGTTCTCAAGATGATGGGTCATCCGAATGAGATGGAGATCCTTGGAGCTGAAATCGATGGGAAATCCTAGGTCGATATTATTCTCGGGACTTTGCCTAAAAGTTTTGATAATTTCTGCCTTAATTACAACATGAACAAAAGGTTGTATAGTTTTGGCAGAACTTGCAAAAGAGCTATAGGATGCAGAATCTCTCTTTAGGCAGAGTAGTCATATTTTTGTTTCTAAAAAGGCTTCTATTTCTAAGCCAAAAGGTGGGAAGAAGAAGAATAACATTAAGAACAGTAAAACTCAGCAAAGAAGGGCATGGGACCTCAAGGCACGGTAAAAAAGTCGAAAGAAAAATGTTTCAAGTGCAAAAGGGTCAGGACATTCGAAGACTGATTGTCCACTTCTCAACCAGGGGAACAAAGAAGGTATATCTCATTTAGTTGTAGTTGAAACATGTTTAGCGGTGTTATCTACCGGCACCTGGTGTGTAGATACAGGAGCTACTGATCATGTCTGTAATACATTGCAGGGGTTCCAGGAAACCAAACGACTCAGTGATGGAGAGATATGCTTGTTCATAGGTGATGCTACAAAAGTAGCGGTCGTTGCATTAGGATATGTTACTTTATCTTTTGGTAGAAATAAGTTTTTGACATTGAGAGATTGTATTTATGCACCTTCACTTAGACGGAATTTATTTTCTGTTTCTATGTTAGTTAAGGATGGATATTCAGTTTATTTTAATGACAATATTATTTTTAGATAGAATAAATATTTTATCTATTCTGGTGCATTGGTTGATAATCTGTATGTCATTAATCCTATTTTGCCCACGATGTAACTTATGGAAATGAATAATATGTCATCTAACTTAAATAAGAGAAAAGAAACTTCTTGTATGAACTAAACATATCTTTGGCACTTGTGATTGGGGCATATTAACCTAAGAAGGATTCAAAGACTGGTTGAAAATGGACCTTTGAGTTCATTGGATGTGGAGGCACTACCAGTCTGTGAATCCTGCTTGGAAGCTAAAATGACCAAAAGGCCTTTTACGGCAAAGGGGTATAGGGCCAAAGATGTGTTGGAATTGGTTCATTATTATTTGTGTGGACCCGTCACTATCCAAGATAGAGGTGGCTTCACTACAACAAAAAGACCTATTAATGACGCTTGATAAGTGGATTTCATGACGGCTGATAAAGAAGCGTGATCAAAGTTCAGCAAGACTCCATTTTATGACGGTGTCCAATATAAATGTTATTGATAGTCTTTCAGTCATATGAGCATCATGAAAAAAAGTACCAAAATTTAAGTCAAAACCTCCACTCCCCCGCACTTCTCCCGTACTTAAGAAAAATTCTAAACCAAGAAGCTCCACAGCTACTCTCCCAAGGCCTTCGAAGAAGCCCTAATTTTCCTGGCTCGCCTCCTCTCCGCCTCCCTCCTCTCCCCCTCCGTCCTCTCCCCCTCCGTCCTCTCCCCCTCCGTCGCCGACCTCTCCTCCCACCTCGACTCCTCCTCCGCCTCCCTCCTCGATGTCGCCAACTCCATCTCTGCCACCCTCGATCGCCTCACCTCCCTCCGCCTCCACCTCTGCCTCTTCCTCCGCCACGGATCCGTCCCCCTTTGGGACCCGGAACCCGCATCGCCCCCCTCGCCTTCCCCCTCTCCGTCCCTCCCCCGCCATGCGGGAGAGTGGCCACTTCCGTCCGTCGTGCCGTATACGTCGTCGAGGCGGACTCCGCCCTCGTGGTCGGCTCCGTCCTCGCCGGCCTCGGCTATGCCTTCCTCCCCAAAAATCCCCTAATTTTTGACCTAATTTCTATCAGTAGGTTAAGGCTTATTTTCTATTTGCTAGCTTTCTATTCATTCCTTTCCTGTAGAAAAAATTTAGCCATGGCGAGAAACGACAGCGTGTGGAGGGACGAGGTTTATTTGGCCGAGGCCATCCTCAACGACATCAATTTTTTTGTTTTATTTTTGTGACTGCTTCCGTCTGCAATCGGCCATCCTCAATGTCGTCTTCCCTAGATGCGGCAGGCCTGCGATCCTCAGAGAGATGTCATTCGATGAACATCATCTGCCTGGCTCATGGATTCGATATTGTATCAATTTATTTTTAATTGTCTATTTGGGTACTCTATTTTACACATATTAACCTATTATCCTCTGTTCTGTTGAAGTGATATATGATGTGATTACATATTCTACTCTATGTTATTTTTAAACTGGTGGCTTGCTTACATTTCATTTTGTTGTCAAACTGCTCTACTATACTTATTATATTTCCATGTCTAGCTTGCAACAAAAGGTTTAAGTCATGATTAATGCTCAGATAAATCTGTATATAATATATATGGGCCTATTTAAGTTCATTGCCCGTTGTTGTTAGTATCTTATTTGGCTTTTTTTCCAAGATGAACATTACATATTCTCTCAATTATAGAGATCTGGTTTACATATTTCTTGCTCGGGTCTGGGTTGTTACAACACGTTGTGCCCCCTATTTACGAAAATACAACTATAATCTTAGGGCTAATTTGGTTCCATTTGAAATGTTATTTTGGTTCTATTTGAAATGTTACACGCTCCAGTTCAAATGATAAACGCGAAGTGATTATCCCATAAGCATTTGATGTTTTTATTTTGGCTATTTTTTATATGGTAAAAACGATAAATATTAGATCTGAACGTATTTTGTTTGACTATTTTAGCCAAGATGTCGAAGAAAACACTACACCAAAATAGGCGATTGCCTATGGTTATTACCGTGGAAAATAATTTTAGTCAAGGTAATAACCTTGACGGATTGGGCGTGGCAAATTTTCCATAATGCCCTTACTTACAGTAGAAGAGTTATTACCCCTCTTGAACAAACTAAAAGTTCCTTCCACTTAGATGCTTGTTACTCATATAGTCCACACGTAATCCTTAGCAAGGAATTCTATGCTCTTTTAAGTTACAGTCCAATCATCAAGTCATTCAAGTTTCTAATACCAGTCCACCTTTAGATATTTGTTTGTCTAACTCTACCCAACTTATAGTATGAATAACTGAGCTCCATAAGAACAAATCATATATATCATGAATTCTATTGGTAAGCTTTTTAGGGAGCATAAAAACTTGTAGCCAATACATAACTATATTTCTAATGAATAATTGAATCAGCTCTAATATATGCTAACATATGAAAGAAGCTTGGATTTCCAGCACTCCATCTTCTTCCTGTATAATTTAGCAACTTAGTCCCACCATGTGTATCAATATATTTGTTTGAGAGGGGTACACCCAGAAAGGTCATTGGCTGTATACCCTCTTCAATGCTTATCATTTGCTTCAATCTGTTGGATATTGTTCGGAGGAAAAAAACACAATTATCACTGTATACTTAACCCATATATCAACCGTCCAAACCCATATATTGGTGGGAGGCTAGTGATTTGTCTGTCGGTTGTACTCGTTACTTGCACTATTCAACTACTTATTTTACATGCATATTATGTATGCCAAAGTCGTGTATGCATTTAAAGTCGTTTAGCTCTTTCTATATGTTTTGTGGCACTCTTTTTATATACTATTGCAACTTTGGATAGTAGGTTGATTTTGATTTCTGATGTAGATATTTAATTGTATTATATTTATACAGTTTGGTGTAAAGATTTGCCTGCATACATCATTCAGAGATACCAGTAGCATTGAAATTGTAGCAATGGACAACAATCCTTCAAGAGGTGAGTGACATAAGGGCATTATGTATCCTCTACACTTCGAATTTGAAAAAGTTATGAATTTGTGCTTTCATTTATAAGTATTTTGATCTCCCTTTCTTGGTGCTTGTGAGGTATATCTGTAGTCTTAAGTTGTACTTATTGAAGTTTGAGGTCCCATGCTCATCTGCGCCAGAAAATTCTTATATCTACTCTATTGGATTGAGATGGCTTTTAGCTACTATATTGGTCATTATTCATTCTTATATTATTTTTTCACCCTTGCTTTCGACCTTTTTAAGCTGATAATCAGTACCATTAGACTTACCATATGATATATTTCTGAGTATTAGAACTTTTATTTATTTTATCTATAACGTCTACCATTCCGCAGCTTGGCGAATCCATCCGGCCTATGAAGGAAGACTTTATTATGGTCCATTTGCAACATTCATGTAAACGTTGATGTCTTCTTATGGTCTCTGGAACATGCTGGGTTTGCAATCAGTGCAAAAAATTCAAGCTTTGTGAAAAGTAAGTGTTCTTTCAAAACAAGCTTGCTACATACTGAAATTTGTGCACCTTTTTCACAAAGATGTATCCAGTAGGCCTGGCAACATATAGGTGAACACAACATGTAATGCCAAGAATGATTAAAATTCTTTGGTTTTCTATTCCTAATATGTTCTTTTTCTTTTTCTTTTTTCTTTTTGAGAGGGAGAGAGGATGGGATCAAGATGGCCTCAGCCAAATTTTATTCACTAATTTCTTCTTTTTTCACATTGGACTTCAATCTGGCTGATAATTATAACCTTTCATACCCATTGGGTCGATGATTTGACCAAGTCACACTATGTTTGTCGAATTGAGTCTGTGACATGGTACATAAGGAACATAACATGTCGTAGCAACCATAATATATGTTTGTCGAATTGATTCTGTGACCAACTTAATTATTTTCTGGAATCATATATGAATTGTGGCCCAACATCTCCTATTTGGTGAAGACTTATAATCTTTTGTTTGTCCACAAATGCTAACATGAACATGCATCAGGGGTTTGAAGTCTTAAACATACATTAATTTTTGATGTTGCACAGTTAGATGTGAATGCTTCTTTTTTTGAAATTTTACAATGAAATGGTAATATTATTAATTTTATTTGCATATAGTTTTTATTCTGCATAGCTAAATTTTTGGGATTCCGATATAAATTTTTTAGAGTTACTCTTTCTTTTCTGAATTGTGGGATTCTAATATGAATTTTTTAGGTGCATACTAGTTGGAAGAAGATCAAAAGATCAGAAATTTCACATTATGGGATTCCGATATGAAATTTTTAATGTGTAAACTCTATATTGGATACTTTATATATTTTGAGAAGATGTATATAATGAAATGAATGTATAATGGTAGCTAAAGTACTCTATTTTGAGACAATAAAATGTAGCTAGCTAAAGTACTCTATATCTGTGAGATGTTGATGTACCCTATTTTGAGACAATGAAATGAAGAATGGTACTTTATATTACATTTCAATGTTTTGTTGTGAATATGGATCAAAGTGGTTGTTTTTTAATTGAATTGAGCAGCGTTTGGAATGTATAACATGCAGTATAGAGCGTTATAAATGTGATACAATGACCATATACAGATCATCAATTCATAACGCTTTCAAAATGTCCTGACTTCTAAACCATATCAACTATTCATAACGATTTTACATAAATATCCATAACGCTTTAAAAATAAAACGTAGCAGAAATTCAACCTATTAATGACATTTTTGGAAGAATTATCTATAACGCTTTCAAAAATATTTATAACACCCATTTTCATAACGGTTGGATTGGAAAAAAAAACCGTCATGGTTCTTAATTGATGACGGTTTTTAGCCGTCATTAAAAGGTATTTTTGTTGTAGTGCTTTGAATATGTTGTCACATTTATTAACGATTATTCAAGCTATGGATACATTTATTTGATGCGCCGTAAGTCTGAGTGCTTTGAGAAATTCAAAGAGTACCAGGCTGAAACGGAGAAACATTATGGAAAAAGTATCAAGTCATTACGACCAGATCGTGGTGGCGAGTACCTCTTTGGAGAGTTTAGGGATTATTTATCAGAGGCTAGGATTACATCCCAATTGCCTGCACTTGGAATGCCCCAGCTGAATGGTGTAGCCGAAAGAAGGAATAGAACTCTTATGGATATGGTTAGATCAATGATAAGTTATTCGGATTTACTATATTCATTTTAGGGATATGCCTTAGAGACTACAGCTTATATTTTAAACTTGGTTCCTTCTAAGTCAGTACCTCTTACTGTCACGCCCCAGAACCAGAATACTGGAGAGCGGGGGCGTACATAGCCAGCTATATATATTGAAATAGAATACATCTCAACTATACGGTCACGGCTGTCTAGATATGAGGGTTTACTACAAGCCAATGGTCTCTTATGGTCAAGCCTATTGTCTTAATCTCAAGCAAGTAATATGATCACAAGATGTTTGACCACCAAATATACAATAAAAGGCGTCCCAAATATTACATATCAGCTGATCATGAAGCTAGTCGTACAAAATGCTGGGACTAGCAAGAGTTAAGTCATACATGATCAACCCTAGGATTTGTTAATCATGTTTACAGCCCGTAGGCAGACAGTAAGTAAAGGTGCATCAAGCTAACAGGTGCTCGTCGGCTAAATGCCTCAAAAGAATAATTTACAATAGAGTGAGCGAAACAAAATAGAAAACCCACTCGTAGCCCGGGTTCCTTCTAGTCGCCACCATCGGGCTGGAGGTTCGGAAGATCCTCGGGTGCAGCTCCGAAATCTGGCCACACAAAACCAGCTGGATCAAACCCCAGAAAGAGCAAGTGCCACAAAGGAGGCCACGAAATAAGAACAAAAGCCAGCATATCAGAACATAAGAAATGAAATAAAGTACAAGTAGTAAAGAGAACGTCCGGACAATAAACGACTAGGGACGTAGAACCATTCTGGAAACCAGGTTACAACCCGTAAACCAAACAAGGACCTTGGTTGTAACCCTTCGCCCGAATAGCTCCTTGTCTCTACCCAATTATTGTTAAAGCAGGTAAAACAATCATGTTCAGGAGTACCAGGTACAGGGACTAAACAAGACTTAGACAGAGCTAGACATCATTCATTCACAAGCGGCCAAGCAATTACTACGGCTTCCTACTTTAACAAACTAGGGTTGTCACAAGCCTAATTACTAACAAGATACAATGAGAATTTCCCAGTCCCAAGCCCTGCAGACCATCCGGTTATCCTTCCGCGAATTGAGAGTATAGTTGGGTACATCGCCCCGGAGACGATATACCCTTAGGTGACTTAGAGGTGCAACACATGACAGTGCGCTGGAAATGTGCTCTACTCATCGGCAAGCTACAAGTCCAATTAAGAGCACCCAGATAACAAGATTGCCTGTGACTGGAAATTCTCCATGAACTATAGTTTGATCTAGTCATTATCCTAATCCATATTCAGTATGAATCCCTGACCGTGGGAACCAGGGAGTCACGTCCTAGACATGATACAAGACAAGACAAATGGATTGCACAAGCAAGCAAGCAGGAACACCCATGGTGTCAAGTTGATTATACGAGTCAAGTTACAAGTTACAAGTCAAGTCAAGTCAGGAGTGCGCCGCCACGGGCCACTATCAAGTTATCAAGATAAATCATGTCAGGGTACTTGTCAGGAGTGCGCCACGACGGGCCACTATCATGTCAGGTTGGTCATGTCAGGAGTGCACCACTACGGGTCACTGTCATGTTATGCTAGTTCCTTGTCATACCATGCCATGTACAATAGTCATTCCAAACATATTAAGTAAAATCAAGTTCATGACAAAAGGCGTAAGGATATAAAATGGGCGTAAAATATCTAATAAAATATCAATATACAGGGCTATAGAAGAGCCAAGCTTAAAGAAATAAAACCAAAACTACAAGAGTCAATGGATTGTGCAAGGGGTCAGGGGGTTGGATTGCGCAGGAATGGTTGGCGCAGGCTGCGAAGTGCGCAGGCTTAGACTGTGCAGGCAATGGATGGCGCAGGATGCAGACTGCACAGGCTTAGACTGTGCAGGCAATGGATGGCGTAGGATGCAGACTGCGCAGGCTTAGACTGCGCAGGCAATGGATGGCGCAGGATGCAGACTGCGCAGGGGTCAAGCGCGCAGGAGCCGATGGCGTAGGGTTGGATACGCAATCGGGCAGCGGCCAGGCTGTGCAGTCAACGACCAACGCTAAAGAGCGCGGCACGGGAAGGCTGCGCGGTTCAGTGCTGCGCTAAAGAGCGCAGACTGTAGATCTTCTTCTCCAGGCCGAGAGGAACATCAAAAACACCCAAAAATTCAATCTTTCATATCTTAGTCAAATCAAAGCCAAATCTAGATTTTCAAAGGTCTAACTTGAGTAAAATTGAATTCTCTTCCACATGGAAGCATCAAAACCTACAAAAATCCAACCAAAATAGATCAAAACCATGTAAATCCAAAAATAAAGAAACTTAGATCTAGAACAATGGAGACTCCAAATCACAAAATGTCAAGTTCTAATGTTGATCACCATGGCCTAATCTAGCTAATGAACAAATAAAATGTGGTTCTCATGTGGTGGCAAGGTGCACTTGTCTATGGGTGGAGTGAGTTGTGTAGAGGAAGGAAGAAGAAGAAGATGGAGAAATAAATGAGAGAATTATGGAGGAAAGAGAAAAGTAGATGGAGTTTTAATGAGGGTGGGTTATGCTGTGTTGAGGGTGGAGTGTAGGTTAAGGTGTTCCATACATGTTAAACCAAACCAAACCAAATCAAACCAATTCTTCTCCATAAAATAAACCAAGCCAGGTACCAATTACGAGAACCAAAATCTGCAAGTCAAGCCAATTACAAGTACATGCCAAAATCCGAGAAAATAAATACAGGTCTGAAATACATGCAAGCTTGACAAAATACGTATTCAGAATAAGGGTGTTACACTTACTCCCACAGAGCTGTGGATTGGGCGTAAGCCTAGTCTGAAACATGTTCGTATTTGGGGTAGGCCAGCACATGTGCTGAATAGAAAAGCAGATAAGTTCGAATCTCGTACAGAAGTACGCTTGTTTGTAGGCTATCTAAGAGGAACGAAAGGAGTTTTATTTTATAGTCCTAAGAATCAAAAGGTCATTGTTAGCACCAATGCCCAATTCTTAGAGGAAGACCATGTGATGAACCATAAACCAACAAGTAGAGTTGTCCTAGAAGAACTGAGGGTTGAGACACCAAATACTTTAGTACCAACAATACAAGAGGATGAACCACAAATAACTGCACAACGTGTCACAAATGTTACACCACAACCGATAGTGCCTCGTCATAGTGGGAGGGTTATGATACAACCTGATAGATATATGTTCTTGGAAGAGTCGTCAGACTTTATCCCTGAGGAACAAGATTATGATCCCTGTACCTACAATGAAGCACTCCAAGATAAAGATGCAGAGTCTAGGCAAAAAATAATGATATCTGAAATAGATCTATGGATTCTAATCAGGTCTGGTAGCTTGTAGAACAACCCGTTCGTGTAAAGGCCATTGGATGTAAGTGGGTCTATAAGAGAAAAAGAGGATTATACGGTAAGGTTGAAACCTTTAAAGCTCGACTTGTAGCAAAAGATTTTACTCAAAGAGAGGGTATCGATTATGAGGAAACCTTTTCTCCAGTAGCCATGCTTAAGTCTATCCGAATTCTTTTATCTATTACAGCTCATCTCGATTATGAGATTTGGCAAATGGATGTCAATGCAGCTTTCCTTAATGGAAGTCTTGAGGAAGACATCTATATGAAGCAACCAGACGGGTTCAATAAAAAGGGCCAAGAGCATGTTGTTTGTAAGCTCAAGAAGTCCATTTATGGACTTAAGCAAGCTTCCAAATATTAGAACATATGTTTTGATCATGTGATAAAATCCTATGGATTTGATCAATGTTAGGATGAATTAGGTGTATAAAGAAAGTGTGACAGAAACAGGGTGATGTTCCTAGTACTTTATGTGGATGACATCTTGCTCATTGGAAACAATATGAAGGTGTTATCTGATGTAAGGGTATGGTTATCCAAACAGTTTGATATGAAGGACTTGGGAGAAGTAGGTCACATCCTTAGGATCAATGTTCTACGATATCGCAAGAAAAAGATGTTGGGCTTATCCCAAGCTTTCTATATCGATACTGTACTAACACGTTTTAGTATGCAAAATTATAAGAAAGGTTTCTTACCTTTTAGACATAAAATTGCTCTATCAAAGGAGCAGTATCCGAGGACACCTAGAGAGATAGAGAACATGAAAGTAGTTCCTTATGCTTCAGTAGTAGAAAGCTAAATATATGCAATGCTATGTACGAGATCAGACATCTGCTTTATCGTTGGCATGGTCAGCAGATATGAGTCTAACCCAAGACAAGAGCACTGGACTGCCGTAAAGCATATTTTGAAGTACCTGAAAAGGACTAAAGAGTATATGCTAGTTTACCAGGCAGATAGTTTAGTTCCCTTGGGGTATATAGACTCAAATTTTCAGTCAGATAGGGCTTCCAGGAAATCTACCTCAGGTTACGTATTTACTTTGGAAGGTAGAGCCTGTAGACACACACAAAAAGAAGAAGAAATGCTGTCTTTTTTTTATTGGCACAAGGCACCACAAATCGAGTACGCCTGAGAGTTCCTGCGCTAAGGATCCCCGAGTACAAAAAAAGAATTCTGGAGAATGGGATGATGGAGATCGAGCGGCTGTTGCTCCTTTACTCCGTTGACACTCCGATTACAAAAGTGGGAGAAAACCTAAGAAAATTGCTACCTCTCGGCGCACTAGCAAGAAGTGCAGCAATTTGGCTCTTGAAAATGCTCTTCGTTATGTATTTTGAAGAGGGATGAGACACCTTTTTATAGTCGTTCTGGAGCTGGAATAATGTTATGCGCCCATATGAGGAAAACATACTGGTTTTCATATGGGCACATAGTCCTGCCTTGGGCGTATAGGGGGTAGGCGCATGCAGGCTGTGAGATCGTGGGTTAGTCGTGGTGTTGACATGGCCGCATGCTTCGGTGTACGACTTCTCGTGGAGACTGACGTGGCTGTGCGCTTCGGTACACATTTTGATCATGGCTTTGACCGAGTCAGGGTTGGGCGTATAGCCCTGTTTCAGGCTATGCGCCCTCCTAGCTTGGGCACATAGAGCTTCACAGGCTTGGGCGCATAGAGCTTCACAGAATGATGGGCGCATAGGGCTTCACAGGATGATGGGCGCATAGGAACTTCACAAGGTGACTTGAACACATAGGAGCTTCACTTGGGCGCATATGTCCTCCTTTGGCTTGGGCGCATAAGGCTTTATTTTGCTAAAATTTTTATGCTTCTACAAGACCCCCTTCAAAGTTTTCGATACTTGAACGAGTTCGAAATACTTTGAAAGAAGCATGAACTGTCTTCTCGTGATGCAATAGGCGTATAGTACGACTCTCTTTTTTAGGCACATAGTATTTTGGCCAGCCTGTCAGAGAGATACGACTGTTAAGATCTTCCTCGAAATCTGAACTGACAGATTCATCGGGGTTGAATTTGAAGAGGTCTATCCTTCGTACGTCATCCACGTAAGCAAGTGGCAGTCGCATAGTGTGCAAGTGGCTGGATCTTCACGTGGGCTCATAGGCCATTGTAGGTACATACTGTACAATGGGCGCATAGGCACAAAAGGACGGTAGGCGCATAGGGAGTAGCCTGTGCCTATAAATAGGCCATGAAGGAGAGAGAAAGCTTATTATTCTCCACTCTTAGAATTTTTCAGAAAACTCTTCATCTTCTTTCTTTGAGAACCATGTCTCCCAAGGTTGCTAAGAGATCCACGAAGGGCAAGGGGGCTGTACCGAGTAGCTCTCCTCCTGCGGCAGCGTCTTCGGTAGTCCAGGACCCGATTCTGGGTGAAGGCACGCTTCAAAAAAAATCTCGAGCATTAATTTGCGACGCTTTGACTTTTTTTGCCTGGGCACATGCGCCTAAGGCAACATACTTCTGTGAGTACCATTATGTGGCCACAGAAGTCATGCACTAACACTGTGGTGAGCTATGCTCCCATATGTTGCCATGTTCTGCGCCCACATGTGGTGACATATTATGCGCCCGCGTACTGTTCGTGTGTTATGTGCCCATTTGTTTTGGGCGCATAGCCTTTTGGGCACATAAGAGTCTTTCAGCACTTAGCTTTTTTTGTAAATTTCTGAATCTGACTTTCTCTTCTGTCCTTGCAGTAAACGTGTTTGTCCCAGAGCTTGAGGGAATTTCTTTCAGCTCTGCCTATCAAGCCCTCGATATTAGTCTCATAACGAGTATGATCAGCAAGGTTCAGGCCACGATTAGTCAGAACCAGCCTACGGAACGTACACTCTCCATACTTGAACATGATAAGAACTTTTTTATGCTGATGATTAACGATGAAAAGTTTGTGCTTGGAGGGGCACGTCGTTTCAAGAAGCCGCACTTCCTGTTTGGTGATAGTATGGGGTTTAAAAACGGTGAAAACATACGTTTAAGAAATCCAATGGTGATCTGTCCGAATGATAAGAGGATATGGCTACCGTCGATGGAACGTCAATATCCTTTGTCTGCTTTTACTGTCTTGGCCGTGCGGTGACAGATGAAGTGGGAGCTGACTCTTGAGCTTCCCGGGGTTATCTCTGGAAGAATTTAGTTCAACCCAGGCGATCGGAAGAAGGACACTTTCAAGTGTTTCCGGGGCTCTGCATCTTATTCTTTGAGAGGATTGCAACCTGGTGCCGTAGTGAACGATATTCCGACTAACCTCCATCCTTATGCCGCTGACACGCTTTATAATTTAATGATGACGGGGGATGTGTTGTATCCCACAGGGAATATGCGGATGGAATGCTGGAGGTGTCCATCTTTATTCTGGAGCAATCTCACTGGCTGGGTGCTTTCCATGTACGACGCCACCCTAAAGACTGTTGGCCTTTACTATGCTATTAGGGCCACTCAATATGGTACAAGGGTCAACTGGCCAATGTTTGTCTCTTTGGCTGAGTTATATAACCTTCACACCTGTACCTTCTTTACTCCGAGTGGGGAAATGGGATTAGCTCTCCACAAAATATAGGAAGTATCGAAGCTACCCTGGGACACGAAGCCCTACGAAGAGTACGTGCCTTGTGATGAAGAGCTCCGAGATCTGGAGAATAAAAACTCTGGGATGATTGATTTATACAAAGAATTGCTCTGCCACCTCTTTATCTGTCATAGGATTAATAAGAAAGAGAGGACCGAGGGGGCCAATCCCCACACGAGAGCTTGAATGGGCTACGTCTTCATTCAAGGAGAAGGGGAAGATTCGGCCTCCTTTTCGATATTAAAACATATGATCAAGTCTGATATAGAAGCCCGGATGACGGATTATGATACGACGGATACTGAGGACAGTGATGATCTTGAGTCTCCGATTGGCCACTACTTCTGTCAAGCCGAATATCCATTGTCGGAGAAAGCTGTGCTGGCTGCTTTCTTAATGATCTGGCTTCGTGACTACATAGTCCCTGGAGGTTCGGGTTCCATTGAAAGGATAAGCCAGGGTATGATACTTCCGGCTATAAAGCTGGCATTCGGACACCAACTTGCATTGCTTCCTGCGATGGTCTGTGCCATTGGACAAGGTCTGCGGGACTTTGTTAGGAATGCGATGACTCTTGATGACATGGCAAATTTTGCCCGGACCGAACTTCCGTGTCATTTTCTGATGGGGTGGCTGCTACTGCATTGCCCTATACTGATGAATGCTGGGCTAGTGGCGGACTCTTTGGCGAAAGATGCCTTTCTTCGTAGATTTCGTGATGCAGATTGGACCGTCACCAGTATACCCGCCTGCAGAAAGGCTTTAGGCTTCCTGCAGAACTATGAGTTATTCAGAGTATCCCCCCGTCTGGCAGTGGAAAGACGGAGGATATCTTAGTGGATGAGGGAGTTCATGCCACTAGTTTGACTACTGGGGCATTTTACTTGCTCCAGTCTATTAGGCCATCGCATCTGGTGCTCCGGAATATGAATCATTCCTATCTGGAGCCATATCTATTGAGCCATTTTGTGCGACAGTTTGGCTACAGCCAGCTCCTTTTGGGAAATGCTAGCTCACATTTGGAGTCGATAGGTAGCTTAATTGACGGGACACGTGCTTAGATGTACTATAATACCGGGTGCACGGGGGCAGTCTCCACTCTGCCCTTAGATAAGCCTGAGACCCATTTGTGCTACCTGCTGCCAAATTTTATGTTCAGATCAATACTTTTCATCCACGGTATGATCGTGAACAGAGCTTGATATCGGGGACTCGGTTTGGCCCCCTTCCTACAAAAAAGGTGCCAAAGGGCCGTAGGAAGGAGAGTGTTGTTTCCGCCGTGAAGCCAGTCGTAGTACTGTGGCCAAAAGCTATCCTTAGGGAGCCAACAGTGTCTCCAAAGGAAGACACAAAAGATGATGACTCTTCTCCTCTCAACCCTCCTCAGAAGAGAAAAGCTTCATCTGAATTCGCCCAGAAGCCAACTTTAAAGAAGAGGAAAAAAATGTCGCCCTGAGGAGAGCCAAAAAAGTAAGTACTGGCTCGCCTCCCTTGAGGAGGTCCTCCCGGCAAACTGGAAGAGGAGGAACGGCGTCGTGGGACGTTACTATTCGGGAGGTAGATCCCTTCCTAGACTCCATAGTCGTTCTGGTCAAGCCCTTAGAAGATTTCTCACCTTTGTGTTTGTCCTTTGCACAAGACCCAAAAGTTGCAGCTAAGGCTGGTGCCTCTTCATCTGAGGAGGTGGACGTGACAACGGTGTCCCCTTTCCGTCCTTAGCCGATGGATGAGGGCGGGTCTTCTTCGGTTGTAAGAGTTGAACGGCAGGGTGATCAGGGCGAAGGCCCCGACCATGATGACAACCAGAGGACCAGTCCCTTTTATGACGTTTCTCTGGATGATATGTCTGCGATTGGAGTCATGATGAGGGAGTTGGACGAGAATCAAGTCCAATCAGCCCATCCTCCTGCGGGTATATCATTTTTGCGCCTCTCTTCGGATGAGATTTTTCAACTTCGATTTTGTGTGCTCCTCGTGAGGCTGACCACGATTGTATGTTCCGTTATAGACAAGGGGAAAGACCCCCTCGCAAAGATATTCCCCGCCATTGGAGAGGGGACAGAAGTTGTCCCTGGCTCCTCCAATTTTTCTGGTGTAGGGAGAGCTGTTAGTGAGCCGGTATCGGCTACAGTAGGAGAAGCTGAGCAGCCTGCTGAGGGGGCTATTACTGAATCTACTCCTGTTTTGGTTGAGTTTGTGTAGGATACCAGGCCAGATGCCGCTCAGGGCTTTGATATTATTCCCCTTGAACAGTCATGAGCCTGTTCTTGGTTTTCCTGAAGCCAAGATTGATGGCGTAGTCCAGGCTGGAGTTGAGCAAGCCGAAGGTACGAAATTACAACTTTTTCGCATTTCTCTTCCTCTTTTTTGGTTACTAATGTATGTATATTTTTCTTTATCAGGTTCGGCTTCTTGTCAGGTATCTCTTCCTGGAGCAAAAGAAACTTTCTAAGCCTCCTCCCCGACGACCTCCACGGAATATGATGAGATGGCCCAGGAAGTCGTCAAAGCTTTCTACTCTATATTGAAAGTAAAGCTTCCTGGGGTCTTGAATCGGAATGCTGCCTTCGGCCCTGTGAAGGCTATTGTGGAGTGCCAAGTGGCATCCCTCGAGAACATTGCCGGCTATGAAGAGCGGGCTAATACTCTGAGGAAAGTTCTGAATGACCTGGAGGGTCAGGTAGCTCGATTCTGGGATGCTAGACAACGGAGCCCGTCATCCCTGTTCCGCATGAAAGACGAGGCTATGATCAAGGCTCTCGCGGAGGAGAAGGCTACTTTTCAAGCGACGAAGGATGCCCTCGTTCGAGAGATCGGCAAATTGGCTGACCAGTATGGTCCGTTCAACGCTGCAAGTGAGGCGCATGCCGCCTCGAAGAACAAACTGGCTACACAGATCACTGAGAGGTATAATCACATTGTGTAGATCAAGAACGAGATCGCCAAACTGGAAGCTGACTTGAGGGCGGCGACATCTGAACAGGAGGATTATTTGGCTCAGGCTACCATGACTGCCACCACTTCCGCCCATTTAGAAGAACAACTGGCGAAGTTAGAGGGAGAGCTTCTAAGTCTGATCCTTTTTGAGGATGAAGCTGCTTGTCAAAAAGAGGCACGGTGCCGAGCTACCGCGAAGTCTGAGGCCGAAGTCGCGGCTCTACGAGACAACATAAACCGCCTATGTATCCCATAGATTTTTGTAACTTTCTTCTCTCTTTTTTTCAGCCGTCACGGCTCTTGTACCTTTTTTCATCTCTTAATAGACGTAAAGAATAAAGAATCTGTGGTTTTATGAAATATCGAAAGTAGAGGTAATGTGGACGTAGCAAGGATATTTCTGGTGGGTATTCCGCTAGGGAATTTTGATGTGGACCTATTATCCGTTTTATATTCAAGTTATTCGAATATAGATAATAAGTTGAACGAATCTGCTAGTAGAGGTAATATAGACGTAATAGCAGAGGATGTTCTATATCTGACCAGAGGTAATATGGACATGGAAAGATATATAACATTAGGTGGAAATAGATAATTCAGAGGTAATATGGACGTGATTATCCTTGATGAATGCATTGTTCAGAGGTTTTATAGATATGGCAAAACATAATCATTTCACTGGAGAAATAATTATCAAAAAATAATTCAGAGGTAATTTGGACGTGACTTGTTTTCGTCAAACCGAGTTTGGATAGAGTAAAAAACGGAAATGATTCCACTAGAGAAATTTTTAGAGGACCTATTATCCAGGGCGTATTCAAGGCTCTTGAAATACGGATAATAGTTAGATAATTTTTTGAATCATATAAACATCGCACTGTATATTTACATAACTAAACATATGTGAACATTACGTAAAAATGTTATGCATATATTTTTTTAGAAACTTGCCGTTGATAGGCATCATTAGTAAGTCACCATCATGTTTGGTTAGTCGGTACACACCATTAGAATAAACTAATTCTATGATGAAAAGACCTTCCAATTTAGGCTGGAATTTTTCTTTTGTTTTGTGCATCATGACTATTGGTCTTCTCACTGCTAAGACTAAGTCTTCGACTTGAAAGATTCTTTCCTTCACCTTTTTATTGAAGGCTCTGGAAAGACGTGCTTGGTATAGCGCAATGCGCTGCTGAGCTAACAAGCATTTTTCGTCAAGCGCTTCGAGCTCCTAGAGTCACAGAAGGTAGCTTTCTTCGGTAGTCAACTCGCTGGCTAAGGCTACTCGAAGAGAAGGAATCTGGATTTCTAGGAGAAGAAATGCTTTACTCCCATAAACCAGAGAGAATGGCATACTGTCTGTTGGAGTCCGGACCGTTGTACGATAGGCCCATAGACATTTACCGAGCTTCTCATTCCAATCGCACTTGTTTGAAGATGCGAACTTCTTGAGGAGTTTTATGATGGTTTTATTGAAGGTTTTTGCTACCCCGTTCGTCGCTATATTGTAGGCAGTAGAGGCTATGTTCTGGATTTGATTTCTATCGCAGAATCGATAGAATGCATGGCTTACGAACTGTGGACCATTATCATGAATGATCCTGCGAGGTAGGCCGAAGCGGTAGATAACGTGATGTTTGATGAAACTGATCACGTTCGATGCCTTCACTTCGGTGAGCGGTATAGCTTTCGCCCATTTGGAGAGGTAATCAGTTATGGCTAGGATGAACCGATGTCCTTTGAAAGATGGCGGGCTGATTGGTCCTATGTCGTCCATGCCCCAGGCTTTAAACGGCCAAGATGCTACCGTCGGGTATAGAAACTCCAAAGGTTGATGAATGAAATCGGCGTGGAATTGACAAGCTCTAAACTTCTTTGCATATTCAACAGCATCTGCTATCATTGTGGGCCAATAATAACCCATTCGTTTGAGGCAATCTTGTAATTTAGGGCCTGGTTGATGTGCACCACAAACTCTATCGTGAGCCTCCCGGAGTGCATGTTTGGCTTCTGTGTCTAATAAACATCGTAACAGTAGCCCGTCGTAAGAGCGTCGGTACAACATCTTGGTAGCTGTATCGTAGTAAAATCTGAGGGATCGCCTTTGGATAGACAATGCTTCCTTCGGGTCCTCGGGGAGGATTCCATAGACATCATAGTCTATGAAAGGGTATCTCCAGTCTTTAATATCGATGTTTATTTCCGTTGTGTAACTGTGATGAATATACAAGGCATCTTTCACACAGAGTAGGTCTCGACCAGACACTGTGATTGACTGCTGAGTATTGGCAGAAACGGTCAAGGAAGCAGCGAGACCGGCTAGAGCATCTGCTTCTATATTCTGTAGTCGAGGTACATGCTCGATGAAGAATCTAGCAAAAGTAGACGCCAACTCGATTGTTGCTCTGTGATAGGGGATGAGATCTTCGTGACGAACTTCATAATCCCCTCGGACTTGACTAACTATTAGCTTGGAATCATTGTATGCTTCTAGATAGTCAACTCCCAGTTGTTTTGCCAGCTACAGGCCGATTAATAGGGCATTATATTCGGCCATGTTGTTGGTATATGGTTCTACGAGAGAATATGCACGATGTATAACCAGATGATCAGGTGACACAAGCACGACACCTACTCCAGCCCTAATATTCCCTTTGGGTCCTGTTCATGATGCACCATCAAAGAACATTCGCCAAATAGGAATTTCTTCAGTTGCAGTGTTAGACTCTACTACTTCATCGGAGGTTTCGTCGTAGAGTTTGGAAGATTTTGGCACCGAATGAGCTGCCAGGAAATCAGCTAATGCTTAGCCTTTTACTGTCTTTTGAAGAACAAAGAGCATATCATATCGAGTCAATAGCATTGCCCATGTAGCTAAACAGGATTTGAGAGAACCCGGTTTAGTCATGAGTATTCTGAGAGGATTGACTTTAGATATGATGTGGATAGTCTGCCCAAACACATAGTGGCGTGTCTTCTGGATGGCAAATACTAGTGCAAGGCAATCCTTCTCCACAGGTGTGTATCTGTGCTTGGCACCCACTATTGTGCGGCTGAGGTAGTAGATTTCCTGTTCATGGCCGCCTTCATTCTTCTGAGCTAGGAGGGCGCCAAGAGAGTGGTCCATAGCGCAGACATATAGTAAGAAAGGCTTTCCTATTATTGGAGCTACCAATACTGGAGTGCTTGTGAGATACACCTTGATGTCATCGAACGCATGTTGACATTGTTCAGTCCAGACAAAAGATACGCCTTTCTTCATGAGCTGAGTGAATGGTTGATCCCTTCCAGAGAGGTTCGAAATGAATCGTCTGATGTAGGCTAGCCTTCGTTGCAGTCCGCATAGCTCTTTGAGGTTTCTTGGAGGATGCATATCGAGGATAGCCTTCACTTTCTTCAAGTCCAGATGTATACCTTTAAAGTTATGATGAAACCAAGGAACTTTCCGCTGGAGACTCCCAGAAAAGATTTGGTTGGATTCATCTTGAGTTGGTGTGTTCGCATTAGTTTGAACACCGTTCTCAAGTCTTCGAGGTGGTTGCCCTTGAGACAACTTTTAACTGCGATATCGTCTACATAGCACTCTACTATTTTACGCAAATGATCGTAAAAAATTATGTTCATGGCTCACTGGTATGTCGCCCCTGTATTTTTCAATCCGAAGGGCATCACCGTATAGCAGTATACCCCCAACGTTGTTCGAAAAGATGTGTGCTTCTCATCGTCGGGGAACATTTTGATCTGGTTGTAGCCTGAGAACCCATCAATGAAGGACATTCGCTCGAAGCCGCAAGTATTGTCGATCTTTACGTCGGTGATCGGTAGAGGGAACTCATCCTTTGGGCATGTAGAGTTCAAATCACGGTAATCGATACAAACTCGAACTTTACCGTTCTTTTTTATGACTGGAACGATGTTGGCAATCCAGTCAGGGTGTTGTTCTTCATGAATGAATCAACTGGCAATGAGCTTCTTGACTTCATTTTCGATGGCCTCATGACATCTGGTCGGAATCGTCGTTGTTGCTGCTTCGCTGGCTTAGCTTTAGACGAAATATTCAGACAGTACATGGCGACTTTAGGATCCAGGCCTGGCATGTCTTCATAGCTCCATACGAAGACGTCGATGTATTCTCTTATAAGCTGTATAAGAGATTGGCGTTCCTCGTCAGATAGACTTTTGCTGATAAAGATTGGTTAAACGGATCATTCATCTCCTAAATTGACTTGGATGACTTCGTCTTCTGTAGGTGGTTCACATTATTCAAAGCGCAGCTCCCACCTAGTTTCTATCTTTTGAGCCCATTGTTCGAGCTCGATCAATTGGACATCGTCTGCGATTTGGTCAACGAAAACCATGCTGACGGACAGAGTTGCTTTGAATATGTCACCAATACTGGAGTCTGAGTCCCAGAGAAAGGAGTCAAAAGAATGAGAACAACGATCTGCTTCATCATCTGATCTTTCGCGAGTTGTTGGAGGATTGACATAGCCCAAACCAATACCGTTTCGTTGATAGTAGTTCTCCGGTTTGACGGGAGGAGCAAAGTATCGTATTGGCAATCGTCGTCCTCGGCCGTAATTTAGCCCCTGGTCGCTTTTAATGTTATATCCCATGTTCCGTGTTGTGCTTGGGAGAACTAAAGTCTGGAACGAACTTTCTCTTGCCAATTATACGACCGAAGATGATTAGTTCTTCATCATTCTTTCTGGTTGGAACGATGAAGTAGTGGATATCTTCTGGGTAAACTTTTTTCCGTAAGTGAGGCGTCGTAACCGACATACAGAGGTGTGGTCCTATGCCGTGCTCTAGAGCGTATATCGTATCTAGGTAGTGGTTTACAGATTGATAGACATCGGAGTAATTCAAAGATAAACCTTTACTAAGGAAATATGCAAGTTCTTCTTTAGGGATAACATCATCCGATGAAGGTACATTATTATGAGTATTGATATACTCATTGAGAGGATCATCATCTAGAAGAGGAGTCACAGTCTTGGCCGAGTTCACCATGTACGGCAATTCTTCAAGATTGGGGGGACGGGCATCAGTAGGTTCCTCCCGGGATGTTTTGCTGAGAGTGATAGTCAATGGTTTGACCTTGTCAGGGTTCTTCTTTTTTACCCAGATTGTGAGATGCTTTGGAATACTTTTTGGAGTAGTACGTCCTTTGACTCGGATGATCAGGGGACCATCATTGGAGGATGAACTTGCTTCAGCTTTATTGATAGCTTCGTTGCCGTCATCCTTGGGGGGCTGAGATTGGTAAAGTACCGAATCTCCATAGTAATCTTCGATGCCCTTAAAAGGATCGGCATCGGCAAACTCCGTCTTTCCCCCGTCGTTGTTGACGTACTTGAAGCACTGGTGAAGTGTGGAAGGAACGATCATGTTCTCGTGTATCCATGGACGTCCCAATAAGATGTAATAGGATACATTGGCATCGATCACATAGCAGGAAACCTCCGTTCGGAGATCACCGATCTGGCACTTGAGACGGATCTTGCCCAGCGGGTGGCTTCGAACAGCATTGAAAGCCATGATAGTTGTGTTGGTTGCAGATAGCTTGTGCAGAGGGATTCCCAAAATTTGAAGCAAACTTCTAGGAATAATGCTGAGGGTGGATCCTGGATCGATATGCATGCGATCCAACTTGATTGCCCTGATATACCCTGTATAGTAAAAGGGTCTATCATGACGATTATTTTTGAGTAGCATGTCATCCTGTGAAAAGGTGATGTTAGGCACCACTTCCATAGTACTGTGGCAGTGAGGACAGGAGACAGGGTCTTCAGCGGGGGCTTTGACTTCAGAGAGATAAGAGTCGGCATGTAGTAAAGCTTCACTTATGGCCTTCCACGTTTCTTTGGAGAGTCGCAACAGATCGAATAGAGAAAACCTGGCAGGTGTATTGGCTAGCTATGCTAGTATGTCAAAGTTGTAGGGCTGATCCATGCCTTCGGGAGTTGGCGCCTTCAGAGACTTGTCAAACCGCGTCTCCTTCTGCTTGGCTTTATCCGAAGTTGAAGGCTTAGACGGGTCGGCTTCTGAGCTTGTGGGGGCAGCAGGAGGTTGAGGAGGTACTACTTCTTCTTGTGCGGGGTCGTATGTTCGAAGATAAGTTTTTCCCGATCGTGTCTCGCCAGATAGAACCTCGTAGATAGGAGAGGATACCATATAGCATGACTTATATTTCTTGCCCCTTTTTGCTTTAGGAGGTACCACCCCCTGCGTCACTTCTTGTACAAGGTCCGGATAGACCCACATAATCTCACCACGTTTAGTTGTGAGTGGCACCAAGGTTGAGTTGTGAGCTGGCGGTAGGTTGACGACTTCCATTATTTCCTTGGGAATCGGGACCACGCCGTCTGGGACTTCTTTAGGAGAAAAGTCACCAAACTGAAGAGAGATCATGTTAGAAGATATGACCTTGTCTTCAGCTTCGAGGTTGATCACTTGGCTATCGATAAGCTGTTGTATCTTCTTCTTCAGGATGATACAGTCCTTGGTGGAATGATGCGCGTACTGATGATAGAGACAGTACTTGGGATCGTTGAGCTGGTTTGCCTCCGCAGGACGTCGTGGTGGAGGCAATGTCAGTTTATTACCCTTTGTCAATGTATGAAAGATGGTAATAATATCGTCTTCATCAAAGGAAAAGGTCACCTTGGGCTTGTCGGAGGCGCCCTGAGAATTGGAAGCTCCTTTGGATGTGTCGACCTTCAGGACTTCTTTTCTTTTACCTCCGCAGACAGGAATAGTTTGACGATGCTTGCCCTTGTCTTCGGATTTGGATGTTTTCAACCCCAGTAGTTCTAGGTTAGGAACATCCTTTTCAGCAGCATCAGCGGCCGCAATAAAAGTCGGCCATGTATCATACTTATGTATATCCAGACAAAAATTCACCGTAGGAAGGAAGTTATGTCGACAAGTATTCATAAGTTCTGTGTCTGGTATTACGAAGGGCATCTTCAGTGCTAGCCGCCTGAAGCGTTCGGTTGAAGGCGATGACAGACTCAGTCCTCCTTTGCTTAGTCTCGATGAGGGTGGACATACTAACATGTATGCCACTCTCATAAAACCTGTTGAGGAACAACCTCTCCAAGTCTTTAAATGAATTGATACATCCGTCAGGCAGACTTCAGAACCATTCGAAAGCTACCCCCTGCAAGGTGCTAATAAACAACTTCGACAAGAACGGATCGTCTCTGGGCAAGTGTAGAGTCTACGTGTTGAAGCACGTCATGTGTTGACAGGGAACAGTCAACCCGTCAAATGAATTCAGCGTCAACGGCTTGTAGTTAGGAGGGCAAGTAGCATTCTTCCATTCAGGAGGATATGATTGAGATATCCTCATCTTCTGAAGCTCGTCTTTATGTGATATGGTGTTGAGACAGGCGAACAGAGAATCAATTGCATCCTGTTGATTGAGCAGGTATTGGAAAACGGCTGTTGAAAGGTTGTTAGGCATCATTGGCGAAGGACCACCCCCAGCATTTGCAACATTTGGAGGAGGCACAACGGAATGGTACTCCTTTTGTAGGGAAGGAGGGTTGTTGCTATGTGTCGGACTAGCGTGAGCCAAGACATTTTGTTGAGGTAGAGGAACAGCCCAGCAGCTTGAACCGCCATGATACTGGTTAGCATATCAGTGATCTTGGCGAATGTTATTTCAAGACCCTCTAGCCGTTTGCTGGTCTGGTCACTAGCATTTTCAGGTCTTTCTCCGTCCGCCATGTATGTAAATAACATGCAAGCATGAACAGAGGAGACAGTACAACTGGTTTTGATACTGTCTGTCTCTGAGGGGGCAAGTCCCTCGTCTTCAGGTAGAGGAGGTAGATAGTCACCATCAGACTCGGAGCGATCGTCGTCCTCTGGAAGGCTACCCCCAGTGTGGGTGTCATCTGCTTCAGACCCTGAGGGAATACTACCCCAGTTTGGGATTCTTCGTCTTCTGTACGGAATCTCGTCTTTGACCGGGTGTCCATATAGACTCCTTCAGATGTGACAGCCTGTTGGCCATCTGTTGCTAGACTTCATCTTCTTCTTCTCGTGGAACTAGAAAAGAAAGTTGGGTTCGTGGTCCACCGTCTTTGATTGTGGCTTCCATAAGGAGGACCCCATGAAGCCATATTGGATGAGACACATAGCGTCTTCTCATCGTCAGTGAAGTACAGCGTCGAAACACGGACTTTCTCTGAAGTACGCTTGTTACTTTGGAGCAACAACATTTGATAACAATACTGGTGCACGGGTGTGCACTATGGATTGTTATGTCCTCCTTCGCTGTAAAACCCCTATTTTTTAATTATTTTATTAGACTTAAAAATGA
This sequence comes from Iris pallida, assembly GCA_029216955.1. Taxonomy (NCBI): domain Eukaryota; kingdom Viridiplantae; phylum Streptophyta; class Magnoliopsida; order Asparagales; family Iridaceae; genus Iris; species Iris pallida. The sequence goes on from JANAVB010026400.1 coordinate 2,436,714, forward strand.
ATTTATACAATTTATGGTTTTATTAATTATTAAGAATGACGTTAGCCATTGTTGAGTTTTGGAGCACTGGACGACCATGACTTTTAGCACGGAAGTTGTAGAAGTGTGCCTTGACTATATTAACCATGCCAGGGGAAGCCTAGCCATGGTGATGTCCAAACTAGGAAAACCAGGCCAAGTTGCGACTTAACCTCTACCGATAAATTAATTGTTTATCAATTTAAATTTGACTTTTAAAGAGACTTGGTTGGACCAAACCAGCCCGAACTCGGGCCCGGACTGAACCCAGTCCCATGTAAGCATGTAATGTGACCAACTGTGGCCTTGTAGGCATATTTTATATATTTACAAATATTTTCTAAACTATATTAAAATTTTATGTACAAATTCTAATTATTTAAATATTTGTACTATTATTGGTATTTTATTATTAAATAATATTGTGCAACACTTTGTACAATTTTTGGACCCGGATAAGGAGGTGTAGTATAAGTCCACCAAAGCCACCATTTGAATTATTTTAATATTTATTTATTGTTAATATTATTTCGGTTACGATTAAATAAATATATTTATTATTGTTAAGTTACTATTATTGGTTTTATTTTATTTGTCAAACTAAATTTACATATATGTAAATATGTCAAAAATAGATTCTAGATAATATAAAATTTTCATTTGGATTTTATGAAAATTTATATGATATATATATATATATAAGAGAAAGAAAAGAAAAAAAAGGGCAATGAGTGGTCGGCCCCACCATGTGGGAATCGACCACCCCAACCATCAAATGAATAAGAAGTAGCAGCAACATTAGGCCGCCCATAGCAGCAGCATGGGGCCGAAACCCTCCCCTCCCTCCTTTAACATATATATATATATATATATATATATATATATATATATATATATATATATATATATATATATATATATATATATATATGTTTTAGTAAAAACCAAAACCTAATCAATCCCCCTTCCTCTTCTTCCTCCTCTCTCCTCCATCCTCCTCCTTCTCTTCGGCGTACGTGCCAGCCACGCCGGAGCGACAGCATCCCCGCCTCCCGGTCGTCACGGCGATAGTAACAACAACAAACAAACACCCACAACAACAACAGAAATCAACATCAAGGTATCCCACTTCCCCGATCGATATCTCTCTCATTATAAATCCGTTTTTAGATCCGTAAATTTGTGTAGAAAGCCCACATGACCCTCTTCGAGATCCCCCAGGTGGATTTTGACATGTCCATCCAACCTGTTCGAAAAATCGAGGTGAAGTTGGAGAAAAACTACTTTTCTGGAATATTAAAAACTGAATTGAAACGACAACTTGTCGGCCACTTTTCTCGCATTAAACTTTCATAGAAACTAATTAAAGGCAAAGAATAACAACATAACCAAGATTGTAATACACCTTCTGGATTCACTTTTCATCTAGTGTGTAAAAAGTTACACGTTGTTAAAGTTTCACGAAAAATTGTAAATTCTGTTTTCGAAAAATTAGACAAATACCTCGATACGGCGTACGCCCCGACAAACCGGGCGACGTGGTCACACACTATATACATCGAAAGGCGCGTATGGATGTTGTCGACATGTGGAAACTGATGAAACCCTATTTTGTTGCATGTGCGTGACAAAATCAGTGCGTATCCATCGAGATACCTCCGTATCGACCCTTTGCAAATTAAGTCACAACTTCGTGTACACTCATCAAATCGTGACAAAACTTGCACCATTGGACTCGAAATACTTTTCTGGTCCTGTGAGCCAAGTTTGGTTTAATTCTGAGAAGGTTGACTGGGATGCCATTTTGGCGGGTCCATAATCCCACTCAACGGATGATTTTGTGCACGGCCCACCGGAATTCAAAATTGGACATACCGATGGGTTCGTCTCATAAAATAAATATATAGACATGTAGTTTGATGACTTTAGAGACCATAGATATTGGCACGCATTTCGGTGCAAAGCGGGTCCAACGGTGGACATCGTTTTGACCCAAAATTACGAAATTGCCCTTGTTCCAGAATTTAACTTTTGGACAGGCATTTCCTAGGCATATCTTATATTCCAAAATCTTTGTGATGATTGTTGCAGCATTCAGAGTCATCTGCAGGATTTAATTTTTCTTGTTTTGTTTATTTGCTGGTTCGAGCTACTGGATTATTCTCTTTTGCACATAACCTCAGGCAAGATACCTTGCCATTATACTGTTTACATTTAGTCTGCATTTTATTACATAACACTGTTCATTATTCCAGTTATTACAGTTCTTGATTTACTATATGCTCAGTGATTATTAGTTTACTTTGTTACTACCCTTTGATTGCATATGAGCCTAGAGTTAGGGTACTACCGTTTATAGTGTATTGCATATGCCTCGACACAGTTGTATCACGAGGATGTGAGAGACGAGTAGCATGTAGAGGTCCTTGTGTGTGGGCGGATCCCCCATGTGCATGCGTTAGGGCTAACTGCTAATAGAGGCATGTTTGGAGACTTAGCAGTTAGTAGAGGTGTATGAGACATGGTGTAACACCCAGTTTTCCAGATGAGGATATTTTTGAAATTTTATATTTAATTGAATTTAATATTTGGAATTTAATATATTATTAAGAATGGTGTAATTTTAATATTATTTAATTGATTGCCATGTATTGTGATTAGCCTAACTTGGTTTGGACCCAACCTAGATTAGTCATAGATAGTCTCAGCTAACCATGGTTAGTGATTATTAGTATTAATTATATTTATTAGAATTAATATGGTTTTTTTAGTGATTTTTAGTGATTTTTAGTAGAATTGATTTTGGGCCTATAGTTGACTTTGACTAGTGTTGACTAGAAGACTAACCTAGTGACTAACCTAGGTTAAGACCCCTTGGTTAGGTTAAGTAAACTTGTTTGACCTAATTTAGTGAAGTTTAAGTCATTGAAACTTGTTTGGAGAGATTTGGAGTTGATTTGACAAATATGGCTTATGACTTCATAAGTCATGATTAATGACTTAGGCTTAATAGCCCATAGGCCCACACCATGAACCAAACCTAACCCTAATCAGCCCATGGCAGCCACTATTGATCCTTTCCCCCTATTTAATCCCCTTCTAGAATTTAGGGCTAGCCTTCATTGGGATTTGTGCAAGTTTTGGAAGAGGTGAGTCTCCATCTTTCTAAAATCATAGGAAATCCATTTCAACTCAATTTTCCTTCAAATCAATTACATTAGGACCTAATTCTTCTGTTCTTTCTGTTTGTGTAAGAATATTTCAGAGTAGGATCAATTTGTGGGAGTTTTTGAGGCTTGGAGAACCATTCCCTTTGGGGCTTTTGTGAGCTTTGCACATCAATAGGTATAATCTATTCTAACCCATGAAATTCCTGTTTAATTGCATTTCTAGGATGCCCTAACCCTAAGCTAACTGTAGGAATAGGAATCCCCAGAATTTTGTGTCATTTCGTGTCCTTTTTGGATACGTATCAGTGTTGTATAGAACATGTTTGTTGAAATGCTTGTAAGAATTAAATATTGTTATTTTCAAAAACTAATTACATGATTTTGAAGCCCTTGACATGCTGATCACAAATCTTAATGACTGAGCACATTTTCGAGCCGTGTCCGTGTCCAAAATGGACACGAACACGCTGCACGACACTGTCGTGCAGTGTCCTGCTGCTATCTCATGATTTCTTCGTGTCTGTGTCACTTAGACACGTGAAAATTGACACACAGCTAGGGGACACAACTGACATCACACCCATAAAGTTTCACAGGTTCTTGTTTAGTGTGTGCGAAGAAATCGTGTGTGCACGTGTTTTGCCCTGCACTGTGCACGCGTATTTCGTGTCTCTGATACGGGGCTGTAGATTGGACACGCGACCTCGTGGACACTGTGCAGGCACCTAGATACCTACCCCTATACCTAGACTACCTCTGGACATGAGCACGAGGCTCGATGGTCGACACACGAGTCCCTGGGACGCTTTGCACCTCTGCACGAGGCTGCCTGTGGTGTATTTTGATACTCTGTGTAATTCATGTTTTGGACACGTTGTGTCCACTTTTGTGGACACGACACGACCTGTAAAATACACTGACATATACATGATCCTTTACCAACCTTTAAAATCAGGATATTAACTGTTATTAGCCTTCGAATTGCATTTCCTTCCAATGTCCTGATACTTAAGTTACTGTTGATAAATTCTGAAATTAAACTTGTATTCTAAACTGTTTTGTTGATGTTTTAACTACCAAGATTAGTTAAATTATGTATGTAAGGTTGATGATCATGTTAGGCATGGTTGGGGGTTGATTCCTGAGTTTTCAAATGCATTGACTGATATTACAAACCGAGAACTGTTCTTCCTGAGAATAGTTTGCACCACTGTATTATACACACACACAAAAATTACATTCCTGAGAACTGTTGTACTGTCCCACCCACCTATTTGACACACACACACACGAACTTATCTACTGTCACATTATTCACTAATTCATGACCCTATCACACATTGCATTACACTCTAAAACTGAGAATTCACACACACTGTTTTGTATACACTGACACTTGAACTTGATTCCCTGAAAATGTGTTTATATAACCTGAGTTTGAATGTTAATTTGGTTTGGGAATTAAGGTTTTATCTATATATAGACTGGTTTGAGGTGAGGACAGGCCATAGAGAGTGTGACCTGTGGCTGAGTTGGCCCTACACTGGCCACAGGAAGGGCTCCCTGTTAAAGGGATGCCCAGAGCAATGCCTTAGCATTTAGTTGATATGTTCATATTCCCTGAAATCTGCTATGTGTTTGAATTCGAAATTTTGACACTGAGAACTCACACATCCACACACACATTTCAAACTAAGGTATACACACACACTACCTAATTACTGTCACTTTGATTACACACTCACACACATTGTTGGTATTGGTTTGGTTTTAAATGGGTTTGGGAATTCGAATGGGTTGAGACATAAATAGTTTACACCAATTTCAGATTCCTGTAAAACACACTGATTTCCCTTTTCTTAGATAGGTATGTATGCATGAGTGTAAGTATATACCTATCTATATATGCATTTATGTAATACCTATGTAAATATATATGAATGTGTATGGATATATCATTGTATCAATACAATGTAGTGTATGCATCTATGTAATGTATTTATGCTACATATATATATGAGTTTATTTATAAGTGATATGCATGTATAACATAACATAGGTTATAAGGGTGATTTGCGATATGATATGTATATATACATAGACTATAAGGTTTTAAGTATAGAGTTAGATAGAGTTTGACTCTAGATAATTTAACCCATTTTGGTTGAGGGTTGATACCCCTTTAAACTAGCAATAAATAGTCACAAAACCAAAACCTTAGATATCCATCAAGATAACCCAATTAGCTAAATTAACTTAGTTGACCAAGTTGACTCTTTAACCTAGATTGGACCAATTGACCTAAGTTGACCAGAGTCTGACATAGTTGACTAAGATTGACCTAGTTATTTCATTTGACCAGAGTCTGATAGTTATTTCATTTTTTTGATGATTACTGTGATTCAGTTCTAGTATAGTTCTATTTGATTCTCTGTCACAACATGTATTAATATTTTAGATTCATTTATTCGCAATACATGTACTTGATTTGTCTAACCCTATTACTCGAATCACTCACAAGACTCATCTACTCGAAACACCTACAAGTATTAAATGTACAAATCATACAAGAATCATCATTACAAGAACGATAGCCATCGCTGCTAGGCCCGTATGCGATGTGCCGTATTCAACAAGAATCACCAAACAAGAATGATAGCCATCGTCGCTTGGCCAAGCGTGCGATGTGCCGTATTACAAGAATGATACCCATCGCCGCTTGGTCGAGCGTGCGATGTGCCGTATTACAAGAATAATAGCCATCACCGCTTGGTCGAGCGTGCGATGTGCCGTACTCATTACAAGAATCACCTACAAGGATTAGTGTACAAGAATCTTACAAGAATCACTTCACTCAAATCATTGAGAAGAATCATCTACTAGAATCATCATGTACAAGAATCATTTACTAGACTCAAATTGTATTAGACTCACATTGGGTTTACACACAACCTACATTGTACAAACTGGACTTATAACATGTTACCCTAGTTCAGCTAGATCTTATTTTACAGTCTTCTTTGCCATCATTCTTCTTTTATTTCATTACCTTACTTTCCTTGTACCTTTGCTATTTCTCTACATCATTACCTGTATAAAACTGCCATTATCATCAATATAATTGTCTATAATTATTTTATAGTATTTGTCATTACTTGGATTTTTTGGATGAGATGTGCTCGTTCCTGTCCTGATTGGACCTGTCAAAATTTTACAGATGATTGCCCTGAGGATACATGCCCTACATATTATGGACCCGGAGACGGGATGACTACCTTTGGCCCCGACACTCAGGAGTGATCGGGATTTAGTTTAGTAGACTAGCATCTGTTTTTATGTTAAACTTGTTATAGAAGTTTTGAGACTTGTGTAGTATTTGAGATTTATTGAGAGTTGTTATTATTTAGTAGTTGTCTTTCTATTCTTAGTTAACTCTTCTGTGATTATCTTATCGTGCTTAGACTGTGATTGAGTTACAATATTTTATACTTGTCCTCCGTTCGGAGTTGATCATGATGAGTACATTACAATTGCGTGAGTTGCTGGTTAGATAGTAACATAGGACAGCGCTCTACCGTCGACTCTGCGACGTAGGCTGGACGTCGTTACGTATTCGTACCCTCACAGTGGGTGCGGGTCGTGACACATTTTTAGTGGTGGCCCATGCAGGTCGAGTTATGTAGTGGTATTCGAACTAGAGTATCACTACAGCCTGCGATAGGATTGAGAAATAGGCTTTAACGGAGAGGTACTCAATCACAGTTAGGAAAATTCTGCTTCAAATCATGCCATCTACATATCTTACTGATTGTCTTCTTTGAAATAAACTGTCCTCCTTTGATTTATCGATTCCTGCTCAGTATTGACTTTCTTTTCGATCTGTCTTCATGATGGTGGAGACACGATCACATCGCTCTGGTACAGTAGCCGCTGGAGAGGGGTCTGCCACCTCTCGTCCATTACAGCAGCCTGTTGAGACCGTAGCACCTTCTATTTCTGATCAGACAGGGGCTGCTGCAGCTATTGGGGGTATGCCTCCACTTGTTCAGATGACGACCCTAGTCATTCCTGAGATAATTCAGCAGCAGCATCAGCAGCCACCTGTAGGATTGGATGACGCTGCGCACCTGTTTTCATTTATGGAGAGGATCTTAGAGTCCCACCACCACCAGCAGCAACGGTAGACTGCCGATTATTGTCAGGGGATTGACGAGGCCCACCAGCTGGTTCATACTACAGTAGAGATGGTGACAGCTCGGGGGGAGCAGCAGCAGCCTTACCGGAAGGAGAAGGATATTCAGGACTTTCAGAAGATGCATCCTAGAGAGTTCCTGGGTACTGTGGGCATCAATTTTGCAGACGAATGGATCGAGCACATCGAAAAGATATTTCGACTGGAGGAGATACCAGTTCGACTCCATATCGAGGCGGCAGGCAGTCAGATGCAGGACTTAGCCCGTACGTGGTACCAGACAGATCCCAGGGTGGGAGTTGAGGGCCAGACTTGGGCCCAGTTCAAGGAGCTGTTTAAGGAGCAGTTCTTTCCTGATGTGGCCTTGGGGGTATCGAGGCACAGTTTGAGAGCCTGGTTCAGGGGAACCAGTCAGTAGCTGAGTACGCTGGAGAGTTTTGCCGGTTGGCCCGGTTCATTGATGACTTGACTGAGAAGACGAAGGCGAGGAGGTTTCGTCGTGGCTTGATTAGGGAGGTTCGTTCGCTGACTAAGAGCGACCGGAACGCTACCTACGCGGAGATATTTTCTGGGGCTATGGCAGCGAAGGACGACCTGGGGTTGAAGTTGAAGAGGGGTCGGGACTTCCAGGGTGGTAGCAGCCGCGGGGGTCAGGCTAAGAGGCCCCATGTGCAGGCTCAGCAGGCACAGGCACCAGTGAGAGTGCAGCAGGCTCAGCATCAGCCTCGAGGACAGGACCGCAGGGTGCAGACTTGTGCCTACTGCAGAAAGGCAGGACACACTTGGAAGTCTTGTAGGAGGAGATTGAGGGTTTATCTATTCTGTGGATCCGACGCTCACCAGATAGTGGATTGCCCCACAGCACCCCCACTTCGTGGAGCACAGGATCAGAGAGAGGGAGCTAGGCCACCTGTAGCTCAGCACCAGAGGGGTAGAGCTTTTGTGATGGCGGTCGAGGAGACCGACGCTGCAGGTGATGGGTTAGCAGGTTTGTCCCTTTCATTGTTCCTCCCCACTTTCCTGTGTGATTCCCGTAGTACCTGCCAGGATATTGTTTGTGATTGCCAGATAGTGTAGCTACCCTGTTCGATACTGTGGAATCACGACGAGTAAGATTTTGTTTGCATGATTATCTCTTAACCTTGATTGTTTGGGTTTGACCTAGAAGGGTGCGATCATTTTAATTTCGAGGACAAAATTTTTCTAAGGGGGGTAGGATTGTAACACCCAGTTTTCCAGATGAGGGTATTTTTGAAATTTTGTATTTAATTGAATTTAATATTTGGAATTTAATATATTATTAAGAATGGTATGATTTTAATATTATTTAATTGATTGCCATGTATTGTGATTAGCCTAACTTGGTTTGGATCCAACCTAGATTAGTCATAGATAGTCTCAGCTAACCATGGTTAGTGATTATTAGTATTAATTATATTTATTAAAATTAATATGATTTTTTTAGTGATTTTTAGTAGAATTAATTTTGGGCCTATAGTTGACTTTGACTAGTATTGACTAGAAGACTAACCTAGTGACTAACCTAGGTTAAGACCCCTTGGTTAGGTTAAGTAAACTTGTTTTGACCTAATTTAGTGAAGTTTAAGTCATTGAAACTTGTTTGGAGAGATTTGGAGTTGATTTGACTAATATGGCTTATGACTTCATAAGTCATGATTAATGACTTAGGCTTAATAGCCCATAGGCCCACACCATGAACCAAACCTAACCCTAATCAGCCCATGGCAGCCACTATTGATCCTTTCCCCCTATTTAATCCCCTCCTAGAATTTAGGGCTAGCCTCCATTGGGATTTGTGCAAGTTTTGGAAGAGGTGAGTCTCTATCTTTCTAAAATCATAGGAAATCCATTTCAACTCCATTTTCCTTCAAATTAATTGCATTAGGACCTAATTATTCTATTCTTTCTGTTTGTGTAAGAATATTTCAGAGTAGGATTAATTTGTGGGAGTTTTTGAGGCTTGGAGAACCATTCCATTTGGGGCTTTTGTGAGCTTTGCACATCAATAGGTATAATCTATTCTAACCCATGAAATTCCTGTTTAATTGTATTTCTAGGATGCACTAACCTAACTGTAGGAATAGGAATCCCCAGAATTTTGTGTCCTTTCGTGTCCTTTTTGGACACATATCAGTGTTGTATAGAACGTGTTTGTTGAAATGCTTGTGAGAATTAAATATAGTTATTTTTAAAAACTAATTACATGATTTTGTAGCCCTTGACATGCTGATCACAAATCTTAATGACTGAGCACATTTTCGAGCCGTGTCCGTATCCAACATGGACACGAACACGTTGTACGACACTATCGTGCAGTGTCCTGCTGCTCGATCACGATTTCTCCGTGTCTGTGTCACTTAGACACGTGAAAATTGACACACAGCTAGGGGACATGACTGACATCACACCCATAAAGTTTCACGGGTTCTCGTTTAGTGTGCACGAAGAAATCGCGTGTGCACGTGTTTTGCCCTGCACTGTGCATGCGTATTTCGTGTCTCTGATACGGGGCTGTAGATTGGACACGCGACCTCGTGGACACTGTGTAGGCACCTAGATACCTACCCCTATATCTAGACTACCTTTGGACACGAGCACGAGGCTCGAGGGTCGACACACGAGTCCCTGGGACGCTTTGCACCTCTGCACGAGGCTGCCTGTAGTGTATTTTGATACTCTGTGTAATTCATGTTTTTGACACGTCGTGTCCACTTTTGTGGACACGACACGACCTGTAAAACACACTGACATATACATGATCCTTTACCAACCTTTAAAATCAGGATATTAACTGTTATTAGCCTTCGAATTGCATTTTCTCCCAATGTCATGATACTTAAGTTACTGTTGATAAATTCTGAAATTAAACTTGTATTCTAAATTGTTTTGTTGATGTTTTAACTACCAAGATTAGTTAAATTATGTATGTAAGGTTGATGATCATGTTAGGCATGGTTGGGGGTTGATTCCTGAGTTTTTAAATGCATTGACTGATATTACAAACCGAGAACTGTTCTTCCTGAGAACAGTTTACACCACTGTATTATACACACACACAAAAATTACCTTCCTGAGAACTGTTGTACTATCCCACCCACCTATTTGACATGCACACACGAACTTATCTACTGTCACATTATTCACTAATTCATGACCCTACCACACATTGCATTACACTCTAAAACTGAGAATTCACACACACTGTTTTGTATACACTGACACTTGAACTTGATTCCCTGAAAATGTGTTTATATAACCTGAGTTTGAATGTTAATTTGGTTTGGGAATTAAGGTTTTATCTATATATAGACTGGTTTGAGGTGAGGGCAAGCCATAGAGAGTGTGACCTGTGGCCGAGTTGGCCCTACACTGGCCACAGGAAGGGCTCCCTGTTACAGGGATGCCCAGAGCAATGCCTTAGCATTTAGTTGATATGTTCATATTCCCTGAAATCTGCTATGTGTTTGAATTCGAAATTTTGACACTGAGAACTCACACATCCATACACATATTTCAAACTAAGGTATACACACACACTACCTAATCACTGTCACTTTGATTACACACTCACACACATTGTTGGTATTGGTTTGGTTTAAATGGGTTTGGGAATTCGAATGGGTTGAGACTTAAATGGTTTACACCAATTTCAGATTCCTGTAAAACACACTGATTTCCCTTTTCTTAGATAGGTATGTATGCATGAGTGTAAGTATATACCTATCTATATATGCATTTATGTAATACCTATGTAAATATATATGAATGTGTATGGATATATCATTGTATCAATGCAATGTAGTGTATGCATCTATGTAATGTATTTATGCTACATATATATATGAGTTTATTTATAAGTGATATGCATGTATAACATAACATAGGTTATAAGGGTGATTTGTGATATGATATGTATATATACATAGACTATAAGGTTTTAAGTATAGAGTTAGATAGAGTTTGACTCTAGATAATTTAACCCATTTTGGTTGAGGGTTGATACCCCTTTAAACTAGCAATAAATAGTCACAAAACCAAAACCTTAGATATCCATCAAGATAACCCAATTAGCTAAATTAACTTAGTTGACCAAGTTGACTCTTTAACCTAGATTGGACCAATTGACCTAAGTTGACTAGAGTCTGACATAGTTGACTAAGATTGACCTAGTTGACCAAGTTGACTTTGACCCAGAGTTGACCGAGTTTGACTTTGACCTAGATTGGCCTAAAAATCATGCAGATTGCATCATAAACATCATCTGTCTCATTTTAAACATATTATGACCTATATTACTCTGTTTAGGACATTGTGACTCCGGTTCAGACATCTAATATTCATCAGTCATTCAGGGTATCAGGCGAGTACATTCTCTGATAGTTCTTTCATTTTTATGATAATTACTGTGATTCAGTTCTAGTATAGTTCTATTTGATTCTCTGTCACAACATGTATTAATATTTTAGATTCATTTATTCGCAATACATGTACTTGATTTGTCTAACCCTATTACTCGAATCACTCACAAGACTCATCTACTCGAAACACCTACAAGTATTAAATGTACAAATCATACAAAAATCATCATTACAAGAACGATAGCCATCGCTGCTGGGCCCGGTATGCGATGTGCCGTATTCAACAAGAATCACCAAACAAGAATGATAGCCATCGCCGCTTGGCCGAGCGTGCGATGTGCCGTATTACAAGAACGATAGCCATTGCCGCTTGGCCGAGCGTGCGATGTGCCGTATTACAAGAATGATAGCCATCAACGCTTGGCCGAGCGTACGATGTGCCGTACTCATTACAAGAATCACCTACAAGGATTAGTGTACAAGAATCTTACAAGAATCACTTCACTCAAATCATTGAGAAGAATTATCTACTAGAATCATCATGTACAAGAATTATTTACTAGACTCAAATTGTATTAGACTCATATTGGGATTACACATAACCTACATTGTACAAACTGGACTTATAACATGTTACCCTAGTTCAGCTAGATCTTATTTTACAGTCTTCTTTGCCATCATTCTTCTTTTATTTCATTACCTTACTTTCCTTGTACCTTTGCTATTTCTCTACATCATTACCTGTATAAAACTGCCATTATCATCAATATAACTGTCTATAACTGTTTTATAGTATTTGTCATTACTTGGATTTTCTGGATGAGATGTGCTCGTTCCTGTCCTGACTGGACCTGTTGAAATTTTACAGATGATTGCCCTGAGGATACATGCCCTACATATTATGGACCCGGAGACGGGATGACTACCTTTGGCCCCGACACTCAGGAGTGATCGGGATTTAGTTTGGTAGACTAGCATCTGTTTTCATGTTGAACTTGTTATAGAAGTTTTGAGACTTGTGTAGTATTTGAGATTTGTTGAGAGTTGTTATTATTTTAGTAGTTGTCTTTCTATTCTTAGTTAACTCTTCTGTGATTATCTTATCGTGTTTAGACTGTGATTGAGTTACAATATTTTATACTTGTCCTCCGTTCGGAGTTGATCATGATGAGTACATTACAATTGCGTGAGTTGCTGGTTAGATAGTAACCTAGGACAGCGCTCTACCGCCGACTCTGCGGCGTAGGCTGGGCGTCGTTACGTATTCGTACCCTCATAGTGGGTGCGGGTCGTGACACATGGATGTGACTCTGTTAGGCATTGGGTGGGAAAAACAGTTCCTTAACGTATGGGTCCTTTATGCACTTTCCTATTACTGATCCTGCTGGCCTCTGACATTCGAGGAATGTTATGCTTTGAGGTCCCTGGTATCCCGATGGGACTATACCTGAGATTACTGCTACTGAGCCAGATACCCATACGTTGGAGGTTTGTCCTTAACTGCATGAACAAAGTAGTACGTTTAGATTACCTTATTGTTGTCTTATCAATTATTTTATTTGTGGCATATTTTGTATTCAGTATTTATTGCATGTTCTTCCTATATCTTGTTACGTCCCTCTGAGGACCTGGTTATCTCTCCAGGTGTGTGCTTCTGTGATATTGTAGGTATTCTAGCCTTAGCCATGATCATCTCTATTTTTTCGAGGATGATTGCACTTTGATCGTCTTCGTTTCGCTCGCCAAACTGTTTCTTTTGTGATGTATTTCTTTTCATAGTTGGTAGTAGATTTGTCTCCGCCCAACTACATGTACCAATGAAGATTCATAGATGATTATATGATATTCTTTATTCTTTCATTTTGTGTGGATGAGATTAGATTACTCTTTGTTTACTGCATTTTACAGCTTATGTATTTATACGAGGTTTCCATATATTGGAGTATACTTCGTATGTATACAGTTGGCTTGTCTATGTACCTAGTTCTACGTATTTTGGGACAGGAGCGTTACTCTCGCTTTACGCTTATGATTTATCATGTCGCGTAAGTCAACGGAAGGGAGTTGTGCCTTACAACCCATGTTACATGCATCGCCAAGCTTTGCATGTAGGTTTGTAAGGAGAGTTGGTGCATCCAGACTTATTCACGTGCAGGGGCAACCACCATACCTAAGTTCTGTGATGTCCTTGAAGATAGCCCTGTGCTATACGCATTGGGGCTTGTCTTTTTGCTGTGGCGCATAGGCCTTGGAGACTGGCCTTGGGCGCATGTTTCTTGACAGCATGTCTGAGTCTCCTTGATGTGGGCGCATAGTATGGATCCAGTGAGCCTGGAAGCAAAGCCTTGGACGCATGACCCTGGATGCCTAGTCTGTTGAAGATAAAAGCATTCTGGTTGGGGTTATGCGCCCAAACATCCCCTTAGGCGTATGCTTGGTGGAGCAGCGCTACTTTCTTCCAGTTTTCTCTCCTTTATTTTTGAGCCTCACTGGGTTTGCCTAGAGTGTCGCACACCCCGATTCTTGGCATCGTAGTATTTTTCTTTGCCAAGTCTCGAGTATCGAACACTCTGTTGTTGGTTACGCAGGAAAGAAGTCACTGGTCTAGAAGAGCCCGGGACGATGTGAGCCTTCTCTATTTGGGGAACTTCTGTGGCAGAGTCATGCGCCCATGTGACAGAGTCCTCCAGTTTTATATCTGCTATGACAGTAGCAGGATATGCACAGCGAGCCTTCGGAATCCAAGTCTTACGGGACTTGTTTGGCTTCGCTGATTTTGAGGGAGTAGAGCCATCCCTCGAGAGCATCTCTTCGAAAGCCTGCTGATCGAATTTTACGATCAGCACCTTCTGAGTGCTCCCTACTTTGTCGGTATTAGATTGTGTCACCACCTTCTCGTCAGAGAACAAGGTAGTCTCCAGCAGAGTCGCCATTTTTATGGACACACACAAAAAGAAGAAGAAATGCTATCTTTTCTTTATTGGCGCACGGTACCACAAATCGAGTACGCCTGAGAGATCCTGCATGCTGAGGATCCCCGAGTACAAAAAAGAATTATGGGGAATGGGACGATGGAGATCGAGCGGCAGTTGTTCCTTTACTCCATTGACACTCCGATTAAAAAAGTAGGAGAAAATCTAAAAAAATTGCTAACTCTCGGCTCACTGGCAATAAGTGCAGCAATTTGGCTCTTGAAAATGCTCTATGATCTGTGTTTTGAAGAGGGATGAGACCCCTTTTAATAGTCGTTCTGGAGTTGGAATGATGTTATGCACCCATATGAGGAAAACACACTGGTTTTCATATGGGCGCATAGTCCTTCCTTGGGCGCATAGGGTGTAGGCGTATGCAGGCGTTGAGATCGTGGGTTGGTCGTGGTGTTGACGTAGCTGCATGCTTCGGTGCACGACTGCTCGTGGAGACTGACGTGGCCGTATGCTTTGGTGCACATTTTGATCATAGCTTTGACCGAGTCAGGCTTGGGCGCATAGCCCTATTTCAGGCTATGTACCCTCCTTGCTTGGGCGCATAGAGCTTCACAGGCTTGGGCGCATAGAGCTTCATAGGATGATGGGCGCATAGGGCTTCACAGGGTGATGGGCGCATAGGAGCTTCACAGGGTGACTTGAACACATAGGAGCTTCACTTGGACGCATATGTCCTCCTTTGGCTTGGGCACATAAGGCTTTATTTTGCTAAAATTTTCATGCTTCTACAAAGCCATTGTGTGGAGGAGTTTCAATCAAAAATGTATTGTTGATTCCAACATGGAAGCCGAGTATGTGGCAGCCTTTGAGGAGCCAAAGAAGCGGTTTGGCTCAAAAACTTTCTATTGGACTTGGATGTGGTACCTAGTTTGCCTAAGTCTATTACACCTTACTGTGATAATAGTAGTGCAGTTACAAATTCAAAGGAACCACGAGCCTATAAGATAGCATATTGAGCGCAAGTACCACCTGATATGAGATTTCGTAAAGAAAGGAAAAGTTGCTGTGGTCAAGATAGCATCCGTCGATAAATTAGCACATCCCTTTACAAAGAGCTTACGAGCTAAGGCTTTTGATAGTCATGTTGAGGGAATGGGAGTCAGATGTGTAGCAGCATGACTTTAAGTATAAGTGGGAGATTTGTAACAGTATATTGAAAAGCAATGCTTTGAGTATAAGTGGGAGTTTGTTAGGGTTATATACTAAAAGCATCACTTTTGTAGTAAACTTATTTCCTTAAATTTTGAATGAGAATCATATGGACAAATGTTTGTATATTATATTTGTTACAAGTGTTAATACAAATGTCTAATATTCTATATTGTAGATAATATTGTGTGTGGTGTCACGCAAAAGATCTTATTATCAGTTCCCTATGGAGTATATAAATAGTTCACATCATAGATGGACTTGGACAATCTATTGGAAAGTTTGTAGTGTAATCTGGTATTAGTCTATATTGACTATAAGTTTACACTAGTACACTTTGTGTGTATTGAACAGGACCACTTGAGGTTGTTCTCTTTGTACTGACTACATAAGTGAACAAACTCCTCTGTTATTATGGATGCTTGTGCTCTTAATCTGAATATAATAACAAACATGAATATGCAGTGTGCATTACTTTGACTCATGAAAGTGTGAGATTCATTATGGGTCAACAACCTCTATGAATTGGATAATAACATTGTATGTATGATGGGTTGTTGATTATAAATGGAATCCATATCCCGATACATCGAGTTGATGATGTCTCCTTAAGGAGCTCATAAGGATTGTCATGTAAACCCTACAGGTGGATTATATCCGACATGACAAATAAAGTTGAGAGGCACTACTTAAGCATAAAAGATGTCGAATCATTATAGTTGTCAGTAATTTAATTTCATCGACAAACATTCGATATCTTAACATGGGGAGCCAAACGAGCATATAATAAAAGGAGCCCACAAACATAATTTAGGATTAGGGAGGTAGTGCAACAATAGCTCATTAGTGGACCGAGCTATTGTTAATGGGCCTGGATTGTGTGTTCGGGCTGAACACGGAATATTCAGATCCGTTAGGAGGCCTAACCCTAATTTCTCCTCATGGTCCCTGTCGTAGCCTATATATATCCTCTATTCTCTGGCCGCCAAATGACTGGTCAAAAATCTGAAGGTTTCTCTAAATTTGTGATTCACGTAAGGAGAGAAAGAGAGGGATGCCAAGGAAAAGAAAAGGTTGGGAGATCGTCGCCACACGACGTCCAACTCGAGGAAGGAATACGTACAGAAGATCTTGGGGTCATCCGCTCGAGATTGCCAGGAACTACTTGTATTCTACCTACCGCAGGTATAATTCGTGAACCCTAGTTTCCGCCTATGAAGGGTTAGAACACGTATTAAATCTATTTAACTTTCTATCGATCAATATGCACACCGAAGTACGGGTCCTGGGAATCCCCAGTTCTAGCACGACTGTCTTAGGATCATGTAGCAAGCCCGTTCAAAGGTCTGTTTCATCCGTATTATGGTGGCCTTAACCAGCAGAGGTAGCGAGTCTCGTTGATCGTTCCGCAATACTTGTTCTCAACATCTCAAATTCCCCCAAAAAAATGCTTATGGTACCCCAGGGTATGACTTTCAGGAAAAGTTCACACCCATGCATGGGCCTATTCTCTTTGTTAGTCACCATGTAATGCGCAAGGTAAGAACCAATAATTATAAGCAAAATCTCAAGTTCTATCGACGCCATGCCCCAATCACCCCCGTATTGATGCACAATGCCCTAACATATTGGCCGTACTTTCCGAACGCATCATCCAATACGCAAGTCATACAAATAACACTCTAAACCGTCTCACAATACACAGTTCCATGGCAGTTGTGCCACAACTGCATACTTCGATTCATGAAGTATATCTTTCAATATTTTATGACAGTACGATAGCATTGCGTGCTATCTTCCCTCTTCGCAAACAAGCCATATTTTATGAGCCCTATGTGCATTTGTATGCCAAGATATTGTCTTTCAATGTTCTAGGCCTAATGTGTCACGACACGCACCCAATGTAAGGGCACAAGTGCGTAACAGCGCCCAGCTTATGCCGCAGAAACGGCGTAGTATGCTGTAGGTCTGCTATCTAACAATGTATAATAACTTATCATCTCCGAATGGAGGATGTAATATGAATACATATAAACTCAATCACAATCTACCAGGAAGAATATATGGCACGAATAAAGATAAGGATTAAGATAAAGATAAACTCAGAGTGCAAAGTAGCTAACACAAATCTATAGTGAGTCACAAAGTAGTTTAACAAGTCTGAAATAACATAACATGTCTAATATAAAAGCTGGAGACAAAGTCCAGTCAAATCCTAGTCTGACTGAGTCACTGCTAGAGCCTCTTTAGCTGGCACTATCCCTTGCTAGACTAGGGTCTCCTAGTCTACGCCTACTATGTCATGAGGACCGTAGTAGGTAGGACACTCGTCCTCGCCATAATGTGTAAAATTTGGTCAACATCTCCAGTCAGGATTGGAACGATCACATTTCCAACAATAGTTCCCAATAAATGACAAGTGCTATGTAACAGTAAATAGAGAGAATAAACATGTGTAAAATAAATGTACATGAAAGTAGCATGGCAAGGGTAAAGCAGTAAACTATAGCAAGAATAAAGATAAATGTCATGTACAAGAATCATGAACAACTATCTACGTGAGTGAATATTAGCTTTGACAAGTGGCCGGCTTGGAAACTTGCACAAGGTCTACTGGCCTAGTTAATCATACGTGAAGTGTATGATTAACACTCACAAGGATCTGTAAAATGCACAAGGTGGGCATTGACCACATGTCTAGACTAAATATTCCCCCACCCCCGACAGATATAGTAGATCCAACCATGACTCGTTATGACAGGAGATTCTAAGAGAAGGTAGCAAGTCTTCTCGAGAATCGATGTCCATATATTGCACAAGAACTACAAGAAGTCTTGCAAAAGGTACACCAAGGTAAACAAGAAATAACAACCCATGAGGGGATCCATAAAATACCAATCCGTGTGACCAATGTGTCAAGTGTCATGAATATCTACACTAGATACAAGAAATATAGTAATTATCATAAATAAAAAATCATCAGAGAATGTACTCGCCTTGTTCTGAACTGAGGATTCAATACTGCCACTCAATAAGCCTCGAATGGTCAACTCATGCAATAGTCTCCTAATGCTGAAACAGAAAATACCAACGTGTTCAGAATGGTTAAATTAGCTAAGATAGCCTACCCATAAGTCCAATTTTGGATACAGAGGCAAAATGTTAATTTTGGGACAAAATGATGTCCGTCGTTGGACCTGTTTTGCACCGAAAAATGTGCCGATAACTACGGTCTCTAAAGTCATCGAACTTTATATCTACGGATCCGATTTGATGAGACAAACCCAACCGTATGTCCAAAGTTGGATTCTGGTGGACCGTGCACAATTTTGTCGTTGGATCGGGTCACGGGCCCGCCAAGATTGCGTTTCGGTCGACCTTCTCAGAATCGGACCAAACTTGGCGTACAGGACCAAAAAATGACCCGGTCATGTTGGAGCAAGTTTCGTCTCGATTTGACGAACGTGCACAAAGTAATTGGCAAATTCGCAAAAGGTCAAAACGGGGTATCTCGATGGATACGCACTGATTTCGTCGTGCACACGCAACGAAATCAAGTTCCGTCAAATCCCACACGTCCACAACATCCGTACGCACCTTTTGATGCCTACGGGCTGCGACCAAGTCGCCCGGTTTGACAAAACGCATGCCGTATCGGGAAAATTTTCCTGAATTTTGGTTTTTGGAATGCTATTTTTTCTAATTTTTGAAATCAGTTTCTGAAGACGCACTGTCAACGAAATTAGGAAATAAAAGAAGGTTCACAGAGCCCTATAGGTTGTCTACAAGTCCCTTCAAACGAATTTTTAAATCGGTCGAAGGATCGGCGAGAAATCGCCCCCAAAAACATTGATTTGGGAACCTAAATCTGTTCATTCAAACGTAGTTTTTCGACAACTTTGAGTCGAAACAGTAGGGTTTGGTATTGGAAAATCTATTTAATGGGACTCCTAGAGGGTCATATCGGTTATCCGTAGAAATTTACAGATCTCGATTTGATCGAACGTGCACGAAGATACGAGATGGAGAAGGTGGTTACCTGAAAACGGGTTCCTCCGGCCTGTACGCGGGTTGTGCTCCCGCGGCGGCTTCGGGAGATGGTGGGTGGCGCTCCTGCATGCCCCGGTGGTCGTCGGTGTCAGGGAGAAGTCCGGGTTGGGGTTGGCTGTGATTTTTTTAAGAATAACTCTCTCTCTCTCTCACTAAATCATGTTTAAATGAGGCTTTTGGTTGTCGATTTCAAACGGAAAAAGAAGAGAAAAGGTGGATGTGAATGTGTGTTGTGTGAGTATGGAGCTCGGGTTAGCTTAGCTTCCGGTCGTTGGGCTTAGGTTGTGCTAGGTGTGTGTGTGCGTGTGGACTTTGTTTAACTAGTTTAGGTGGTGTTACATTATATATATATATATATATATATATATATATATATATATATATATATATATATATATATATATATATATATATATGAGTGTGTGTGTGTGTGTGTGTGTATATGTATATATATATACCCACATATATTAAATACCATATATATATATATACACATACATGTACAAACATATGTACCTACGTACCAATATAATATATATATATATATATATTTATTCATATAATAAAACTCAATATATATATATATATATATATATATATATATATATATATATATATATATATATATACATATATAAAAAAAGGGTTCCTGAAAATGGGTTCCTGCGGCCTGTACGAGGGTTGTGCTCGCGCGGCTACTTCGGGCGATAGTGGGTGGCGCTCCTGCATGCCCCGGTGGTCATCGGTGTCAGGGAGAAGTCTGGGTTGGGGTTGGCTGTGATTTTTTTAAGAATAACTCTCTCTCTCTCTCTCTCTCTCTCTCTCTCTCTCACTAAATCAGGTTTAAATGAGGCTTTTGGTTGTCGGTTTCAAACGGAAAAAGAAGAGGAAATGTTGATGTGAATGTGTGTTGTGTGAGTATAGAGCTCGGGTTAGCTTAGCTTCTGGTCGTTGGGCTTAGGTTGTGCTAGGTGTGTGTGTGTGTGGACTTTGTTTAACTAGGTTAGGTGGTGTTACATTATATATATATATATACACACACACACACACACACACACACACACACACACACACACACACACACACATATATGTATATATATATATATATATATATATATATATATATATATATATATATATATATATATATATATATATATATATATATATATATATATATTATATATATATATATATATTTATATATATATGTATATATATATATATATATATATGTATATATTTATATATATATCTATATTTATATATATATATATATAATATATATATATATATATATATATATATATATATATATATATATATATATATATATATATATATATATATATATATATATAAAATATATATAAAATTTCTATTTTTAAAATACAATTAAAATTTATTTCCTTTTCTTTTTCATATATATATATATATATATATATATATATATATATATATATATATATATCAAAAAAATTGTTTAAAATTATCCAGGTAATTATATTTACAACAATAATTTAAATAATTATATAAATATTAAAAATAATGGAAATGACCATATTATCCTTATTGAGGAAAGTGAGGGTGACAAATCCACCCTCCTTAAAAATAATTTCTTCCTCGAATTAGAACAAACTAGCACAAGAATACAAAAAGAAAACAAAAGAGCAATACCTCATGGCTCGAAGAGATAAGGGAAATGCTCCCGCATGTCGTCTTCTCTCTCCCAGGTAGACACCTGGAGAGTGATGTCTCCATGCAACTCGAACCAAAGGAATGACCTGGTTTCGGAGCACCTTCTCCCGACTATCCATAATCTCCACAGGCTACTCTGGATAACGGAGAGTAGGCCCCACCTCTATCGCAAAATGATCCGATACATGGCTAGGATCTAACATGTACCGTCTCAGCTGCGACAGGTAGAATACATTGTGCACTCCCTTGAGCGTAGGCGGTAACTCCAGTCGGTATGCCACTGCACCGACCCTCTCTAGGATAAAGGTCCGATGAATCACGAACTAAGTTTTTTGTCCGGGCCAAAGCGAATCGTGCCCGCATCGACGAAATCTGCAGAAACACAAGCTCACCAACCTAGCACAAAACACGAACTTAAAACTCGATCTAAAATAAACAATCACAATCAGACTCAAACACTAGAAAAATCTTAGCTATACCTCAAACTCCAAAGGTCTCCGATGGCAATCGGCCCAATACCGCTGTCTATCCTGAGCCACCCGAAGTCTATCCCTGATCACCGTGACCTTTTCAGCTGTATCCACAATTATCTCAGGGCCAAGCAAAATTCTCTCGCCGATATCGTCCCATGACAAGGGAGTACGGCACATCCGTCCGTATAGAGCCTGAAATGGTGACATCTTTATACTAGCTTGGTAACTGTTGTTGTAAGCAAAATCTACCAAGTGAAGATGGTCCTCCCAAGATCCCCCAAAATCTAGCACACAAGTATGAAACATATCCTCGAGTGTCTGGATGGTCCTCTCCGACTGCCCGTCCGTCTGGGGGTGATACGTGGTACTAAACTTAAGCTGAGTGCCCAAGCTAGCCTGTAAACTCCTCCAAAAATAAAAAGGGAAATAACTATCCCGATCCGAGATTATTCTTACCGGGACCCCGTACGAACGGACTATCTGCCGTACGTACATCTCTGCCAGCTTCTCCATAGACAAATCTACTTTGAAAGGCAAGAAGTGGGCCGATTTGGTCAATCTATCAACGATGACCCATATCGCGTCTTTCCCTCCTGGAGAATGCGGAAGTCCAGACACAAAGTCCATAGTAATGTGCTCCCACTTCTACTCTGGAATGGGTAGTGACTATAGCAGACCTCCTGGCCTTTGTCTCTCAGCTTTCACATACTAGCACGCTAAGAATCTAGATACAAACTGAGACACCTCGCGCTTCATGCCATACCACCAAACATGCTGTCTCAAGTCTCTGTACATCTTGTTGGCATCAGGATGCATAGAGTACTGAGAACAATGTGCCTTCTGAAGAACCTCCTCCCGAAGCTCTCCGTTCGGTACGCACAATCTAGTGCCATGCCTCAGTAACCCATCCTCGGTGATAGATAAATAATGCAATAATCCTGCCTGTACCTGCTTCCTGATGACGCTCAGAGCTTCATCCTCAAACTGTGCTGCTCTGATCCAGTCCATCAACTCAGACTGGATCTGTAAGCCCTACACCTGCTTTTCGATCCCAGGGACTATAACCTTAATGCCTAAACTCTCCAAATCTGCCAAAAGGTGACGGTCCATCGTCATACACATGGCTACCAGATACCTGCTTAAAGCATCGGCAACCACGTTGGCCTTCCCTGGATGGTACTGTAAGGATATATCAAAATCATTCATCAGCACTAATCATCTCCTCTGTCTCATATTCAGTTCCATCTGTGTAAACATGTACTTCAAGCTCTTTTGGTCAGTAAAGATCTCCACAAGCTCTCCGTACAGATAGTGTCTCCACAGCTTAATAGCAAAAATGACTGCTGCCAACTCCAAGTCATAAGTCGGGTAGTTCTTCTAATGCGGGTGTAACTGCCTGGATGCATACGCAATCACCTTCCTATGCTACAGAAGAACGTATCCCAAACCTTTTTCCGAAGCATCACTGTAGATCGTGAATCCTTCGAACCCAGATGACAACGTCAAAATAGAAGCCGATGTCAACCTCTTCTTTAACTCTTCAAAGGCGACCTGGAACTC
Organism: Iris pallida; assembly: GCA_029216955.1. Classification (NCBI taxonomy): domain Eukaryota; kingdom Viridiplantae; phylum Streptophyta; class Magnoliopsida; order Asparagales; family Iridaceae; genus Iris; species Iris pallida. The sequence goes on from JANAVB010026400.1 coordinate 2,460,392, forward strand.
CTCCTACCAAAAAAACTCTACGTCCTTCCTGGTGAGTCGGTTCATTGGCTCGGCAATCCTAGAAAAATCCTGTACGAACTTCCTGTAATAGCATGCCAAGCCCAGAAAACTCCGAACCTCTGCAGCTGAGCTCGGTATAGACCAGGACTCCACTGCTATGATCTTCTTCGGATCCACTGAAATCCTATTCCCAGATACGACGTGGCCCAAAAATGCCACTCGATCCAAGAAGAATTCGTACTTCGACATTATCCCATACAGCTGCTCCATTCTGAGAGTCTCTAATACACTCCTCAGATGCTCCTCGTGCTCTACTAGCATCTTTAAATTAATAAGAATGTCATCGATGAAAACCACGACGAACTTATCAAGGTACTGCTAGAATGCCTTGTTCATCAAGTTTTTGAACACCGTCGGGACATTAGTCAACCCAAACGGCATAATAGTGAACTCATGCTGGCCGTAACGAGTCTGAAAAGCAGTCTTCGGAATGTCTTCCCTCTTTACCTTCAGCTGATGATATCTAGACCTCAAGTCTATCTTTGAAAATAATTTCGCGCCGCTCAACTGATCAAATAAGTCATTGATCCTCGACATCGGATATTTGTTCTTGATAGTGAGGTTGTTCAATGCCCTGTAATCTATGCACATACGCACCGATCCATCATTCTTCGGTACAAAAAAATACCGGAGCACCCCAAGGCGAAGAACTACACCTGATGAATCCCTTGTCCTACAACTCATCCACTTGTTTCTTCAGCTCCTTCAACTCGCTTTGGTTTACTCTATAAACATGCTATGAGATAGGCTCTGTGCCTGGCACCAAGTCTATAAAGAACTCAATATCCCTGTCTGGTGGCATCCCCGACAACTCGTCTGGGAAGACATCCATAAACTCTGCAATCAAGGGATAAGGCAGCTCCTGGTTTTCCACCATAACTCCGTAAATAGCACTATCAGTCTGTCCCGCTGCTTCCCTAGCAATCTTAAATACTAGCTCCCTTGGAGGACTGAACACAACTCTACCTCCTCTATAATCTATGCTAGCAAAGTGCCTACTCAACCAATCCATCCCGAGTACAATATCGTAGCTCGAAAGTGGCATTACGAGCAAACACGTTCTCAATTCCCGGCCTCCCAATAAAACACTCCGCCCCTTGCAAACATCACCGACCAGAATAATACCTCTCCCGGTCATGATCTTGCAAGTCCTACCCAAAGGTTCAGCAGGTAAATGATGCTTGAGAGCAAAAGATACAGATATAAAGCTATGGGATGCACCACTATCGAATAAAGCTAAAGCCAGAATGGAATAAAAAAAACAAATCCTGCTATGATATCACCGACGGGCTCGGTCTCCTCAACAACCAGAGCAAACGCTCTGTCCTGAGCACCCCTCTACTGCTGGTGCTGAGCAAATTGCTGCTGTTGTGTCGGAAGTAGTGGACCCCTCGGCTGTACTGCAGGTGGTTTTGCTGGTTCTTTTGGAGCTGCACCTGCTCCCTGGACTGCCCTGTGAAGGTTCGCAGGATACTCCCTCAACTGATGGCCTGTAGCACCACAATAGAGACACACCCCCAGCCTCTTCCTGCAAACCTCTCAAATGTGTCCAGGCTTCTTGCAGAAGTGGCACTAAGGGATGTGATGCACCTACCTCTGTTGCTGCTGTGATGTCTACAGAATGGGTGCCGCCTTAGCCGGAGTCTGAAGCTACTGTGGTGCCTGGAAAGAACGGTACTGGAGCTGGGGACGCTTAGCAGCCCCCACGCTGCTAGTAGCCCCCAAAAAGAAATAACGGTCCCTCTTCGGCTTCAGGCCCAACTCTCGCTCCACCTTGGTCTCCTCAAAAACCTGGTAATAACTCAACCATGGTGACCATAGATTGGTCATGCCCAACCATTTCAATCTTGATTCTTTTTGAAAACATTTGGTTGTCAACTAGACCATTTGACCGAATATTGATTGTGCCAAATCACAGTCTCCTTTTTGTCTATTATCTTTATCATTTTGCTCATATCCATGATTACGCGTGACTAAATAGATCATGAATCATATCACTCCCTTGATTATACCATTCGTCGTATTATTCAGATTAATTAAAATTTGGTTCCTTGATTATTCTTCATAGTCGTGCCTAATCATGTCCTTTAAAATTTCTAAGGTAAAATATTCTAAGGTGGGTAGGTCGTAAGCCCACTTTTCATTTTCTTACGTTTTTCATTTAGTTTATTTTAGTTTAAGTATTTTTCCAAATCGTAAAATAATTTTTATTCTATTTCTATTATAGATATTTTTGAAAAAAAAGGATTTGCCAAATTTTAGAAGGGATGTTATTCTAGGATTATTCGAATTACTATTTTATCAAGAGTTATATTAAATTCAAATTATTACTATATTATTTTAGAAGATATTATATTTGTGAAAAATATAAAGCTATAAATATCTGAATTATTCTTAACAATATTTTGACAATTGATTTATTACAATGATTATTTAAAGTAATAGGTATTATTTTAGACAATATTTTATGATTGATTTGGAGTATGATTGGGTCAAATCCCTTGTTTCCAAAACCCCCAACCATCTAAATCCTTATCCCTAATTCCCAAAATCAAATCCACATCCCTAACCCTAATTCCCAAATCTAATTCAATTTCTTAAACCTAATCCTAGATTTCCCTTTCCAGAGTTTCAGAAATTTCTATTCATTTATTCATTGACATATTTTATTTGTCGGGGTTGAAGGCAGATTTTGTTGATACTTTGTTTATGATTATTTTCCTTATCAAACTTGTTTCAAAATTAAAAGAGAATTTTAGGGCTTTTAGAGTTTCAAACACTTTCTTCCTATTTTATTTATTTTATTTGATCAATTTCTTTTATCATAAATTTCTACTACCTTTCACCAATCTACCAAGTCTGCATATCCTAGTAGTCCTTAAATTCGAGGACGAATTTATTTCTATGGTGGGTAGATTTGTAATCCCCATCCCAAAATTTTAATATATTTTTATTTTATTTTATTTGAATTGCAATTTTTAGTTTTATAAATATTTAATTAATTGATTATTATTGAAGGCCCTAAGTCATGGTTAGGATTGGAGTACAAGATGATTAGAAATCGTGGCACGGATAGCGTTATCACGTGCCTTGACTAATGTGTTAGCTATGGTAGGGAAGATCCTGCCATAAGTATGTTCCAACTAGGAAAACCAGGCCAAGTTACGACTTAAAATCTATAAATAATTTAATTATGTTATTTATTAATATTATGACTTATAGAAAATCCGATTGTGCCGATTTAGTCCGGACTTGGCCAAGCCCACGTAGGCATGCAGCGAGACCAAAGATGCCCACGTAAACATATTTATGTATGTGCATATATATATTTTTGGGAAACGCCAAATATTTTCTAAATATAAATTATACGTATAATATGGATATTAATAAAATCAGATGGTATTTTAGAGTATTTAATGTTATTATTGTGGTTATTAAATATATAAATTATTTATTATTAATAGTTATTATTATTTTATTCTTTATCAAAGAAATATATATGTATATATATTTATATATGCCTAAACTGGATCTAGACTAGAGAACGATATTATGGAGTTTATTTAGACATGTTTATATGTAAAGATATATGTGTGTATGTGTATATATAAATATATATTAGTATGTATACATATATGTGTATATATATAATAGTTGATAAGTGTAATAAAAAAAGAAAATAAAAATAACCCCAAAGGCCCTGAACCGGAGCCCAGGCCTGACTCCCTACAGCGTACATATATGCGTCGAGAGGGGGAGGTGTTCATCGAAATCCTAACTCCAAACCACCCCCATGCCACCCCAGTGCGTCACATGCGCGCTTGTGCATCATCGGTGAGCGGCCAGAGTGTCGCCAAGTCGACCGTGCGTACGGCCAGGCCGAGGAGAAACGATAGTAGGAGACTACGGGAGAGGCAACTTTGAAGCGAGTTTTCGTCGCGTAGAATAAATCATTTTTTGAACCACTTTATCAGGTGTGTACACAACCTATAGGTCTGTAAGTCTCTTCAATTAGTTTTATTTGTATGATCTAGATAACCCAAAAAATCGACTCGAGGTTCGACGAAAATCTGTTAAAAATAGGACATATAAAATAGTCCCAACCCCATATTGGAAGGCAGATTTCTGCCAAACCATAGTGATATTTAGAAATTTATTTAAAGGAGATTATAGCCTATATAAACAGTAAAAACACTGTTATTACTTTTAATTATAGATGAATATACAATGAGATTATTTAGATAGAAAATAAAGAAAAAATACGAGAGTTGTTTTAAAAAAAATATAGAAAAACCTCCGAGACGATGTACGTCCCGCCAAACCGGGCAACGTGGTCGTGAACCGAAAGCATCGAAAGGTGCATATCGAGTTTGCGGACGTATGGGCTTTGACGGAATTCAAATTGGCTGCATATGTGCGACAAATTTGATGCATATCCGTCGAAATTTACCGTATCGGCCTCTTTGCAAATTTCTCAATTACTTTGTTCTCGTTCGTCAGATCGAGACGAAACTTGTGCCAACAGGACCGTATTATTTTTTTGGTCCTGTAAGCCAAGTTTGGTCCGATTCTGAGACAGTTGATCGGATTATCGTTTCGCGGGCCCCATGATCCGACTCAACGGGCAATTTTGTGCACGACTCAGCGAAATCTAACTTTGGACATACGGTTGGGTTCGTATCATCAAAACGAATCCGTAGACACGTAGTTTGGCAACTTTAGAGACCATTGACGCTGGCACGCTTTTCAGTACAAAGCGGTTCCAACGGCGGACACCGTTTTGACCCGAAATTACCGTTTTTCTTGGGTCCAGAATTGGACTTATGGACATGCAATCCTAGCTAAGTTGACTATTCTATAAATATTGGTAATGTTTATTTCAGCATCCGAAGACTTTTGTAAGTGTTGACTTTAGTGACTCATCTGAGTGGTTGTACTATCGGTTTCACCAGCTAAGGACCTCAGGCAAGTACACTTTCTGATTACTTTTCGATTCATAGTAGTTTATACATTGTGTGTTTATACATATGTCTTATTGCTTGTTGATACGCTCATCACACGAAAATTAGTATCATGGATCTCTACTTACTATATTTCATGATTATCATATTTTCGTGTTTTGTGATTTATTCGAGTCCATGAGTACTAGTCGGGAGGAGAAATATCTTAGTAGACATGTGAACTATCCATTACCCATCTCTCGTGTCTTTCGTGGAGAATAGAAGCTGCACATGACACGTGCAGGGTGCCTAATTTACCCCTCGCCGTTTACATGTCGAAACTGATATTTCAAAACACAGATAGTTATCTTTTATTTTTTTCTTTGTTTTCTTCACCACTTGCCATGACATCAGTTACTTTCTAGTTTTCATCTCACATATGTTATTTTCATGTCTTGTGAATTCTATTGTGTTTTCGTATTGCCGTTGGTTTGTGTGCTTGTTCCATTCCTGACTGGAAACCAATATTTTTTAGGTTAGCTATGGCTTCACTTAGCTTTGGAAGATACGGGTGTACTTGCAGGAAGAAACCTAGAAATAGATAGATGTGGTGTCATTTTTATTAATTGTGAAAACCTTGTACTTTCTTTAAAAATGTAAATGTTGTAAATACTGTAATCAATTTAGAAATATGAATGAGCAATAAAGTTTATTTTGAGCATTTATTTATTGCGGGCTTGATAGCATTCTATCGCCGACTCTGCGGCGTAGGCAGGTTTAGATACGTCTCGTATCTGAAAAGCGGGTGTGGGCCGTGACAAGTTTTTGTGGTGGCCCGGGCAGGCCAGTCTTCGCAAATTGTGCGAACTCGTGGTAGTACTATATTAGTCGTACTGCTGCGAGCCTGCGACTAGGAATTGCTCATTCACAATTAGGATTGAATTTATTCTAGAAGAATAACTAGGACTAGGAGTCCCTTATGTAATTTGGTCATAGGGTAGTTAAGGTTGCTACATAGGCCATATGATTTTAGTAGGAATTGATGAATCATAAATCCTAATGGATACTTAAGAATTTTCGTAGGTGAATATGTTATTTTATTTTGATATGATGGTAGGATCAAGGTAGGTAGACTATTCACTTAGTAAGTCAAGCCTTCCTAGAATCAATACTCTAACCTTGATAAAATGTTAAATATTTCCCTTTTACCCTCTTTACATATCATCCCCATATTGTCACTAGTCCAAACTACTTATTTATTTTTCTTTGCATTTTGCTATATGAGTTTTATAATTTCTGATTCTGTTACCTCCACTGAATCTCGAGTTCAACGACTTTTTTCCCTCAATCATTTGTATATACATGAAATAGGGATTATAATGTTTTATACTTATCTTGTCTTTGGTTATTCCTCCCAAATTAATCATTTCATTTTCAATATTTGAAACCTATAGGACCAACACTTGCATTTTTCTATCTTGAACATTTGTGTAATTTTAATTTTCCACCCCTCTAAATCTCATTATCATATAGTAGAATTCTTATTGCTTAATCATCTCCCATTAGCCAGGGATAATTATTTTATCAATATTTTATTTTTAATCCCTTGAGTTTGCGCCTAACATGATTCATTATTCCTATATCTACTCTTAGTTAGCTATATATATTTTCCCCTCGATCTTGAATATTAGAGGACTAGAAATCAAGGTTTATATTTCTCTCGTCTTCGACCTTTTCTCTCTAACCAATCGTTTGATTTTCAAAACGAATACTTTCACTTCAAGGATAGATATGTACACTCTTCCTGTCATATTAATTTGTTAAATTTCTAACTTTCTCTACAATGAATAAATTTGTTTAAGAATTTTTGAAGCTCTTTTAAAATTTTGTAGATATAGCTGAAATAATTTTGATGACTTGTGATGGCAAGACGGTAGCACACTGTCGTCACTTATTTGAACTATCGAGACTGCGGGTTCTCTGCAGCCAGCAGCGCACTAGCATGGCAGGACCCCAAAGTTGTAGTTTCAATTAAGGTAGATTATCGAATATCATAAAAGCTATGCCTTGTTTGTCCTATTCAATCTTTAGTTATTATGTACATATTGGATAGGGTCGATAGAATGTTCGATACCATACCATAACCTGAGTCACGATACCAAGGGTTTACTACAGCCAGATGTACACTGGCGGGGTGGGAATTTTCGGTAAAGTGACTTCACGTATACATATGGTTTTCGAATGTTATAGATACTATATCCTTGTGGCATGTGACTGTTGATTTTCATGGTTCACAACTTCATGAACTCTCGATTAAAAATTTGAATAGTTCTCACCCCTTTCATTTCTTGAATCATTTCTTTTACCTTTTTACTCTGTCGTGTCGTTATTAGTTTTCCTATAAGTCATTTAAACTTAATTTGATTTCCTTCCACTAGATTCATAATCACACCAAGATTATGATTCTATGATCATTCCTACACAATCGATCGTGTTAGAACGATTCCGATTTAGATCATCCTTAAATACCTTTTGATCACGACTAGACTATTTGATTCTATTTTGATCGTGCCAATTCGCCTGTCCTCCTAGAATTTGATTCTAAGATCATGCTTAAATAATTTTGTTTAACTAGTTGTTCGTACCAAGATGATTTCAATTTTGATCGATCTTAAACAATTTTTATCAAGACTAAATCATAATCGTGCCTATAATTTCAACTTAATTATAGCTAAGGTTATACTTTCATTCCAACTATGGTCATGACTATTTTGATCATGATCATGCTCGTGCCAACTTTCTATTTTTCACCCTGCTTGGATGACTTGCACGATTAGCCTTGATCGTGACTGCATCTTAAATGCGACTAAAATCCTGTTTAGATTTCATCGAGAACTTTGGTCATTCCTCAAAAAGCTGGTAATGACTCAACCATGTTGACCATATCTTAATCATTTTTGAAAATATTTGATTGTCAACTAGACCATTTGACCGAATATTGATCGTGCCAAATCACACTCTTCTTTTTGTCTGTTATCTTTATCATTTTGATCATACCCATGATTACGCGTGACTAAATAGATCATGAATCATATCACTCCCTTGATTATAGCATTCGTCGTTTTATTCAGATTAATTAAAATTTGGTTCCTTGATTATTCTTCATACTCGTACCTAATCGTGTCCTTTAAAATTTTCTAGGGTAGAACATTCTAAGTGGGTAGGTCGTAAGCCCACTTTCCGTTTTCTTACATTTTCTATTTAGTTTATTTTAGTTTAAGTATTTTCCCAAATTGAAAAATAATTTTCATTCTATTTCTACTATAGATATTTTTGAAAAAAAAAGATTTGCCAAATTTTAGAAGGGATATTATTCTAGGATTATTAGAATTACTATTTTATCAAGAGTTATATTAAATTCAAATTATTACTATATTATTTTAGAAGATATTGTATTTTTGAAAAATATACAGCTATAAATATCTGAATTATTCTTAACAATATTTTGATAATTGATTTATTACTAGGATTATTTAAAGGAATAGGTATTATTTTAGACAATATTTTATGATTGATTTGGAGTATGATTGGGTCAAATCCCTAGTTCCCAAAACCCCCAACCATCTAAATCCCTATCCATAATTCCCAAAATTAATTCCACATCCCTAATCCTAATTCCCAAATCTAATTCAATTTCTTAAACCTAACCCAAGATTTCCCTTTCCAGAGTTTCAGAAATTTTTATTCATTTATTCATTCACATATTTTATTTGTCGGAGTTGAAGGCAGATTTCGTCGATACTTTGTTTATGATTATTTTCCTTATCAAACTTGTTTCTAAATTAAAAGGGCATTTTAGGGCTTTTAGAGTTTCAAACACTTTTTTCCTATTTTATTTATTTTATTCGATCAGTTTCTTTTATCATAAATTTCTACTACCTTTTACTAATCTACCAAGTTTTCATATCCTAGTAGTCCATAAATTCGAGAACGAATTTATTTCTAAGGTGGGTGGATTTGTAATCCCCTTCACAAAATTTTAATATATTTTTATTTTACTTTATTTGAATTACATTTTTTAGTTTAATAAATATTTAATTAATTGATTATTAATGAAGGCCCTAAGTCATGGTTAGGATTGGAGTACAAGATGACTAGAAATTGTGGCACGGATATCGTTATCACGTGCTTTGACTAATATGTTAGCCATTGTAGGGAAGATTCAGCCATAAGTATGTCCCAACTAGGAAAACCAGGCCAAGTTGCGACTTGACCTCTATAGAGAATTTAATTAAGTTATTTATTAATATTATGACTTATAGGAAACCCGGTTGTGCCGATTTAGTCCGAACTGGACCCGGACCGGGCCATGCCTTTGTAGGCATGCAGCGAGACCAAAGATGTCCACGTAACATATTTATGTATGTGCAAATACTTTGTATATATTTTTGGGAAATGCCAAATATTTTTTAAATATAAATTATACCTATAATATGGATATTAATAAAAACAGATAGTATTTTAGAGTATTGATACGATTTCTGGAGCCCAGTAATGAGGGTATATGATATGCCCACCCGAAACTACTATTGAATTATTTTAGTTACTATTAGAATTATTATCATTATTGTTAATGTTATTATTTTGGTTATTAAATATATAAATTATTTATTATTAATAGTTATTATTATTTTATCCTTTATCAAAGAAATATATATATATATATATATATATATATATATATATATATATATATATATATATATATATATATATATATATATGCCTAAACTGGATCTAGACTAGAGAACGAAATTATGGAGTTTATTTAGACATGTGTATGTGTATATATGTAAATATATATTAGTATGTATACATATATGTATATATATATTAGTTGATAAGTGTAATAAAAAAAGAAAATAATAATAACCCCAAAAGCCCTGAACCCGAGCCTAGGCCTGACTCCCTGCAGCGTACATATATGCGTCGAGAGAGGGGGGAGTGTTCATCAAAACCCTAACTCCAAACCACCCCTACGCCACCCCAGTGCGTCGTGCGCGTGCCTGTGCATCACCGACGGGCTGCCAGAGTACCGCCAGGCCGACCGTGCATGCGGCCAGGCCGAGGAGCAACGACAGCAGGAGACTACGGGAGAGGCAACTTTACGGCGACTTTTCGTCGCGTAGAGTGAATCGTTTCTCGAACAACTTGATCAGGTGTGTACACAACCTATAGGTCTGCAAGTCCCTTCAATTAGTTTAAATTTGTATGATCTAGATAGCCAAGAAAATTGACTCGAGGTTCGACGAAAATCTGTTAAAAATATGAGATATAAAACAGTCCCAACCCTATATTGGAAGGAAGATTTCTGCCAAACTATAGTGATATTTAGAAATCTATTTAAAGGAGATTATATCATATATAAGCAGTAACAAAACCCTGTTATTAATTTTAATTATAGATGAATATACAATGAGATAATTAAGATAGAAAATGAGGAAAAAATACGAGAACTGTTTTTAAAAAATATAGAAAAACCTCTGAGACGACGTGCGTCCCGCCAAATCGGGCGACATGGTCGCGAACTGAAAGCATCAAAAGGTGCGTATCCACTTTACGGACGTGTGGGCTTTGACGGAATTCAAATTGGTTGCGTGTGCACGACAAATTTGATGCGTATCCCTCAAAATTATCGGCCTCTTTGTAAATTTTCTGATTACTTTTTGTACGTTCGTCAGATCGAGACAAAACTTACGCCAACAGGACCGTATAGTTTTTCTGGTCCTGTATGCCAAGTTTGGTCCAATTCTGAGACAATTGATCAGATCGTTGTTTCGTAGGCCCCACGATCCGACTCAACGGGCGATTTTGGGCACGACTCACCGGAATCCAAATTTGGACATACGGTTTGGTACATATATCAAAACGAATCCAGTAGACATAGTTTAACAACTTTAGAGACCATTAACTCTGGCATGCTTTTCGGTGAAAAGCGGTTCCAATGGCGGACATCGTTTTGACCTAAAATTACCGTTTTGTCCCTGTGTCCAGAATTGGACTTATGGACAGGCAATCCTAGCTAATTTGACTATTATGAAAATGTTTGTGATGTTTATTACAGCATCCGGAGACTTTTGTATATTTTTTTGTACTATTGGTTTTACCAGCTAAGTACTCAGGCAAGTATACTTTATGATTGCTTTTCGATTCATAGTAGTTTATACATTTCGTGTTTATACATATATCTTGCAAGCTTTTTGATATGCTCGTCATACAGAAATTAGTATCATGGAGCTCTACTCACTATATTTCGTGATTATCATGTTTTCGTATTTTGTGATTTGTTCGAGTCCATGAGTACTAGTCGGGAAGAAAAATATCTTAGTAGACGTGTGAACTATGTCACGCCCCGCTCCCATAGGAGCGATCGTCCTCTCTAAGGCATGATGCCACACGAGCCTAGATTGCACTCGTGCAAGACGGGTTCCATTATAGCCGATTTCAGCGGCTGCAACGGGGTCGTCGTGCAGAAGTCCCAAGCAGAGACATTGAATATAGTAGCAAAAATTTGAAGCTAAACACATGTTATTCAAAAGAAGCTCTTTATTGGTATTGAAACAAAGGTGCAAGACCAAGATTACAAGTCACTCAAGCTCACTCTTCTCACATTACAAGTCACTCAGCTCTCTCTCATCTCTCAAATACAATTCTTGAGCCAGCAGATGCTTCGGAAGGCGACGTCCATACATTATGTCCCATATAAGTCTTGCCTCCATGCGGCCACACGCTTCGACTCGCCAAGGAACTCCGTAACTCGACGCATCCAAGTGAGCTCCGTGCGACGTGCTTCTACCTGTGCCTGCACATGAAAACTATGTGGGTATCATTACTCAACTGTACTGGTGGAATGAGCTTCCCGCCCACCCATGCAAAACTGACACGTTCATTTACTTTGTGCAATATAGTCCCTTTATGTTTGTCTTTCTACTCTTGTATTAGGATCAGTTTTAGGACAGACGGCTTGGCCTAATTTGTGTCTCAAGACCATCCCATGCTTGCATCAGCGTTAACCTATCAAGTCGTGCTTACTTTTCGGCCCGTAATCAAGACGCAACTACTCGATGAGACTCCATTTCCATGTGACCGTGCTACAAATCTATCAGTGCCATGCCTCGCAACTCAGTGTGACATAACCATATTGCCGCCTCGCGGCCCTTGCTACTTTGATCACCAACTGACCCAAATAAGACTTATGGGCTAAGTGTCATTCGATCGACTTTGCCTTGCGGCATTTTCTAACTTAAACTCAATATGACTCAAATTCAACTTATGCAACTTATATGCCGACAACTTAAGACTTGATGCTACATCTCGTGCCGAAGCACATCGCCTACGTTGAAACTAAATCTTAGGCCCAACATTGTGTTCTAACTGTACACACACATTTAACTCAACTCAATCCAAAGCACACACGCGGATTGCCGTCCGTGCCGAACTCATCTATATGAGGTTATTAGCACCATAAGCTATTTTGGACACATAACTGGTATATGATGGACCGGTCAAAGCAAGTAGCTAACCCAATAAGCGTCCACCGAATACTTGCCTTATGGCTCAGCTACCATACTCACATTCACCCACGGTTTCCTCCTAGGCCGAGTCGGTCCCGTGGCCTCAGGTTGCCGTTCAAGGAACCATCGCCCTTGTCGATAAGTTGTCCATGACCATGCAAGACTCGACTCAAACTAACGTCTCACACAGTCATCCTTCTTTCAGTGTTACCATCTCCTTCAAAACCAAGTTCAAGACTCCTATCCTTGTGACCCCACGACGATCCACGGTCGCGAGCATTCATTCCATGTTACCCTATCATTTTATTCAACTCAGAACGACCATTTGATAGTCATTTTTCTAAACTGGACTTGAAATCAACCGTAGCTTGTGCCTTAAACACTAAGTCCGTGAATCGTGCCTTAAGCCAACTGTATTCTATGTGACACTATCGATCAAGTTATACTCCAAATGAGTAGCTTTGAGACCGTAGGACTTCGCGACTATACCCAGCCGTAGAACTCTTGGGACCGTGCTCGCTACTACTCCGATGGCGTAACATAACTTTGCCTAAATTTATCGTGCAACAACTTGACGAGCAAAGGGCTGCGTCAAGTCTTGTATCGCAGAAACGTGCCGTGCACATGTTCGACTTTGAATGACCAAATCATTTGGGTGCCTAGACTTATTTCATAAGCAGTTCAACACAACTTAACTCATGGGCAAGCCAAGGCTATGCCAAGCTGGGACGATGGGAACGTACATGCTTTATGAAGCATTCATGCGGGCGACGCCTATGACTTAGGCTACGTTCATAACTTTGCCAACTCAAACAAACTTTCCTTCTCCCAAGCCACGGAACGAAGGATCAAGTGTTATTTTCAAAGCAAGTCGTGCACCAACTCTAAGCCGACCGTTGGACCTTTCCATATTCTAACTCAATTTGACCCGTCGGGATTATTCCCTTATCTATGTGGATTCGTCTTTTTATTATCAAGCCTACTTGTGCAAGTTGAAAATATGCGATTTATTATGTGAAGGCTAAGATGAGGGAAGTTCGCCGAAACTACCCTACTTGAGCGAGGAGTCGCGACCGAGCGATGTCTTCGAGCTGCCGTTGCAAGGCTAAGTCCGAACGTCGTCGGCGTTCCGATTCCTCTGATTGACTGAGCGGGACGGGGCACTACATCATACGCCACTCAGAAAAAGTTTCGTCCTCAAAACTAACTGAGTACACTTATAGTCTTATCACTTTACTCAACATTCAAGGGCTCTCGCACATACTACTCCTATGTGTTTTCTTAATTTGAGCCATGCTCGCACTACCATCACATTTCTTTGAAACTTTATTTCTAAATCCTTGACACTTTTCCATTCCTCAAGTCTCACTTGATTCAACGTATCACTTAGTTGGATCGTGCACATATTCCAGCGTCCCCAGAATACATGTATTTCAGCCAAGCCTCGTGATAGAGAATCCGTCAACACCACTCGAGTCGTATCGTGCACATATTCAAGTGTCCCTGATATACATGCATGTCAACCGAGCCTCGTGAGCGTGCTTCCACAATTCCTATCACTCCGCACCAGGCCGTTTGCGTAACCGCTAGGCTATGTCTTTAGGCTAAAGTCATCCGTCAGTATTGGAATCATAGTTCCCAAACAATAATATCAACACTGACCCCATCCCAAGGTCAAACCAAGTTAATTGTACGGGGTTTTCTACCCAAGCTCGTATCACTCTAATTTCTAGACATCGAGCATCGATTTCCTAGACACATCCCAATATCCCGTCACGCGGTGTCTAAGTCATTCCACAAAGCCATCCTACAACAACTTACATTAAACTAATTCTACGATGTATCAATATCGCTCGTTCAATAAACCATCTTGCATAGTCATCCCTTCAAACACGTTCGATATAGTTTGCCTATCAATCCTAAATTCGCGTATCGTTTATTCGTCTATTTTAAGTCATCGACCAACGTATTCCCTCAATTCACATCACTCCTTTGCTAACTCAAATCGTCGAGGAATGTTTAATCCAATCCTTAGAGTCATTCGCGTAACTTCAAAATTCAACTTTTTCATGCACGCTATCTCCCCATCGTAATAACTTTTTCTATATGATCCACCTATCAATTTTTTTTATCAAGTCATCCGTTCGCTACACCTTAACTTTTCTTCGATTTGATTTTACCTACTCAATCTTTTTCGCATTTCATACCCGCACAATCCTCAATCCCGTACACGTTCCGTGCACGTCAATTTCTAGGTCGTTCGAATTAACTCGTCAAACTTTAAGACTAAAACTTATTCAACGATACTCAATCTACGACTTTGTATACACATGACGCTTGCTGATAGACTCATCGACATCTCACATCCTCAATCAATCGATTGACAGCCCTGAAGCTATCCTATACACCACTCAGGGATGAAGTCATTCAACAAATCCTCAACTTATCGTTCGAATCAAAATCGACTTCTTCAAATTTTTCGTTCGAACCATTTATCGAATTCCAAGCACGCTTATCTATACTGCACCGACGTTATCGTCGCTCGATAGCACCCCTATCGATAGTCATCTTATTTACTCAATCGAGTTCAACTTGTCCTTGCCCGACACTATTTAATTCTCGTACTCGACTTTTCTAAGGTCGATGCAACTTTGGTGTATATGCCCGGCCCGACTTAGCCAACCGTGCTTACGCAAACCATCTTTTCGTTTTGTCAAAAACTGCTCTCATATGTTTTACAAAATTGTTAGACTTATTGTAAGGACATCTCGTGGGACATTTGAGAGAGAGCGCACCAATGATAACAACTTGCGAAAGCAACAGAGTATGTAGAAACAACAAAGTTAAAGAATTCAATCGATAGTCCAAGGACGTAAAGCCGTGCTCTGATACCAATATGTTACGCTCTGCTTCCATAGGAGCGATCGTCCTCGCTAAGGCGTGATGCTGTACGAGCCTAGATTGCGCTCGTGCAAGGCGGGTTCCATAACGGCCGATTTCAGCGACTACGACAGGGTCGTCGCACAGAAGTCCCAAGCAGAGACATTGAATAATAGCAGGAGAAATTTAAAGCGAAACACAAGTTATTCAAAAGAAGCTCTTTATTGATATTGAAACAAAGGTTACAAAGGATGCAAGGCCAAGATTACAAGTCACTCAAGCTCACTCTTCTCGCATTACAAGTCACTCAGCTCTCTCTCATCTCTCAAATACAAGTCTTGAGCCAGCGGATGCTTCAGAAGACGACGTACATACATTATGTCCCGTATAAGTCTTGACTCCATGCAGCCACACGCTTTGAATCGCCAAGGAACTCCGTGCCTCGACGCATCCAAGCGAGCTCTGCGCCACGAGCTTCTACCTGTGCCTGCATATGAAAACTATGTGGGTGTCAGTACTCAACTGTACTGGTGGAATGAGCTCATTGCCCACCCATACAAAACTGACACATTTATTTACTTTGTGCAACATAGTCCCTTTATGATTTTCTTTCTACAGACGCATTGGCCTATTTTGTGTCTCAAGACCATTCCGTTCTTGTATCAACGTTAACCTATCAAGTCCTGCCTGCCTTTCGGCCCGTAATCAAGACGCAACTACTCGGTGAGACTCCTTTTCCATGTGACCGTGCTAAAAATCTATCGTGCCGTGCCTCGTAACTCAGTGTGACTTAAACATATCGCCGCCTCGCGGCCCTTGCTACTTTGTTCACCAACTGACCCAAACAAGACTTATGTGCTAAGTGTCACTCGACCGACTTTGCCTTGCGAAATTTTCTAACTTAAACTCAATATGACTCAAATCCAACTTATGCGACTTATATGCCAACAACTTAAGACTTGACGCTACATCTAGTGCCGAAGCACGTCGCCTACGTTGAAACCAAATCTTAGGCCCATCATTGTGTTCTAAATGTAAACACACATTTAACTCAACTCAATCCAAAGGCGCACACGCGGATTGCCGCCCGTGCCGACTCATCTATATGAGGTTATTAGCACCACAAGCTATTTTGGACACATAGCTGGTATAGGATGGACCGGTCAAAGCAAATAGCTAACCCCAATGAGCGTCCACCGAATACTTGCCTTTCGGCTCAGCTACCCCGCTCATATTCACCCACGATTTCCTCCTTGGCAGAGTCGGTCCCATGGCCCCGGGTTGCCGTTCGAGGAACAATCGCCCTTGTCGACAAATATTCTATGACCATGCAAGATTCGACTCAAACTGACGTCTCATACAGTCATCCTTCTTTCAGTGGTACCATCTCCTTCAAAACCATGTTCAAGACTCCTATCCTTGAGACCCCTCGACGACCCACGGTCGCGAGCATTCTTTCCATATTACCCTATCATTTTATTCAACTCAGAACGACAATTCGATAGCCATTTTTCTAAACTCGACTTGAAACCAACCGTAGCTCGTACCTTAAATACTAATTCCGTGCATCGTGCCTTAAGCCAACTGTGTTCTACGCAATACTATCGCCCAAGTCACACTCCAAATGAGTAACTTTGAGACCGAAGGACTTCGTGGCTATACCCAGCCGTAGAACTCATGGGACCGTGCTCGCTACTACTCCGATGGCCTAACATAACTTTGCCTAACTTTATCGTGCAACAACTTGACGAGCAAAGGGCTGCGTCAAGCCTTGCATCGCATAAATGTGCCGTACACGTATTTGACTTTGAATGACCAAATCATTTGGGTGCCTAGGCTTATGTCACAAGCCGTTCAACACAACTTAACTCATGGGCAAGCCAAGGCTATGCCAAGCTGGGACGATGGGACCGTGTATGCTTTATGAAGCATTCATGCGGGCGATGCCTATGACTTAGGCTACGTTCATAACTTTGCCAACTCAAACCAAATTTCCTTCTTCCAAGCCACGGGACGAAGGATCGAGTGTCATTTTTAAAGCACACCGTGCGCCAACTCTAAGCCGGACCGTTGGACCTTTCCATATTCTAACTCAATTTGACCCGTCGGGATTATTCCCTTATCTATGTGGATTCGTCTCTTTTATTATCAAGCCTACTTGTGCAAGTTGAAAACATATAATTTATTATGTGAAGGCTAAGATGAGACAAGTTCTCCGAAACTACTCCACCTGAGCGAGGAGTCGCCTCGATCGAGCGATGTCTTCGAGGAGCCGTTGCAAGGCTAAGTTCGAACGCCGTCGGCGTTTTGATTCCTCCGATTGACTGAGCAGGATGGGACACTACAAACTACCCCTTACCCATCCTCTGTGTCTTTCGTGGAGAATAGCAGCTGCACACGACACGTGCAGGGTGCCTGGTTTACCCCTAGTCGTTCACATGTCGAAACCAATATTTTAAAAGATATAGATAGTTATCTTTTATTTGTTTCCTTATTTTCTTCACCACTTGCCATGACATCAGTTACTTTTTAGTTTTTATCTCACATATGTTATTTTCATGTCTTGTGAATTCTATTGTGTTTTCGCATTGCCGTCGATTTGTGTGCTTGTTCCATTCCTGACTGAAAAATAACATTTTTCAGGTTAGTTGTGGCTTCACTTAACTTTGGGAGATACGGGTGTACTTGCAGGCAGAAACCTAGAAATAGATAAAAGTGGTATCATTTTCATTAATTGTGAGAACCTTGTACTTTCTTTAAAAATATAAAGTTTTTCTTGAGCATTTATTTATTGCGGGCTTGACAGCGTTCTACCGCCGACTCTGCGGCGTAGGCTGGCTTGGACACGTCTCGTATCCGAAAAGCGGGTGTGGATCGTGATAATACAGCAGGCTTATAACTGTAATCTAAGTTGAGCGCCACTACGACATCGCACTAGTTGCGACTTCTGACCTCCATGGGCCACCATAAAAACGTGTCACGACCCACACCCAATGTGAGGGCACGAGTGCGTAACAACGCCCAGCCTATGCCACAGAAATGGCATAGTCGTTGTAGGTCTGCTACCTAACATTGTATAATAACTTGTAATCTTCGAATGGAGGATGTAATATCAATACATATAAACTCAATCATAATCTAGTAAGAAGAATATATGGCACGAATAAAGATAAAGATAAACTCAGAGTGCAAAGTAGCTAACACAAATCCATAGTGAGTCACAAAGTAGTTTAACAAGTCTGAAATAACATAACATGTCTAATATAAAAGTTGGAGACATAGTCCAGTCAAATCTTAGTTTGACTGAGTCACTGCTAGAGCCTCTTGAGCTGGCACTAACCCCTGCTGGACTAGGGTCTCTTGGTCTACGCCTACTACGTCATAAGGACCGTAGTAGGAAGGACACTCGTCCTCGCCATAATCTGTAAAATTTGGTCAACATATCTAGTCAGGATTAGAACGAGCAAATTTCCAACAAAAGTTCCCAATAAATGACAAGTGCTATGTAACAGTAAATAAAGAGAATAAACACGAGTAAAATAAATGTACATGAAAGTAGCATGGCGAGGGTAAAGCAGTAAACTAGAGCAAGAATAAAGATATTTGAACATATCATGTGTTGGCCCAATGATTGTATCATGTTTTTGAATATGGTTAATATGTTAAGTTTAGCACTTCATTATCACTAATCTTCATACTATCGCTAAAAGCATTTCTACTTATACTTATACCTTTGGTGATATGTGCCTATTGGTTTACATATTAGTGATATGAGCTTATCTATCTTAAATTTACTTGGGTCGCCAAAATCAAAACTATGTTTTTGATTGTGGTCATTCAATTAAGTTTAATCATTATGATATCACTAACTTTTATGCTATCACTGTAGCACCTATACTTAAACTTTGCATAGTCCTAATATGCTTTATCTTATCATACTTGCTACATGTATATTGCTTTGTTCGCCTAACATGTTTTTGCAGAAAAGCAATTTGCAAGATCAAATGTGGACATATGCTATGAAGAAATCATGGTGGGCCAAAGACGACGGATTCCACAAAATTTCTCTGAACCACCCGACGACATCTCTGGAGCCACGCACTCGGGGGTTCCGCTGCCCGGTCAGCGGACGGGGGTCGAGGGGGCAGCGCCCCTCGTCGGGGGTTCGGAGGCGAAGCCCCCGAAAGGTATTCAGTTTTTATAAACTGGATATCTTTGGATAGCTGCCGCCAAGGAAAAAAGCCAGCACCTATCAAAGAAAGAAGCCAAACCATGCCATCATCATTTCAAGACTCTGAAGAAGACTGCACCTGCCTAAGTTTATCTGGAGTCTGTAATGAGTCTTAGAAATTATTGTAAACACAAGAAATGGATGGCAAAATCGAAAGCTAGGGCAGAAATAAGCCCAGGATCATTTTTGGTGGAAAACGGCATACCGACGGTATACCGACGTATACCGACGGTATACCGGTTTTCGTTCACAAAAAGTTTCTATTTATAAAACCGGCATACCGACGGCATACCGGTCCATTCCGACGGTATACCGCTTCCGAAACGTTGAAATTCCAACGGTCGGATTTCCAGCCATTAATGATCCCAACGGCTATATTTCTAGCCGTTGTAATCCCAGACCGGTATACCGCCGGTATGCCGGATCATACCGGCGGTATACCGGTTCGTGACTGAAAAGTTGCCTTTGGCTTCTTTTCAAGCTTTGGTTATAAATAGCCTTGAACCCCTTCATTCAAGGTTGATGCTTTGAGCCTAAAAATTTCTAAACCACCAAAGCCTATCCACAAACAACTCTACAAAGCTTTCATTTGCCATTCACAAATTGTGTTAGAGTTATTGAGTTGAATAGTGAGATCTTCATCCTATTGTATAAGGAGATCAAAACCTATTGTGAAAGGTTGAAGTTGGAGAGTCTTCGTATCCAAACTCTCGGTTGAAGTTGGGGAGTCTTCGTATCCAAACTCTCGGTTGAAGTCGGAGAGCCCTTCGGATTAAAGCTCTTGTGTAAGAAGTTGGCGAGTTCTTCGGATCCAAACTCGTGTGTAACTATTTGCTCAAATAGTGGATTAAAGCCGGAGAGAGTTCCGGGACTGGACTGTCTCTTAGGAGGATACCAGGATATATCAGGTGTCGGTATTGTGTTTGCTTCTTCTCTTGCACTTATATTTTTAAATTGCCAATTAGCTTGTGCTAAGTGCTTGATTAGTTAGCTTGACCCTATTCACCCCCCTCCTCTAGGGTTC
The DNA here is from genome assembly GCA_029216955.1 of Iris pallida. NCBI lineage: Eukaryota > Viridiplantae > Streptophyta > Magnoliopsida > Asparagales > Iridaceae > Iris > Iris pallida. The sequence continues at coordinate 2,481,101 of JANAVB010026400.1, forward strand.
CTACAATTGGTATCAGAGCGAGGACTCTATTGTTAGGCTTAACATCCTTAGAGTAGATCCTTGTTATTTTTCTATGGCATCGTATTCCTCCTACTCCTCCTCCGATAAAGGGGGTTTTATTTCTAGTAGCATAGACAATCATGTTTCTTCTAAATGCAAGAAATGCTCTAAGTGGAAAGCCATGGCTAAACAATCCTTAGAGATTCTTGACAACCTTCATTCTACCAATGAAGAATTTTCTGAAAAGGTTGTTCATTTAGAAGAATCTAATGAGTTATTGAGAAATAAAAACAATGTTTTATTATCTAGACTTGATTCTCAAAACTCATCATGTGTTTCTTTAAAGAGTTTGAATGAGGCTTTAATTTTGAAAATCAAATCTCTTTCCTCATCAATAGAAGATCTTAAGAGGCAAACACATGAGCTAAATCATTTGCATGATTCTTCTATTGACACTTTAAAGAAACAAAATGATGATTTTATTTCTAGAATTGTTTTATTTGAAAAAGAGAATAATGCTTTAAATGTTAAATTTGATTCTCTTACTTGTATGCATGATGATTTGATATTAGAACATGATATTCTTAAGACCAAATCTATGCATGCTCACTCTAGAGACATTCATCATTTTAGTATGTCACATGTTCATAACCTTGCTCATTCTGATACATGTGCACACACTAGCATTAGATGCTTCTATTGCTCTCGCATTGGACACATGAGCTTTACATGCCCTATTCGTAGGACCTACACTACCAATGCTAGAGTAAGTGCTATATGGGTCCCTAAAGCTAATAAATGTGGATCCAAGTTTCTTTGGATACCAAAGTCTTCATCTAATATTGTAGGTGGAGCTTCTTTTGCCGGGACATAGCACCAAGAAACGTGTTGGTGGTTGCAAAGCTCAAAGGTCATCTTTCAAGCAATTGTACCAACACAAGTGTGGCCACTAAAGCCACTTTGGTAACATGCTAAACGATTCTCTTCAAATAGTTTATATTAGTAGAATCTAGCATGTTTCTCTTGATATTTTGCTACTAGCTCACATTGATATCCTTAGTTGCTTATTGTATAAATCAATGTGAGATATAATACTAGCATGCTTAGTTAATTCTCTTATTATTTCTTTTATCTAGCATGACTAGTTACTTAGCTTAAATGTTTAGTTCACACTTGTAGTTTATCGCTCATTCTCTATTAGTGTGACACATTCATATATGCATGCTCGTTATTCTTAATATTTATTTATAAAGCATGCATATCACTCTAGTCCATAGGAGCTTGGTTTTGATATAAGTTAATATGATTTTAACTCTCCGCCTTTAAAGTTTTTAAATTAGTTCTTCTTGCCGGTTTGTATTTAACGTGTCTTATTTACTTTAAATCGGTATTTTAGCACAAGCTTCTTATTCTTGACAAGTATATACTTATACGTCTTTTTAATCTTGTGCTTACATAATATATTCATTATTGATTCTCATACTTTATCTTGATTATCTTCTTGAGAATCAATTATGTCTTTGCCTAATAAAGTTTATTTATACATGCTTTTGAATTTGTGATGGTTTCTCAAATATTCATTAAGGATACATGACTATATTCATTAAAATTTTCATTTACTTATAGTTCATGTATCTCTTATATTGATATCTATTTTTGTATAAATACCTTTATGTAGGCATATGAGTTAAGCTAAAGTTTTATTCATACTTGTTACTTCTAAACTTGTGCTTAACTCATACTCTAGCTATTGATTCTTTTGATCAAATTTGTGTATCTCTTTTTGAATCAATATGCTTCTTCCTTAAAGCTTTCTTTAATGATGTCTTTTTAGCTTTTTGGTTGACTTTATGGATACATGTTCTTAATGGATTTTTGATCTTTTCATGTATGCCTATTCGTGATATATATATATAGTTTTATATATATAAATGTTTCCTAGCTTTTGATATTCATTTGTTTTATATCTTTAAGTTGGGATGGTGAGAGAAAATATTTGTTATGTATTGCACTTGACTATTTATGGAAGTTCTTTTAAGAATCACAAGGTTTTGTGCTTTGTCTTGTTTTCATATTAACCTCCGTTTTTAGTGCACATTTTTAAATCTATATCATCTATATATTTTTATAGTGCACTATGACAGCTTTTTCGTAAAATATGATTCTTCTATCTTTTGCACATTTAGCTTTCTTGATCTTAATAATCTTTCTTTGCTCATTCCTTGGGTTTATGCTTCTTTTTGAATTATTGTTGCCCAATGATATTTTTGTAGCACATGAGAATACCTGTAATTGTTACATCATATTTCTCATGACTTTAGCTACAATGGTTTGAGCTTTTATGTTGAGATTTTTTCATTTCTAGAGAATACACAATACTTGACAAAGAGATTTATTTTAATTATGTTTTCTTGAGTATCTCTTTTGGTCTATACTTGATAAGAGATCAATTCATTTATTTGTCATCTTATGCTCTTATTCTTGCTTAGTAAAGAGTCTAAAAATCATTTTGATCATTCAAAATGTATTATACTTATATGAGAACTCTTTGCTTAAGCAAGTATTTTTAGTGTTAGTGACTTAAGATTTAATGAGCACATTTATCTTGTTAATGGCTTCCCTCATTAATCTTATTTGGATTATATAGTTTGCTTATTTGTGATATATTATTAAGCTATATAATTTTGGCTCACTTTCACACATCTAGCTATATTCCTATACTTCAATCTATATATGATATGCTAGTTTACAAAAACAAGATTTGTGATATACTTAATCTCTAAAACTAGTTTTATATATTCTTTATTAAATCTTGTTTTCTCTTAGAGGTTTGTGATTCCTTGTTTTAACTCTATTCCATAACTAGTCATTAGCAAGTCTCTCTTAAATTTCTCTCACTTTTGAGTCATGATTTTATCGTATTATCATTTACATCCCTTCTTTATTGAACTTGTAATTATTTAAATGAGATTGACTCTTTCCCATGTTAATTTGTGAGATTTTTTTTGATTTGTGATTTTCTCTTGATGAGATTCATTAGATCATATTTATTCATTTGTTTTCTTTATGAATGATCCTAATGATTGAGTAGTCCTAAACTATCTAATTTTGTAAATGTCAAGTCAATTTATTACTCTACTTTGACTACTCATGGTTTATCACATATGACCTTTGCTATTTGAACTTTATTGGTTTTTCATTTAGAAGTAGCAAAGTTTGGATACTACCCGGTTGATGGGTATATATGTGATAAAACATACCTAGTCCATGCAAAGCAATAAATTGGTTGATTATTTCTTAATTAGATAATCATGGACATGATATTTGAGTTTCATTTTTTTTTTTGAGCTATATTCTGTGTATCATCATGATTGTTCTTAATTGACTTTATTCTTTTTCATGATGACATTTTCTCAAAGGATTACATACATTGATCTATCATATTTAAATATGAGATTCTTCTATATAGACTAATGTATGCCATCTTTTGATTATATGTGCTTTATTGGAATATTCTTTTGATTTCTCATCTTTAGTGGCTATTTATTGGTTGTCTCTTCTTGACTAAAGATGATATTTTTCGTCTTTTGACGATATTGTAGCCTTATATGCATCGAGCAAGGGGGAGAAATCCATAGTTGATTTATTCCTAGATCTTGTAGTTATCTATTTTATGCTATAAGTGCTTTGGAACTAGATACGCATATTTTGAGGGGGAGCAAATTAATTGATTCAATTCATTTATACCCTTAAATATGTCGTATACCTAGTTCATCATGGACCCATACCTTCTTCTTTTTTATTTTCTTAAGTGAATGAGGTCATGATACTTTTATTTGTGAAGGGTTTATGAGAGTATATGCTATTGTCTTTATCATTTATCTCTCTTTTATATGGATTAAATAAGTCATCTTCTTAAATATTAACTTTCATATATTATCTTGATGACTATTGTGCTTTCGTTAGTTTGGCTTTCCTTATATGCTTAATTGATTTGGCTTTTCTTTTTGAGGACTTACCTAAAATACATGTTTATCTATATTGGTAATACTTTGAGGGAGAGCATTCAAGTCGACTGAATTTCTCCTTCTTAAGTATTTTTTTCCTTTACCTTCATGTTTATCTAAAGGGTATTCATATAGCATGATAAGGTATATGAGTTCAAATGCATGAACTTGGGAAAGCATATAGATTTTGCAAAGAGTGAGATTAGTCTATATCAATTGTTCTATTTTTTATTGATCATTCCTTTATTTTGTTCCACTATTCTTCTGTGGAAATTTTGACTTTCAAATAGCTTTTTGATCAATGTTTCATGCTTATAATCAATTGGTATTAAGTTTATATCTTTCAACTATCTCACTTGGTATTTTTTGTTATATCAATTACTTTGCAATTATCTAATCCTCATGGGCTTTTGATTGAAATCCTTGATTGAAATCCTTATTTCAATTGGTATATCGCTTCCTTCCAAAACTAGAGTTTTAATTCATATAATATTATGTTTTGGAGTTTCTTTCTTGGATTTCAAGCTGGTAAAACTATTCTTTGACTGATTATCAATTTTATGTATTTTACCAACTATATTGTGTTTTGACAAGTTATTTTTCTTTTGGCTCTCTACATTTGATATGTAGCTTTATACACTTGTCATTACACCCTTCTCCCATTATTTTTCATTAGTATATTTTGACCATGATTGTCTATGACTTCTCCATGCTCTGATTTCTATGCTTAAGATCGATTTTATTTTATCTCTTAGTACGAGGGAGCCTATTTTTGATCATGTCAAAGGGGGAGAAGTAAGTTTAAGTAGGTGTTTGAGTAGGTGTTTATAAGTAATATAAGTAGTATGCGTTTAGTGATATTGTTTATATCTTTTGTATATTAGTGATACATGCATCTATTTTGTTCATACTAAACTTAACCGATTTGCCATAATCAAAAAGGGGGAGATTGTTGGCCCAATGATTGTATCATGTTTTTGAATATGGTTAATATGTTAAGTTTAGCACTTCATTATCACTAATCTTCATACTATCGCTAAAAGCATTTCTACTTATACTTATACCTTTGGTGATATGTGCCTATTGGTTTACATATTAGTGATATGCGCTTATCTATCTTAAATTTACTTGGGTCGCCAAAATCAAAACTATGTTTTTGATTGTGGTCATTCAATTAAGTTTAATCATTATGATATCACTAACTTTTATGCTATCACCGTAGCACCTATACTTAAACTTTGCATAGTCCTAACGTGCTTTATCTTATCATACTTGCTATATGTATATTGCTTTGTTCGCCTAACATGTATTTACAGAAAAGAAATTTGCAAGATCAAATGTGGACATATGCTATGAAGAAATCATGGTGGGCCAAAGACGACGGATTCCACAAGATTTCTCTGAACCACCCGACGACATCTCTGGAGCCACGCACTCGGGGGTTCCGCTGCCCGGTCAGCGGACGGGGGTCGAGGGGGCAGCGTCCCTCGTCGGGGGTTCGAAGGCGAAGCCCCCGAAAGGTATTCAGTTTTTATAAACTGGATATCTTTGGACAGCTGCCGCCAAGGGAAAAAGCCAGCACCTATCAAAGGAAGAAGCCAAGCCATGCCATCATCATTTCAAGACTCTGAAGAAGCCTGCACCAGTCTAAGTTTATCTGGAGTCTGCAATGAGTCTTAGGAATTATTGTAAACACAAGAAATGGATGGCAAA